>PVJH01000353.1:0-341883 GCA_004026705.1 Nesogale talazaci
TCTCTACCCCCCCTTCCCTCCACCCTTCCAGTATCTCCACTCTAACCATTGGCCCGAAGGGGCCCATCCATCCTGGTTTCCCCATATCTCCAGCTCCCCTCTATGCCAGTGTGACTTCTCCAGTCCATCTGGATTTGCAAGGTAGAGTTGGGACCATGATGGTTGGGGGACAGGGAGGAAGGCTTCAGGAATCAGAGGATTCATTTTGATTTCTTTCTTTTTATGATGAAATATATGAATTCTACTTCATTTTGGGTATCCAATTTCCATAGTTCCCACTTACATCAACACAGTACTCTAAGGAGACAATAATATTCTTTGATGTCAAGAATCTTCATTCCAGTTGGAACGCTGTCAAGTCTGCATTCAGAGGCAAAACATCAGGGGGCTTTGGGTCCCCAATCTGTACTCACCCTCATTTATAATGATATAACTTTAAGTTCTTTGATCCCTAATACCTGATCCCTTCAAGACCTCATCGTCACACAGGCTGGTGTTTTTCTTCCACGTGGGCTTTGTTGCTTCTGAGCTAGATGGCCACTTGTTTACTTTCAAGCCTTTGAGATCCCAGATGCTAGATCTTTTGATAGTCAGGCACCAACAGCTTATTGCACCACATTTACCTTCAGTGCTCATATCAGGAAGGTGGGCATGCAATGTTATGCTTTTTAGTTCTTTGAAGCTTGATAACTGATTCCTTTGACACTGTGTGGCCATATATGCTGATGTGCTTCTTCCATATTGGCTTTGTTGATTCTGAGGTCGATGGCTGCTTGTTTATTTTCCAGCTTTTAAGACCCTAGGTGCGACATCTTTTGATAGCCAGGCACCATCAGCTTTCTTCACAACATTTGTGAAGTAACATCTGCATTCAGAGGGGTCACAGGAAGTTGATGAGCCAGTCAAGGTACAGTGTAGCAACAATGGGATGTGCAACTTTCCTCTAGTTCTTAAAGGCTTCCTCCCGCTATCATGATCCCAATTCTATCCTGCAAATCCAACTAGGCCAGGGGAAGTACACTGGAGCTTGAAACATGAGGAATTCAGGACAGATAATCCCTTCCGGACCAGTGGTGAGAGTGGTGAAACCGGAAGTTTGGAGGGAGGATAGAGTAGAAAAGGGGAACCAATTGCAGGGATCTACATATGACCTCCTCCTTGGGTTACGGGCAACAGGGGTGGGTGAAGGGACACAATGGACAGTGTATGATCTGACAAAAGAATAACAATTTATAAATTTTTAGGAGTTCATGGGGGGGAGGGAGTGGTGAGGGAGGGGAAATATAAGTAGCTGATACCAGGAGCCTAAGTAGAAGGAGTATGTTTTGAGAATGATCATGGCAACGAATGTGCAAATGTGGGCTGCATACAATTGATGTAAGTATTGATCATGATATGAGTTGTATGAACCCCCAATAAAATGATTTATTTAAAAAAAAAAAAAGAAATAAATTTTCCTGCTAAGTAAAAAGTATAATTTTATGGTCATTTCTAATAGTAAACCAACTCATAGGATAAAATGAATGTTTGAAACATCATAATTAACTTTATCCAATGGCTACTTATATCTGATTCTCAAAGTAAATAAGTACATAAGTAAAATAAATAAAATTCATTAGCTTCAATGATATCTTTTGAATAAATATGCTTTCTATTTGTAAAAAAGAAAGAAATAAAGAAAAAGGCAAGATTCAACCTTTCTCTTTATTGCTGCATTTCTTTCACTTCCACTCAACAAGTGGATCCAAGGGGTGATCTAGCAAGCATTTCAGAATGCCACAGGCTTTCTCTAAAGTTCAGTCCTAGAGAGAAGTTTTGTTTATGGTTCCAGACTTTTTCTGGAGAAAAAGTAACTAATTCAAAAATCCAGAGTTCCTTTTAGCTTCAATATATCAACAATCCCCTAGCCAGGCTTCTTAGAATGCAAATATCCTGAGTACTTCAAAGCACTGGTTGGGGCTTGTTTTTTCAGGGCCTTCTTTGCAGGCATGTTCAACCCATTTAAGATTCAAACTGTAATGGCTGAAGGCAAATGGGCTTACAAGTTCTCTATTTTCCCACCTCTCAATAATTATTTCTGTCAATCATTATATCAACAATAATAAGCAGAAGAAAGCAGTATGAACAAAGTAGAATCAGATACTAATCTCACTTCTTAAAATTCTGGAGTTCATTCCTTATTTAGCTTATCTTAATTCTTTATCTAAGTGATTCTATTGATGCAAAAATATGGGATTACCTCAGCATTGCCTCAAGTCCTCCTGTCAGTCATTTTGACTATGATCAGCCATTTTCTCAAACGAGCAAGGTCTCTAATAAATTCAAGGGTTGATTTCTACCCTTAAGCTCAAAATATACATTAACAATGTTCATTTTTGCCATTTCATACAGGAATAACCAAAGACTACCATCAAATAAAATTATCAAACTTTAGCTTCCCATTTTCTTTCCAGAAAGCAACCCAGTAAACCACATGAACATATCTGACCTCTAGCAAGTCAAAGAAGAAAAAAACCCGATGAGGCAGAATTCAAACAAACATCCACCTCCATCTTTATTATTTGGTTTTCTAGTAGCCCACTCCCAGGTTACCATAATTTGTTAGTCCGGGTTGACTAGAGAAACAAATTCATAGACATTCATATGTTTTTAAGATAGAGCTTTATATACGAGTAGTTGAATATTGAGAAAACATCCCAGCTCAGTCTTGATCAAGTGCAAGTTCAATATTAGTCCATATGTCTGATACAAATCTATAAAGGCCTCATCAGACTCACAAAATACATGTAGCAATATCGAATGCAGGAAGATCACAGAACAGTAGGTGGGAAGTCTTGTGGATCCAGTGGCAGTGTAAGTATCTTAGCATCAGCAAGGGTCTCCATGTGGCTCTTCCAGGAACCCAGGGCTTTGACTATATCAGGGCAGCCTACGTGACTTCTTGTCAGAAATGTTTTGCAGGAAGTGACCAAGTGTTCAGTGAGGTATTTTTCTTCTTAGTGCTTCCAAATAAGGTTATCAAGCTGCAACCTGATTGACAGGTAAACTCCACCACTTTGTTCATAAGTCTCAAATTGACAACAGACTTTGTATCCACCACAGGCATTAGTGGAAAATAAGCCTTCAGGAACTGACAGAATACCAACTAACATATCTCAACACAGCGATGAAGCATTGGAAGAACTAGCTGGTCTATGCCAATAAATTTGGAAGAAAGCTAATTGACTAACTGACTGGCAAAGATCAATTTTTGTACTGATTTCAAAGAGTACTGGGACACTAGGATACAGATATTATCAAACAATGTCATTCATATCACACATAATTAAAATTTTGCTCAAGATCATTTCACAATGGCTGTAGTAGAATAATGATAAATAGCTGCCAGAAATTCAGACTGGATTTAGAAGAAGATGTGAAACCAGGGATCCATTTAGGTAATATTAGAAAAAAGTGTTTACTTATGTTTATTGATTATACAAAGGCATTCAATTGTGTGGATCATAATCAACTGTGAACTACCTTGAGAAGTGCAGAAATTCCAGAATATTGCATTATACTGATACAGAGTTTGTACTTGGATCAAGAGACAGTTTTTCAAGTAGAACAAGGTAATACTGCATGGTATAAAATCAGGAAAGATGTGCATCATGGTTGTATCCTTTCAGCATCCTTATTCAATCCATGTGCTGAGCAAATAATCTGAGAGGATGGTGTGTAAGGCTAGGCAGACTAGTAATTATGTCAAGGAAACATCCCAAACCTAGTCCCACTAGTCCATAAGTCATTCCTCAGACTCATGCAGTCACCTGCATCGATGCAGAATGTAGTAATATCACAGGCCTGTGGGTTCAAATTCCTGTGCATCCAGGGTGTGCAGAAATATCTCAAGACTATAGAAGCTTTCCCAGACTACAAGCCAGAAGGTTAAGACCAAGCTCCGGTAGTTCCCTGCAGCCTTCTTAGGAGAAGGCCCCACCCACAAGGAGGTACCATCAGTCTATGACCTGACTAACAGAATAATACCGCTATATTTTTATAGATCTGCAAGTTGACATGGAGTGATGTAACAATCACAGATCGATTACTTGAAGTATTAGGCACCGGGATTGGCAGAAGGCTTGTTGACAACCTGTGATACGCAGATGTCATATCTTGCATGGGTGAAAGTGAGAAGGCCTTTCAAGCACTGTTGATGAATATCAAGGAACAGAGCCTTTGTATGGATTATAACTCAATGTAAAGAACAATAATCCTCACACCGGACAAATAGAAAACATCAAGGGAAGTGGAGAAAACACTGAATTTGTCAGAGATTTCTGTCTTCTTGGATCCACAATCAATACACATGGAAGGAATCAAATGGCTCATTGCATTGGGTAAATCTGTTGCACAAGATTTCTTTAAAGTGCTGAGAGCAAATTTGGTGCTTTGAGTACTACGGTGAGCTTGGTATTTTCAATGGTCGCATACACATGTGAAAGTTAGATATACAAAGGAAATCAAAGGAATGAGGCATTTGGATCATGATTCTGTTGAAGAATATTGAAAGTACCATAGACTGCCAAAACAACAAACAGATCTGTCTTGGAAAAAAGTACTACAAGAATGATCCTTGGAAATGAAGATGAGAGACTTCATTTTATGAACTTTGGTATGTTACCAGGAAAGATCAGTGCCTGGAAGAGGACATTATGTGTGGTAAGTAGAAGGGCAGTGACAAGAAAGAAGACCTCTATTGAAATGTATTGACACAGTAGCTGAAAGAACAGACTCAAACATAAGAACAAGTGTAAGGATGGCAAACAACGGAGTGCTGTTTCCTTCTGTTGTACATAGAGTCACTATGTGAGGCATTCCCTGGTACCTAACAACAACAATGTCATACAGCAACTAACGTGAACACATATCTCCATCAGCTGTTAAAATCAGATTTTATGGCTAAAGTACTTACCAACTGCCCGATCATTTCATCACCAGGCAATTCTAACTCAACATTCTTAAACATTTAAGTGTCTCTGAGTTTTCATCGAACTTCACCATGACAAACATGTGTTTATTAATTTCTTTATTTTTGGATGTAATAAAATGTGCTCTATAACCCTAATCAGAAACCTGGTCATCTCTAGCTCCAGCTAGAAAAATATGGTATCTTATGTTTCCAATAGCCTCTTATCACTATCTCCTAAAACAGCTTTATATTTGGTCCAATTCTTGTAACACAACGCAAGGAAGTAGAATTAACAGAAGAAATACTGACATTAAAAAATGTACCGAATAGCAGCAATAGTGACAGCAACATAATTTCAATGTGAACATTTGATATCCATTCAATTCCCATTCAAAAATATCCTGTGGTCAAGCACCACAGAAATAGTTTCCCTAGCTTCCTAAGAATATCTCACTGACTCTAATTTCTGTACCATATGTGATAGTTAGGTTTATTGTGCCAACGAAGTCCCAAGGGAACATGTGGGTAGTTTAATCAGGTTGCAGCTTGATTGGATGGTGACTAAATGGCTGGTAATTGGATGGTAATAAATGGCTCTAAGAGACTGGCAGCTTCTTCTTCTACTTCCTGGTGCTTAGACCAGTAGTGCTACCTTAGCTAGTCCTTTCCTTCAACTGTGTGCCTTGCTGTGCATCTCTAAAACTTGTGGCTCCAGTGCGACATGCTTTGCTATGCTTTTTCCATATTGGCCTCTGTTACACCTCAACTTCATTCTGTTGTTACCAACTCAACCTGTCATGTCTACTGTCTGATTGCTGACTCTGCTCCTCTTGTCTAAGGTTCTACGGTTTGCTTCCTTGACCTTGGACTAGTAGGTAGAAAGAATAGAAGGACTTCAGTATATCAACTGTTCCACCAAAGTGAGTTGAGGAGGTTTCTGTGTGTGTGTATATACATATATATAATCTTTCATATAATCTGAATATAATAATTATATATATATATATCATTAGTGTCCTGGTTTTGCTTCTCCAGAGAACACTCCCTAACAAACACTGCTGTTTCTTTCCCCCCTCCTTACTCGAAAAGAAAAGTACTCATGTATTTCCTGGTGAGTAGTCAATCATGCATGGTTGATTTGTCTATTCCATAGTCTGTTTCCTTGGATTCATTCTCTACTCCACATGGATTATCATGGAATATCCCAATGAAAAACTTAAAGTTTTCTTTGAAATTAATGTAAATATGTGTCCATTCCAGTCAGTTGACCAAATAACTGTCTTCCAGATTTCTTGGCATAAATGAATAAGGGTTCCCAGTGCTTCATCAGCTTGTTGAAACATTTTAATTGGTAGTCATCAATTCCTGGAGCTTTATTTTGGGTTCATGACTTCAGTGAAGCTTGACCTTCTTCTTTCAGTACCATTGGTTCTTGGCCATATGCTAGTCCCAGAAATGATGAAATGCTCTTTATTGTATAGTGACTCTGTGTAAGTTTTCAAATTTATTTTGATGCTTTCTGCAGGATTCAATATTTTGCCCATCGACCCTTTCAATATTGCAACACGAGACTTGAATTTTTTTCTTGAGTTATTTCACTCTAAGATATGGTAAGTGTGCTCTACTTTTTGGTTTTCTAGTTCTGGGTACTTGCATATCTTATTATAATATTTGACTTTATGTTCTAGAGCTATCCTTTGAAATTTTCTGTTCAGTATTTTGAACACATCAGTTCTTCCAGGTAATTTAACTTGTCTATAACTAAGAACATGTCTCAGAGTCCATTCTGACATCCACTTGAGTTTTTCCTTCATGTCTATGACCTTGCATTTCTTCATCAATGATCCTCTTGTTCTCTCACAGCTCATGGTAGGCTTCTGTCATTCTGTTCAGTGCAACAAATCTTTTCTTGAGCTGCTCCTTACATTCCAGTAAGTTAGGCTCTTGGTCATATTTTGGCTCTTGCTAATTTATTTGAATTGGATTCAGCTTCATATTGAACTTAACTATTAGTAATTAATAGTCTCTTATATAGTCAGTCACTGACTTGTTTTGTTGTTGATATTGAGTTTCCCCATCATCTCTTCCCACAAATATAGACAATTTGATTTCTCTGTATTCCATCTGCAAAATTACATGTGCATAGTCCATATTAGGAAAGAAGGAGTTGAAGGGTGACACAGTGTAAAGAGAATAATCAATGCTACTGAGTTTTTCATTTAGAAATTGCTGGTGCTTTGGCTGTGTATATTATCAACAATAAAAATCAATTAAACAAACAAATAAGTATTGGTTTAACTAATATGAATGATCAGTTCACTAGACATAACTAGTTGCCAGCATTCCTGAACTGAGCTGCACAAACTCATGCAACAAATTGAAAAGTCAAAAAATAAAATTATCAAATAACTTTCAACCCACTTGAATTACATTTTTCTATTAGACTACTTAAACTGTTAATTTAAAAAGTATTTAAGGGCTGAGCCCCAGTGGCTGTGGCCCACAGATTTGGCAGTTCATATCCAGCAGCAGCTCTCCAGGAGCAAGGCTGGCCCTCCCACTCCCACCAGAGGGCAGTGATGGCCCCCAAATTATTCAGATGGAATTAGAATTCCAAAGAGGCCATTTTGCCTAAATGTATTTTAATCAAAGGCATGTAATTTAGACCTAAAATAAATATTAAGGAGTTAGATATTCTTTTCACTTGCAAATTTATAATAATTCCATTAACTAAATAAACTAAAGCAAACAGGCCTATAATGGAATGTTTTAAGAACATAACAGTGTTTATTAAGAATTATGTACAATGGGTACAGACACAATCTGTTTTAACAAACAATTCATAAATAGAGGAATGCACCCATCACAAAATGAATAAGATTGGGCTATAAAAATGTACTATATGTGTATTGTATCCCAATTAAGCTGTTTTTAAAAAAATGTACATGTGAAAATGTTTGGGGTAACAATCTTTTAAAATAGATAACCCCCACCAACATGCATGTATTGATCATGGTAAGAGTTGAATGAGCCCCCAATAAAATGATTTTTAAAAAATGAATAAGCACTGTTTCTTTCAATAGCATGATTAAAATAATATCACTGATGCAGTTGTATATTTAATCATTGATATATGTGAAAAACACATACAGCAAAGAACCTAGAATCTCTCAGTTACACTAAACTCATCATTTAACAGAAATCATTACAGGCAATTATACAGTTTTTAAAATCCCTTTAATATTAATATAACTTCTTGCTTTTGTGTGCCTCTGTGGCGTAGTCATCTTTGTAATGATTCAATGCACAATGAAATGAAACATTGATTAGTCATTTGATAGCCTCACAAAATTTCCTAACCTGGGGCCAATTGTCGTAGCCACTATATGAATTCATCTCACTGAGGATCTTCCTAGTTTTGGTGACCCTCTACTTTACCATGTATGATGCCCTTTTTGAAGAACTGGCATCTCCCAGAAACTCATCCTAAGACAAAGCCTTGCTGACATAAAGAACTTCTGGCTGCAGTTATATAAGGAGCTGCTAGAAATTCAAACAGAACTTAGACATGCATGTGCAAACAAGTTTATCATTGTAGCCATCAGAACAATCTTGGCTGAAAGTGTAGAACCCCTGACATATGTTTATCTATTTTTTTTTACTTTAAAAAGCATTTCATTTCATGGATCCTAGCATATTACCGATAATATTGAAAAGAATGGCAATTGCAGAACACTTAATTATGCCCTTGCAAAATGTATACATTGACCAAGAAGTAATTGTTCAAACAGAACCAGAGTATACTGTGCAGTCTAAGAACAGAAAAGTTATGTATCACGGTTTTATCTTTTCACCACATTTATTCAATTGGCAAACTAAGCAAATAATCCAGTGACCTGCACTATATGAATAAGAATGGACAATTAGGATTGTAGCATGGCTCACTAAAAATAACTGTTATAAAAAATAACTGTTATGCGTAGGACATATGCTTGCTTGCTGAACATGAAAGTGACTTTAAGATCTTACTGATTGAAGATCAAAGACTAAGCCTTCACAACCATTTGAAATACTAAATATTTTATTTTTCCTTTGAGATCCCTGAGGAAAAAGAGTGTCTTAGATATTCTTCTCATAGATTCTAAATCAAAGAAATAATAACTGAAAAAGAGCTGTTGCCTAGTAGTGCTTTTGGGTAAACATTGCACTTTTAACCACAAAATCAGTGGTGCAAGCCCCCAGTAGCTTCTTGGGAGAATGAAATGGTTGTCTGATCTCATAAAGTCAAAAGGTCTCCAAAATCCTGCATCAGGGTGTTTTTAATTAGAATCGACTCCATGGCAGTGAGTTTGGTTTGCTTGTTTGTCATTTTGTTTTTCATTATGTTAATAAAGACAACTATAGATAATAACATAATGGTATCTTGGTTTTTAATGCTGAAGTAAACCTTTAAAGACTGTGAAAGAAATTGAGAGCAGGAGAGAATCTAGATAGTATTTTAGCTCCCAAATTTGCCCAATTAAATAATCATGAAAACATCTAAAATCTTTCAATGATCTTTCTCCTAATATGTTCATTTCACATTTCCCCCCTTTCAATTTTGCAAAGTCAATGACGGAAGACACATGTCTTTCTTTTATTCACTGGTTCAATGAGCCCATTCTGTAATAGGAGTTAATTCTGGGTAAGCAGCTCTGATGACAAACCTTCTGGATTTGCTCTCCTCAAAAAGTATTAGTTTCACTGTTACAATTTAGCACGTGTGGGGGAACTATAAGAAGAAAGAAAAAGTTAATTTAAGAAAATAGTGGACTATTCTTACAAACTAAATATTTGATGCTGCTAAAGTGAAAAAGCTTTGATTTGGTGAGTGAATAATTTTTCATGAATCTTTTTCATGATTGCAGTACAAATAGAGAATATTTCCACTTTGATAAGTAATTTTAATATCTTAGAGTAAAAATGAAATCATTGCAACTGTGAGCAAAATGGATGACTTAATTATGTTCCTATAACTGTAGCTCCACCCTGCTTTGCTTCACATTAACTATGAATGAAAAGAGAACATGTTGATTTGACTTGAATTACTTATGGCCATGCAATTCCTTTCTAACTTCTCTTTGTGGAAAAGTGCCTGGGGAATATGTTTATACATGTCTTAAAATGGCTATATTGTCTACAAACCATCTCTCTTTTCCTTCCCTAATGAACACTTGAGTTGTGTTCAAACAGATTGGATATGGCAAGAGTTCAATATTTCAGAGTAAGGTAGAGCTATCATTAAATAACAATAATAACTGAAGGACACTATGTACTTATTTATAATTTATTAATTCATTCTGCATTCTTACCTAAAATAAAATTACCTAGGACCTAAGCTAAAGGAAGCTTCTCCAGGTATGTTCACACAGGCACCTTGGGAAGCTGTTAATAGAAGGAAGATCTTATAAATGGCTTCCAGAGTGCTGAGCCCCAGTGGTGTACTGGTTGTGTGCGGGACTGCGGCCCACAGGGTTGGTGGTTCAAATCCAGCAGCTGCTCTCCAGAAGCAAGCCTGGATTTCCTACTCCCACCAGGGCAGTGATGTCCTCTCCCCTCCCCAAAAAATGGCTTCCAGTGAGTTGGCAGAGTTTAAGCAACTTCCTAAGACTCTTTTCCTGATAACTGTAATCAATTCCTTCAATCTCACTAAAGCTACTTTCTCCAAACCATTCCTACATGCTAAAAATCTTCAACATTTACAGAATCCATAACTAAAATTACTTTTTCTTCAGTATGAATTCTTTAAGATAAGTCATTTGAACTGTTATAGTTCATTTTTACGTCTAGAGTGTCCACGGATATTTAACACAAATTTCATTACTGTTTTGTTCTCAAGTGTATTAATGAATGGTATAAACATTTATACATTTTGTTGGCTATATTTTTGCACAGGCAGCAAATACTGCTTCTCTTTAATGAAATAGCTTGATGCATGTTAATTTCATGAAATTGATTATATCATAATATATATTAGTTTCCTGTTGCTCATACGCATCACATTGTGAAGTGCTATGAGGTTCATTTTGACTCCTTGTGACCAATGTTACTGAGTAGCTGTGCTCCATAAGTTTTCATGGTTTCAATTTTTATTAAAACAGATTGCCAGCTCAATTTTCCAAGAGGATTTTCTTGTCTGCAGTATATATTGGTCATTTATGTTGCAGAGAAATTAAGTGGATTTTAGTTGCTAATTTTTCATTTAACAAAATTAAGCACCTAGCTACTGGTCACTAGGGACCCTTGCATGTGTGTTCTTGTGAGAACATTTCAGTCAAGTAGATTCCAATGGATACCAACCCTATATAAGACAGAATGAAACACTGCCCTATTCTATAGCATTGCTTATTAACATTTTTTAGTTTGAGTCCATTTGTATGTAAAAATGATTAATAAAAACTTCCTGCATTTGTTTCATCAATATCTGTAGTGAGTGTGGAATGTCATTTTGAGGCATTAGGAAATAATGTCTTGATAATGAATGCCAACAATGGTCAACAATTTTGTCAATTCATAAAATGTCAGGTATTAGTGCTATAAAATTTTGGACAATGAATTCTTGTCTCTGAACAGTGCTGTCAAGTCCATTCTAACTCAGGAACCTATTCCAACAGAAAAACAAAAATTTAAAACAAAAAGAAATCATCCCCTATTCCTATGCCATCTTCATAGTGGTTTTTATGTTTGATAATATTCTTGCAACCACTCTGCCGCTACACATTCTCAAGGGGCTTTCTCTATTCCCCTGGCCCCCTCTTTCCCAAGCATTACTTCCTCCAGGAACAGATCTCTTGAGATAATATGTTCAAAGTACATGGGACAACATCCTGCCATCATTGAATTTAAAGAGCATTCTGAATGTATTTCTTCTAAGAGAAACTACTGGTTGATTCTTTCGGTAATCACTAATACTTTCAATATTCTTCACTAACATCATAATTCACATGCATAGTTCTTCTTTGGTCTTCCTTCTTCAGTGTTTCAGAGTCTCTTCTGACATCTGCTTTTTTCCTCTGTCTTTCCTGTCCTTTTTAATGATCTCTGCTTTCTTCATGCCTGATTTCATCTCACGGATCATCAGGTCTTCTATTAGCAATGGTCAGTGTGTCATATTTGTTCTTGAATTGTTCTCACAGTTCAGGTGGGAAAAACTGAAGGATGGATTGGGGCTTTCTTGAACTTGTCTGCTTTTCTTTAACTTCAACTGAAATTACATCTGAGCAATTGGTGGTCTGTTCCATGGTCTGTGCTTGGCTTGGCTTTAGCTGCCGGTATTGAGCATCTCCATCATCTGTTCTCACAGATAGAGTCAAGTTGGTTTCTGTGAATTCCATCTGGAGGAGTCCTTGTATATAGTCATTTTTAATATTAAAACATATATATATATATTTTTTTCAATGAAGAAGTCATTGGTCTTGCAAAATTCTATCATATAATCTCTGGCTTCATTTTTATCGGCAGGGCCATATTTTCTAACTATTCATTCCTTTTTGTTAACAGTATTTGTGTTCCAATGACTAATAACTATTCCTGAATCTTGATTGTATGTGCTTTAAGACAGAAGACATTGGCAGAATTCTTCAATCTCTTCAGCACTAGCTTCAGTGGTTGGTGCATATATTTGAATAATCATTGCCTTGGCTGGATGTTTTTGATACAGAAAGATAATAATCTATTGCAGAATCATTCTCAAAGATAGCTTTAAATTTATTATTAGCATTTGAATACAATGCTACTACTCTTGAACCTATCATTCCTTGCATAGAATATTATATGATCTCTTGATTCAATAAGGTCAATGACAGTTCTTCTCACCTCACAAATACCTAGAATAGCAATCATTATGCATTCTATTTCTAGATTCATCTTTCATACATTCCAAATTTCAATTATTAATTGATTTTTGCAATGATTTCTTCTCACTTAGAGTCATTCATCCACAAATAAGTCTTCAAAGGCTTTATTCCTGCAGAGTTTATGATGGTAGGTCCTCTTTAGTCATATTTTGAGTGCCATCTGACGTGCACGTTTCATCCTCTGGCATAATATCTGACAGTGTTCTGCGTCTACACATTAGGTTTTCAGGAATTGACAATGTTTCCACACCATCCACGGTGCTGTCAATTTCTCTGAAGTGGGCAACCTCTTCCTTCTTTGCAGTGTGTTCTAAGTCTGGAAATTGCAAAGAAACCTGTTCACTTTGAGGGAATATGGCTGTGATGCTTTTACATCACACACAAGTAGTATACCACATAGTATAGTATTCATCACGTAAGCCAATATAGTACAACAACCTAACAGACAAATGGTAGTGACAATGAACTACATATTAACAAAATGTGGTGATGAAGAACATAGAAATGTTCAATTAGAAAGTCCATTTAAGATGTATTTTGCTATATCAAATATGAAAATTGATAGCAAATTTTTACAGGATTCTTTGGAATGCTATACCATATATGCTTGAGTATAAGCTGACCCAAATATCAGCTGAGGCACCTAGTTTAACCACAAAAACTGCATTAAAATGTGCTGAAAAACTCAGCTTATACGAGAGTGTATATGGTATACTAGAAAATGTATCTTTATGGAAATTTCTTTTTTTTTTTTGAAATTTCTTATTTTTGTAGAGAAAAAAGACGGGGCAAAAAATCCAGATTAATTGTTCATTGGTCCTTCCGTATATTGAGAGCACTTAACCACAACAAAATATTTCCTATTATTAATGATACATATTTGAGTGGGAAAATAGGCTTCACCTCTTAACTTAAAAAAAAAAGTTTTCTTTTAAACATTTGAAACATTGTTATCTCTTACGTTTTTCTCTAAAACATGGCAAACTTAGCACATTATTTAGTTTATTTTCTTGCATGAGAAAATAATTTAAGAAACAGTTTTAAGGAAACTATTCACAACAATTCTAGACAAAATACTCTTCAGAATAAGAATGCTAACACCATAAGTCATCTTGTATGTTACAGTGTTATAAATAGTGACTTTTTCTCACTCATAGATTTTTCCCATGCCTTATTTGCAGATAAGTGCCCCAAAGTCCCAGAGTTGATGTATTCTAAAGTTTATTTTTAACTTTCTGTACGAATGTGGTGGTCGTTTCCATATCAGATCATCGGTTTTGCATTCAACCGAAATAACTTATCAAACCTATGCTTATAGCATATTTCATGCTTCATTAGTGTATATACCAAAAACAGAGATTATTGGGTCAAATTTCCAGGAGTTTGAGAAGGTGTCAAGCCACTTTGCAAAGTACCTGAGATGCTTTACAGTCCCACCAGCAGTGTATGAGGCTCCAATTTCTGAAACCTTTCCAGTATTTGTCATGCTAATTTTTTCTGAACTGTGCTATTAATGCCAGCATAAGGATGACTCTCATCATTGTTCTGATATGCATCTCTGGAAAGCTTAATGATTATGAACATTTCTTCATGTTTGTTGGTCCCTTGGGTATTTTCTTTGGTGATCTGTCCATGTCTTCTAGCCATTTTTGAAATTAGATAATTCATCTTTTTCTGGTTGAGGTGCTGAACTTTGGTACAAATTCTGGAATTAATCCCTTGATGGATATATCCCTGTCATTTGGGAGAGAGGGGATGAAGGGATCCTGTCACTCTCTTTTTACCCTTTTGGTGAAGCCTCTCAATATACAGAAAAACCAAACACATTGTCATTGAGTCTTTGCTGATGCATAGGGCCCGATAGGGCATGGTAACCCTGCTCCTCAGGTGTTTCTGAGACTAACCATTTACAAAGAACGACCCATCATTCACCCATTGAAAGGTGGGCAGCTTTGAACTTTGGACCTTTCAGTTAGCTGCCCAATATGGCACCATTACACCATAGATGTCTTATTTTTAAGAAGTTCCAGTCATCTATCTTGTCTTCTGCTATGTGTACATTTTTCATAATGTCTGATCAAAACCCTTAAGTTTGTCCCTATTTTTAAAAGTTACATTTGAAGTTTGAAGTTACATTTAAGTCTGTACTCTTTCTTGCATTTGTTTTTGTATATGGAGTGGGATATAAGTCCTTCTTCATTTTTCTACAAATGGAAATCCAATTTTGCAAGCACCATTTTTTTGAAGAACCTCTCTCTTTCCCCATTTAAGGTACTTAGGTCCTTGGTAAAAGATCAGTTCTCTGTATATTACTTTCACTGTGTAGCATTTTAGAAGTTGGAAAGTAAGAGGGCCTCTACTTTATTCTATTTCTTTAGTAGTACTTATTTTGAGTCTCCTTTCTTTCCACATAAAGTTGGTGATTGGTTTTCCTGTCTCTTTAAAGAATCATTATATGATTTGGATCAGTATTATATTATATTTAGAGTTTTTTGGATTATATTCATATTTTCACAATGTTAATTCTAACTATCCATGTGCATAGTATTTTCTATTTATATAGGACTTTTGGTTTCTTGTAATATTTTGTAATTCTCTATTACAAACCTTTGTTTCTCTAGCTGTTTGAAGCATTTAATCTTTTATATGGCTATTGTAAACTGTTTTCCTAATTTCATTTTCAGTGGTTTTGTCTGTAGTATACAAGAACCAGAAGGATTTTTATATGTTGATATTGTACCCTGCAATGTTCTAACTTCTTTTAATTATTTTCAACAATTTTCTCCAGCAGTCTTTGGAACTATTTATGTATCGAATCAAATAATCTGCAAATAGAGTTTCATTTCTTCTTTGCCAATTCAGACACTTTACATTTCTTTTTGCTGTCTAAAGCTCTGGCTAAGATTTACCGTACAACATTGAGTAAGTTTGCTGAGAAAGGGCATCATTTCTTGGTTCTCATGTGCAAAGGGAATGCTTTCAGCTTTGTCCTATTGAGCCAGGCATCGTCCATAGGTTTTGCACTTATAGTCTTTATTATGTTGAGGAATTTCCCTTAAGTTTTATTAAGTGCTTCTATCAGAAACATGTCCTGAATGTTGGTGATTTTTCTGGATCAATTGAAAATATCTGTAGTTCATTTTCTTTATTTTCATTATGACATTGGTAGATTACATTGTTTTCCTAATGCTGAACCACCAAAGCATACCGGGTATGAATCTCATTAGGTGCATAATTTTTTTGATGTTTTGTTAGATTCCATTGGCTAGAGTTTTGCTGACAATTTTTGCATTTATGTTTATCAGTGATGTTTACTAATAATTTCTGATTGTTTTTGGTTGGATAACAAAAGAAAAAATAGATCAGGTTTGTTAAAAACATCCAAATATAAAAGTATATCACCAGAGGGGTTCACTAGGGAATTCTTCCAAACACTTGGAGAATACTTAGACCAATCTACGGCAAGTATTACGGAATATGGAGAAGGACTCGAAACTCCTACTAATTTTATAAAGTAAGTGTTACGGGTTTTGGAGGATGTTCCATATGTGCTGAGCTAGAATGTTGCCGTGGAATGCTCTGTATCTACCTAAGAGGTCAAGTTGTTTGTGTTGTCAGTTCTTCTGTGCCTTTGCTGAATTTCTACCTCATTATTCTGTCCTTCCTTTAGACTGGAATGTTTAAGTTTCCTACTATTATCTAGTATTGTTTATTCTACTCTTCAATTTTACAAAAATCTGTGCAATATATTTTGTGAATCTTTTGTAATGGTTGCAGGGAACATTGCCAGGGAAAGGCCAAAAAATTGAGCCACGTTAAAAGAGGAGGTAGAATGAGGGACAGCGTTTCTGACATCAGAAAGATCTTAGGTGAAAATAGAAAATATCAGAAATATATTTACTTATTTTTTAATTCACAATGCAAAGTTATTTGACTATGTGAATTGTGACAGACTATGGAGAACATTTTGAAGAATGAGATTTTTTTTAAAAAAATCAGGGGATAGCATGAATGTAGTCCCTCACTGCCACAGATTATGAAGTCGAGTTTTCCACATTTGGGGAAATTGCAGGGGTCAGCACATCCAGAGTGCAATGGATAAGCCTCGCCCTGGGAAAACCACCTTCGTGATCATGGTATCTCCCCTGCCAGGTAAGTATGAAGCATGAGAATTTCAAAACACCTCATTGTGTACAGAGACCAAGAGGGAGTCATTAAGACAGAGCAAGAGGATCCAAACCAAGAGGATGATTTAAAATCAAAAGTGTATGAGGGTTGTATCCTTATAATACACTTGTTGAATCATATGAACAAATAATTCAAGAAGCTGGACCAAATGAAGAAGAATGTATTAGGATTTGAAGGATTATTAACAGTCTATGACAGGCAGGTGACACAATCTAGCTCACTGAAAGGGAAGATGAATTGATGTATTTACTGAGAAAAATCAAAGATGATAGAGCTTTTGATATGAAATACACTTCAGTGCAAAAACCAATGCTTGATACATTTGTCTCATGTAAAGCAATGATTGTGAAGACAGCATCAGCTAGTGTTTTTTTTCCTTTGTATATGGTGCCTAACAAAATTGCACATGGATATCCCAATATTGAATTGGGATAGTGTCACATTTTATTTTTAAGCAATAAAATGCTAGATAATTGCAATTAGTCCTATTTTGTGATTTATTTAAACAAATGGTAGGACTGGGCAGACTGAGAGTACCAGGAATGTGACTAACACCCTTGGGCATATTAAGGACTGAGGGAAGCAACAGAATGCCACAGAGCATTGTGGCAGACACCCTGGAGCGGGAGACAAGATACGATTACAGAATTTGTATGAAATCAGCAGGTGGTTGTTGGGTTTTATTTTACATATTTATTTTATGCAGTGTATATGTATCACCATTCCACACTCGGGCTTATCTTTTAACACCTTAATTAAAGTTATAATACTTGTGATCTTGTACTCAAAAATTAACATTGGATGTCAAAATTAGTATTTAGAGAATAGCTACGTAATACTATGAGTACTGAGCACACTAATGAATTCTCTCTCAAATGTATATATGTATATTTTGGGGTATAGTTCATCCTTTTCATACTCCTTCAGCTTGCCTGTCAATCCATTCATCCATTCATAAGTTATTGTTATTGTAGAGTTGTCAATCCATGCATCCATTCATAAGTTATTGTTATTGTAGAGTTGTGTATAGAATGTTACTTATTCCCATTGCATCTAACTTTTTCATCTACTTAGTGCTGTCCTTTGTCTTAACCATTTTTTTTTACTGATCTCTCAATTATTATATTTACCTTTCCTTTCATCCAAGTCACTGTGTTACTACTTTCCAGTTAGTGATTGGTCCTCCCTTCTCCTCTCATCAAAGTTTGCTATTATTTTTTTGTATGAAAACATCTCCTTGATTTCTTATAAGCATGTTCTCACAAAATACTTGTCATTTTTGATTGACTTTTTCACTCACCATAATATCTTCCAGGTTCTTTCATGTTATATTTCACAGATTCATCATTATTTTTTGATGTTTGAATATTTTCTGTTGAGAATAAATATACACATATATAAAAACATCTATAGTTTTTAAAATTCTTGGATAGGCATTTAGGTTGTTTTATTACTTTTGTTATTTTGAGTTGTGATACAATGAACATAGGTGTGCACATATTTATTCTTGTTGTGACGGATCTTATTTCTCTGGGATATGTATCTAAGAGGGACATTGTTAAATCACATAGTATTTCAATTTTTAATTTTTTAAAGAAAACTAAGAAAAACACCATTCCGTTTTTCATAGGGGTTAACAGTTTAACAACACCAACAGTGTATGAAGATTCCAGGTTCTTCATAACTTTGCTAGCACTTGTTATTTTCTTTTACCCAAGCTTTGCTTAATAATGTCTCAAGATTCTTTTGAAGTGCATCTCTCTAAAGGCTAATGATAAGCATTTCTCCATCTGTCAGATGAATATCTGAATTTCAAAAAATTGGATTATTGGTATTTTTGTGGTTCAGGTGTTGAGACTTTCTATAAGTTTTACAGTATAATTTATTGTTTGATATCACATTGGCAAATTCCTTCTCTCAGCCAGTGGGTTCTCTTTTAGGGAAATATTTTTATCCATGTGTCAAATTTTAAGAGGTTCAATCGTGGTTTACTTTCTGCTCTTCATACACTATTAATCATGTCTAATATTGTATTTAGATATGTATTAATGACCCTTTTCTGCCTTTTTTTCTTTTATGGTCTTCATAGCTTTTGGTTTTACAATCATATTTCAAATTCATCTTTAGTTGTGTTTGTATACAATGTGAGTTATAGATCTTGTTTTATTCTTCTGCATATGGATACCCAGTTTTGCTAGAACTATATATTAAAGAGATCTTGTCTTACTCAATTAATGAATTTCACCTTTTTATCAAAGTTCTGTTTTCCACAGGAGAAATGACTTAGCTTTGCTTTTTCAATTCTGTTCCATTGGTCTCCATGTCTGTCATTGTATCGCAGTTAGGATGTTTAGCCTGTGTGTAGGGTTTTGAGATTAGTAAATGTGAAGTCTCCAGCTTTGTTATTCTGTGCTGTGGCTGTGCTTGACTTTTGTTGTTGGTGCCCTTGAGTTTGTTCTGACTCATAGCCACCCTACTGATAGAACAAAATACCGCCTGGCAACAGGCCGTACTCACACGTGTTCTTAAATTTAGGCAATGATTTCAGTCTCTTTTTCCTTGTCATTCTACTTTACCAAGCATGATGTCATTCTCTAACGACTGGTCTCTCCTGACCACATTTCCAGAGCACATGAGATAAAGTACCATCACCTTTGCTTCTAAGGAGCATTCTGGTTGTACTTCTTTCAAAACAGATTTGTTTTGATGTCATTCTCTAACGACTGGTCTCTCCTGACCACATTTCCAGAGCACATGAGATAAAGTACCATCACCTTTGCTTCTAAGGAGCATTCTGGTTGTACTTCTTTCAAAACAGATTTGTTTATTCATTGGCAGTCTACAGTATTTTCAATATTCTTTACTAGCATCATAATTCAAATGTATTGATTCTTCTTTTGGTTTCATTATTTAATGTCCAATTGTCACATGCATATGAAATACTTGAAAATACCATGACTTGGGTCAGAGGTACCTTAATCTTTAAAGTGACATCCTTGCTTTTCAATACTTTAAAGAAGTCCTTTTTTCTCCCTCCCCACTTTAAAAGAGTCTTGTTAAGCATATTTATCCAATAAAATATCTTGTTTGATTCCTTGACTTCTGCTTCTCTGAACATTGATTATCGATTTAAGCAAGGCTGAGACCTTGAACACTTCAATCTTTTCTTCATTTAGCATGATGTTATCTATGTGTCCAATTTTGAGGACTTCAGTTTTATTTACATTGAGTTGCTTACTGAAGGAAGCAATCTTTGATATTCATCAGCAAGTGCTTCAAATTCTCCTCATACTCAGCAAGCAAGTTTATGTAATCTGCATATCTCACGTTATTGATAAGCATTCATCAATCCTGATACCTAGTTTTTCTTCATATCTCTGATCATTTGCTCAACATGCAGATTGATTAATTAATACGGTGACAGGATAAAAACCTGATGTATATATATACACATATATATACATATATATATACATATCTTGATTTGAACACCTAGAGCATGTTCTTATTCTGTTTATGAAACTGCCTCTTGATCCATGCAAATATTTTGCATGAGCACAGTAAATAATTCTGAAATTTTGTTTTTCTCAAGTCTATGAAGTCTATTATACAATAAAAGGATGTTTAAAGATGCTCCAAAAGTCCAACTTAACAAAATATTAGACACACTCCATTCTCTTTGGAGTAGTGTGGTAGTTACATAATCTGGTGTCCATGTGAGAGGATTATGAGTGAAGAGGTGGAGTCTGGCCAGTCAATCAAGATATAACCAATGAGATCTCTATGGGAGCATCACCTTCTCCTGAGAATTCTGGGAACTCTGGGATTTCCTTCTCAGAAGTACGAAATAGCTTCCTGGTTCACTTTGGGATACTCTCTGACAAGATCCACACCCTAAGAGATGTTCTGCTGACAAGACACATAGCACTAGGCCCTGGGAGCTGGAGAAGTCACGTGGACCTACCCTCATATAACCAGACCTCTGGAGCCAGAGAATCCACATAGTTATAAGCTGAGATGCTTACAGTGCTCCTGGATCCACAAGATTTCCAGCCTACTGGCCTAGGGCCCTCTTGCAGTCAGCATCATTGCATGTATTTTGTGAGTCTTAAGAGGACTATATAGATTGGTTTTAGACTATGGGCTAATATTGGACTTAGGGACTTCATCTGAACTGGGCTGAGGCGTTTTTCTCCATATTCAATTGATCTTGTATATAAACCTTTTTCTTATATACACACAAGTGTCTATAAATTTGTCTCTCTAGTCTAGCCAAACTAACACAAGTAGTATCAACAACCACTCTTGCTCTTAGTGTATTTTCTCATGATCCAGGGTTGTGAAACCTACTGTAAAGTCTCACATAACCCACCACCTGCTCAGGAAATGATGCACCCAATTGTACTGATGAGGAAATCCCAAATTAGCAATTCAGTCACTCACCTGAAGGTTCCTTCTGGCCCACAAGGCTGGGGAAGCTGGCAAAATCATATTAGGTGAAAGGTTTGCAACTTAAACCCAAGAATCAAAGACTAGACAGAGTTAAGCCAGATGTAAGAACAGAGCATGATGCCAAATACTACAAAGTGGAAGCATATTTTGTACCCCCAAACAAACCCAAACCAAAACAAACCCACTTCCATTGAGTCAATGCCAACTCATAGCATGCGAGCACTCCTATGAAGATGCTCGTCTTGTCTTGGGCCACCATTTTTGCGGGGTGTGGGGTGGGAGGAGATTGATAATGTGATTGATGTTTATCCCTGAGAGACTCAACACAGTTAGGAAGGTGAGGTTGCAAAGATGGCTTTGATGGAACTATAGATTTTGCTTTTGTCAGAAAATACCCCAAGGAAACAAAGGCTGGTAACATTAGTCACAACCTCCAGTTAGGTAGGAGTCTCAAAATGTACCCCACTTTCATTATCTCCCATTAGCATAAAAAAGAACTCCTTCTAAAATGGGATCATAAGCACAAATGTAGAGGCAAGGCATTATGGCTACAATGCACCACAGAAGGGGGTCTATAACTAGAAGGGCCATACTTAGTCAGGAACTACATCTCACTATAGTTTTCCTTGCACTCTGGCTGCTTGATTTAACTGCATATTTTTGACATAGACTCATTTCTGCAAAGTTGCTCTCCTCTCATAGAGCCTTATAAGACCGAGAGGATCTGCATTGGGATTCCAAGGAACCCAATTGGCTGTGATTCTCATGGCAGCAGATTGGCATATCTTTCTCCTGAAGACCAAGTGGTGAGTTGGAACTGCTCATCTTACTACTTACAGTTAAGTGATCTAATTACTGGGCCAGTGCTTCTTATAATAATTTAAAACTTCTGAGTGAATATTTCTTATAGGAATTTAAAAGTTTTCATTTTAAATGAATAAATAGGAGCATGGAGTGTAAGAATATAATGTTGCATTATATACATTTTTCCAAAGACTATATTGATATTATTAATTAAATTTTCACAATCACCACATGAATTTAATGGTATTGTTATTAATCTGACTACAACCTTGTAGTAGTTTAAAGTATTCAAAAAGTTCACACACTAGTAAGAGACAAACAAAGATGGGAAATATTTAAGAACAATTATGTACCATTACATATTTATTAGATGGTGTTTAATTGACAATTATATATTTATGAGGTCTGTATCATTTTCCTCAAAGATACTACAAAGAAAGAAACATTACTTAAATTTCCCTTTCTTCATTGCTTTCTTCATATTTTTACCAACGGAGGTTTTATTTTATCTATAAAACATAACAGAAAATTGAAGACTGCAGAATAAAGATGAAGGTCAGGTATCATAACTTTAGTTTTAACTTCTAAATAATCAACAATTATCAACACAGTTATACATTCTTTGGCATGAGATGAAACATAGGTATAAACTGAAGAGCAGTATGCATCTAAAAGTGGGAAAAATGTATTTTTCCTTATAGGATTTTCCTTAAACTACTTCCCAAAGTTCACACTAATTCCTTGCCCTGGGTGCAGTCTGCAGAGTTCTCTCACATGGTGATGGCCTTTTGACATTTGCCTTAAGGGTCTTTGGGGAGCTCATTGCTCATTCCATATGTTTCAACAAAACATGTGGTTTTGCCAGCATCCTGCTAGGGACAGGGAAACATAATCCTTGAATAAGGCAGGAGCCAAGACCCCGGTAGTTCTTCAGAGTTATGCTAGGACGAGACTCCTGTCTAGCAATGAGGGGGCAGTAACATTCCTCCCTGGCGCCTGCTGAAACAAACTTCAAGTATGGTGACAGCTTGCTTTAGGGTTTTAAAACTATCAGTCTGGGATCAGCAGCCTGGTCTGAGAGGCTGAGGATGCCAAATTCCAGCTGTCACAACTTGCTTCTGTGAGAACCGCCTGTTCATCCAGTCAGAGACTTGGAAGATGAACTTCGTTAAGACCATGTGCCACAACCCTTTTATAGACAGACCAAACCCTAACCACAAACCTCTCTCTTGAAAACCCCAGTCCTTCCTTCCTGGTTTGGAATCCAGGGTCAGCAGAAGGGTATCTGTAGGTTGGGTGTGAGCACCCAAACAAAATATTTAGCCAACAGAATGACTAGTTTGTGGTTTCAGGTTTTTATTTCAAAATCTTTGCAGTCCATTAATCACTCGCATGAAAGAGTCTTCATCAGAAGTTCACATTAAGTTCACTTATTGGACTGCAGAATCAATGTTTGTATTCTCCTACAACAAGGAAAAAATCAATAATTGACCAGCTGAGTGCTTAGAATTTAGAACCTCCAAACAAAGATTTTTCTCTGTACAGAATTTAAATTATCTGTACATGATCATACAGAAGCTGCTAGGGTAATATTAGTTTCTTAGGAAAAGTAAGGCTTCAGCACCCTGTGGGTTTTTTCAACACTACAAACAAAACTTATGGATTATTTATCCACAGGAAGAATGACTGCTCTTCACAAAGTTGCATGTTTTGCTGAAGTCAATATTATACATTTAGTGTTTCTTCGAGTTGAGTATTTTTATTTGACTTTCAATATATTATATGTTAACAGTTCGGTTGAATTATTTTCAAGAACAATTCAGCAATAATGCCCAACTACTTAATTCTTCACAAGAGCAAGAGACCATTTTAATTCTTTTTCCTTAGGAAGTACTGTAAGGTGACTATGTTATTATACTTTTATTTATGGAAAATCAAGGCCTAGGAAAGTTAAGAAATCTGCCGAACATATTACATTTAAAAAAGAGGAGAATTGTGATCCTATCTTTATATTCTGATTTAAAAATCATAATACAGAAGGATATTTTTTATTGTGGAACTTAGTCAGGATTGCAGGTGTTTCCTCACAATATGTAAAGACAGTCTGTATATTAGCCATGTCTATGAGATAATAGCATGTTTAGTTTTTCAATGACATTTCCCCTCCTATTATGTTTGTTCAGTTTCTCTATTTGCAAGAGAACTAGAAATTAACTGCAGCATTCGTACTCCTGTTCAGTGTTTTAAGTTTTGCATTAGGTTAGGGATTAGAAGACATTGATTTGGGATTCATCTGTAACACTGATTAACTCTGTCTTTAAGTCACTAGCCATTTTGAGATCCTTTCCTCTTTATATATCTTATAATAATAAATCTTGCTCTTTATTTACTAACAATATTCTTTTATATACATCCAAGTATTATATTCATGAACTGTGATGTGACTGTACGTAGTAACTATTGGCAAACTGAATATACACCAATGCTAAGATTATCTTAGTGATACAAACACAATCTAGGCAAGCTAGTTACTTATACATATGTCATTGTGTCTAACGTGTCATTTGTTTTCATTAGCATATTGTGCTTTGGTGTTATAACTAAAATCTATCACCAATGCAGGGAGATTTCCCCCCTGTGTTTTATCTAGACATTTATGTTTGTGTTTTACATTTAAATCTAAGATAGAGCTTAAGTTAACTTTTGTTGGCGGTCTAAACTCTATCTGGCTGTTTATAATAATGGCTACCACAGACAAATATCCAGTTTATCTGGCACAGTCCGTTGAAAATACTTCTTTATTTGGATTTGTTGCTTTGTCAAAGATGAGCTATGTTTGTATGAGTCACTTTCTTGGACCTCAGTTTTGTTTCTTAATTCTTTCTATTCTTTTAGTTAAAAAGTTGATCATCATTACATTTCCTTGATAACTGTAGTCTGAAGTACCCGTGAAAAGTAATGTGCATCCTCTAGCTTTCTTAATCCTCTCTTTCTCCCTCCACTCCTTTTCCTTCAGCGTTGTGTCAACCATTCCCGGTCTTTCATCTTTCCATCTGCGCTATCTATACCTACGAAACGACTTGCTGTGATATGGACTGAGATTGCATAGAATCTATCGATAAAGTTACAAAGAAGTGACATTTCATAGTATTTTGTTTTCCAATAAGCACTGAATATATGTCCATTTTCTTAGATCTTTTATTTATTTTATTTTCCTTAGGGTTTTATAGTTTTCTACATATATCCCATATATATTTGGCTAGTTAGAAGTAGTGAATGAATATCCTTGTTTTGTTCCGAGTGTTGGGATCAAAACATCTATTCCTTCATCATTTTTTTCCACCCTGCCCCTTCTCATTAATTTATATAATATTAACTATTGTGTTTTGGGATGCACTCCTTTTTTAAATTGAGAAATATTATCACTATTCCTAATGTTTTCTTTTTTTCTTTTCATGAATGGGTCTTTGATTTTGCCAAATGTTTTTGCTGCATCAATTGCTATGACCATATAATTTTTATTTTCTTGGTACTATTGTTATTTTTATTCTTTAGCCTGTAGATGTGTTGGATTAATGAACTGATTTGCAAATGTTCATGAAAACCTGCATCTTGGAATGAAATTTATTATATCATGGTTTATAATTTTTACATACATTGTTTGCAAATATTTGTTAATATTTTGTCTAAGATCTTCCTTTTAGATTTATTAGAAAAGCTACTGTGTAATCTTCTTTATAAAATCTGCTTATAGTATTTTTCAATAATATTCATTAAGGTGATAGTTCTAAATATAATTCATGATTCTAAATCCAAAAAGTAAAACTAATTTACAGCTATAGATCAGAGATTTTAAGTAGGTTTTCTCAATTATTGATCCAAATTATTGTTATCTACTGGCATTCTCAAGTCTAGCATGCAAACAAGGTCTTCACCCCCTTAGCTCCTTTACATAATCATTTCAAGTAAATATAAAAGGTCCATAATGAATTATAGTTTATTTTATTAATGAATATCAATGAGATTGCTATCACAGCTAATTTACTCTTATTTGATACACAATATTGGTAATCTTGGTAATTTAGTAAAAATGGTGCTTTTTTTTGTAATTTCATTGAAATCGGAGGAATTCTAGAAAATCTTTTTAATTATAAGCACAAGAACACCAGCCATAAGAATATAAAAGAACACTGGTATGGGTTTACATTGAAGTGGAATTTCACATCTCATTATAACTACCCACACTCATAAAATTCAATACTGATGACACTAAATCATGAAAATTTGTAGTTGCATTTATGATGTTTTTACTGTATATACCTATTTATTTTAGAAGAGAAAAATACTTCATATGGTTCAGAAAGTTACTGTAATGATCTTTAACCAAAAATTTGTTGCAATATGTGGTAAGTTTCAGTTATCTTTGGCAAGTACATTTGTAGAGTACTACAATACTCAATAATGGCAGAACAAGAAAATCATAAGACTAATACAGTATTTGACTTGAAAAAATATTTTTGGACATATTTCTTCTGAGTGTTTTAACCCTAGAGAACTATTTGAATACCAAATCAAAGGATATTTAGAGAGAAGCCAGGGGTTAGGTCTTTAGAATCTCTGGAACTACAGTCAGGGACTATGACTTCTATTATATACCAACAAAGATACATAGTGATTGGGGAGGGAAAGGATGCTCAGAAACTACCCACTGAATATGTTAGTTCTGAGTGAATTAGTCTCTTCTAGAAATCAAAGAGCTGTTTCCTTCTGGTCTTGTTGGGAACAGTATTAGAAGCAGTCTAGTCTTGAGTTTCGGCAAGTATAAACAGAAACTCTTAAACATTGACAAGAAGGACAATACCAAAATCCACATGCTTTCTACATGAAATGGTCAATAGATCATTTCTTCTGTCTTGAGAGAAACATAGACGATGTAACCGGCTTAAAAAGGGCTACAAGGATGCTTGCAGCAGATAAATTTTACAGAAGTTGAAATGACATTTCCCCTTGTCTCAATTCTTAATTGGCTGATCATGGTCACTGGGGTGTTTATCCAGCCGCAAGGCTGGCTCCATTCAGCAACCATCTGTCTAGGTTATAACAACACTACAAGTTCCATATGGCTCCCTAATTCCAATGAGCCTAAAGCATTCTCATGTTCCATGGGGACCGGTTGGGACAAGTGACTTATGTTATTTGTTTGGGGTTGGAGTTACTGAAAAGCAAAATTAACAGTGCTCCCAAATCTCTTCGAAGTGTTCCCTTTGAATAAAAGAGCTAAGAATGAGAAACTTCAATCTCTGTCATGTCTTCTCATCTTCTCACGTGTTTATTGATCATATTTTCTTTGCAACAAATAAAATGAATATGATGCCTACTCAACTCGTCCTTACTCATTTTTTGATAATAAAAATTTTAATAATTTTTACATGATGAAAATGCTGGCATTATTTTACTGTTTCTGAGCATTCCATTTGCAGAAATCATTTAGGTCTTTTTTTTCAATCAAGATTTTCTGGAAACTATCTGAATGTTTCCTTTATGAAAATCTTTGGACCTTTTATTTTCTTTGTAATCACCTGATTTATATTAACTAGACATTACTTGGGAATTTACAAAAACATGCAACACAATGTATATTTATTGATCCTCTTAAGACCTTGGTCTTCCATCAAGAGATGTCTCATCCTTCTCAAGCTTTCATTTGCCTTCAACCATTTCAAAACCACCCATTATCCTTATGCCCCAAACGCTATTCCTTCTCTCCTAAACCCCTAATCTGCCTTTCACTTCTTATACCCACAGAAAAATCAATGAAGTCTTATCCTCTTAGTCTGGGAATGAAGCATCAAACCTCCAAAGAAATAGAGTTCTGTGAAATATATGCTTGGTGTCAGAGTTGATAAAAAGTTTGGCAGAGAAGAAAGGCATGTTTGACTCCCTCTTCATATCTTTATGAGACAGCAAACAGTCTTGGGCTCTGGAACATCATTTTCCTTCCCCTCTATGCATTTCAAGGAGATCAGATAATCTCACCACACCAGAAATGACACTATTCTATCCTCCTAGGGCTTTTAAGTCCTTTTCCTCTATTGTAGTTTGTTGTCACAACGCTGCTCATATTTAAAGTTACTGTATTTATCACAGGGTTAAAAAATGTTGTCCCATCCTGCATGATAGTCATGATGCTTGGTATGTGTGAGTCCATTGTGGCAGTCCTTGTGCTAGGCAGGCCTCTTTAGAGAAACTAAACCAGGAAACTTCTCTCTATCTCTTTCACCTCTCTCTCTCTCTGTCTATCTACCTGTGTATCATCTATCATCTATCATATATCTATCTGACAGGTTCGTAAAGCAAAAAGTAATATGACGGCTAAATAGTCGACACAGTAGTACAGAGGAGGCAGTTCAACTCACTTTTGTGGAACAGGGAATGCAGGAGAGGTCCTTCAGCTCACTCGGGCTGCCCATCCAAGGTCAAGGAAGCAAAAAGCAGAATCCAACCTCAGTCAAGAGGCAGAGTGGAGCAGCAACAGTCCTCAGTAGTGCCAGGAGCTTCGCAAAGCAGGCCCAATGGGACCTTAAACTCAAATAGCCCTGCGAAGCCGGTCTCGAAAGAGCCTCACATCTAAGTGACAGGATCATGGGATTGGCTTGACCCACAGGAGGGGCAGGACATAACTGAGGAAAAGAGCTAGCTCAAGCAACAACACACTGATCACCGTGGAGGAACAAAGACCGACGCTGCTTTAGCTTGCCCTCCAATTAAGCTGCAACCTGATTAAACTCCACCCAAATGTTCCTATGGAGGCCTAGTTAGCACAATAAACCTAAGTATCACAGTTAATAAATCTTATTGAATTTTTTTTCCCATCTTTGCAGGCTCTTCACTTTACCAAACATTTGGCCTTTGTCTAATGGTGAGTCTCTTTTGATGCTTTGACATCTTGACCAGTATTCTGATTCTTAAGGTTTTCATTGACTAATTTGGGAAGATCCTCCGACTATTCTTCAGAGTCAACCTTAGTATAGAAGCTCAGCTGAAACTGTTTACCCTGGATGAACCTGCTGGAATTTGAAATACCCTTAACAATCTCCAGCATCATAGGAATGTGACAACAACTACATTTTAACAAATTAGTAGATTGTGGTGGGTTCCTTTTCTGGAACTTCTTCTCACTAAATCATTCAATTCAGTATGTCTTCCTTAAATATAATGTGAAACATAGAACTTGTGAATAATACCTTCGCATTATACAAATAGAAGCAATTATTCAGTCATGTAAAGTTTTGACCCATTATCTAAATGTTCTATATTTTTCTACCCGGTTTTCCCCTCATTATATTCAATTCTTTCTCTATGTTAAAGAGTAGATACCCATGTTTTAAGAGACTTCATACTTTTCCTATACTCTTTCCATCTACATAGGCATCTCTTGAAATTCTCAGTTTTTAGCACTTAAAAACTTAAACTCTTAAGTATTGCATAAATCTAGATTCTATTTTTTATTATTTTGATAGGTTAAGTTGATAAAGGTTAGACAACTTCCCAGCGTTGATACTAGCTTATAATAAAAGGAAGCAAAAGACAAAATTCTACACACATATGTATAGTAACAAATATTTGCTGGTAAAGCGGTTATTTTAGTTCTTTAATGTTGGCCTTTAATATTGTTTTGAACTGGAGTTTTTTCTTTATTTTCATTTGATACTATGATTTTAATGACTTTGTATGTGTTTATGTGCCAGGGTGTCTTGTATATTTATGCTGGCATGTCATGAAATGGTAGAATATTTCAGTGACAAACATTTCTCAGGCAATCTAACATTCTTTTAAACACACTACAGAAAGCTACAGAGGAAAGGGTAGACCTAAACACAGAGAAGGCAACATTTTATTTTCTTCAGTTATGTTCATTTGAAAATTCACTAATATTACAACTATTTTAGAACAAATCTCAAGAACATCAGATGCTCTTTATTTGTAAAAACTGTTGGTGGTCTAGGAGATTATTCTGCTATCTTTTTATCTTTAAAAACATTCTCTATTAAAACAGATGCATAATTAGAAACAGATTCATATTCGAAAGGATTCATAATCTTCTACTGGAGCAAAATCTTACTTAAATTTTACTTTCATGGGGATTTTAAATGGTTGCATGGGACACTCAAATAAGTGTCACAAGGAAGGATCTCTCCTATAGGTACAACAAATTGATATAATTCTACCCATCATAGTCCATTCCTTGTTCACTTTTTAACTGCAGCCATTTCTTTAATCATCCACACCCTTCAAAGAGAATAAAAAGACAGACATACTTGTGTCTAACAGAATACAACTAACATGTCTGCTAGTGAACATGCACAAACCCTATCTGCATCTTAAATTTTGTGAAAATATCTGATTCCTAACCATTATACTTCTGTGAATGATCACCTACACCTGAGTCCTTAAGTCTATCAATATTCCCAGCCCTCTTTTCTTCCCCAGACACATGAGAGAAACAGAAAACAGTTCAGTAGAGAATCCTCCTTACTTCACTTATTTGAGGTCTAATACACCCATCAAAGTTCAAAATACTGAACGACAGCTATTTAATGCTGTTATCTCTCCTCATATGGGATATCCAATTTCTGAATAACCCATTCCTAGCAATCCAGGGAACTGAGAAGGCAGTCGTGTTCACCTGTGAAGAATCTGCCTGCCAGGAGGAACTTTGTGTTTTTCTATCCAAAAGCAAGGTTAAATAGAGAGTAGGAGACCCACCAACACTGCGAGCAACACTCCAGCACTCCAATGCACAGGGGCAATATCATTCTCTTCATCCGTTCTGGTTCTAGTCTACTCTGTATGACATATTCCACGATAGGCCAGTGGGTCACAGCAGCAAGCTTGAGAGTTCGCAGGAACCTGCCTTCATTTCAGGCTATCTGGCCCCTTCACCTATTGTCAGAAACTCTAGCCCCCTCTGGCTGGCTCATCCAATAGATTCAGCTTCCCCCCAACTCTTTATAAACTTCAGACCTGCTGGACCCTCTTCTTCTCTTTTCTATAGTTCAGTGGATCAGGTGTATGGATGCTGATGGCTAAATTCAACCGGTCTTTTCACTTCCCCACTGCCCAGCTTCCACTCATGGAGTGAATCTAGGTGATCAACTTGCAAATGTACCAGGCTGCCCAGAAGCTCACTTTAACTTTCAGTCCTAGGAGGACTATTCTAAGATGGGGACAGGCTTGTCCAGCCTAGGCACATCTGCAGACAACTGCTTTCCTTCATTCCAGATAAAAGAGCCGAACCAGTCCCATCACCAGCTCCCCCCCTCCCTTGTTTTTCCTCTTCAGTGTCTCAGCAGGTCTGCATGGATCCATGTGACTTTTACAATGCAAATGTCCTGATATTCAAAGTTCTAGGTGGGGTATGGTTCCTCTAAGACCTCTTTATATTGGCTTAAAACAAAAACCCATGTCTTCTGGGCAATTTCTATCTCCTCTTTTACTAAATACGACTGTAAAGTCTGGAGTGCAGATTTATAAGCTCTCTAATAGCAGCTTCCAATATTCATTTCTATCACACAATTATGTCAATAATAGTAGGTATGGTACATCAAAATAATCTTAGTGAAGCCAGCTAAAGAAGCCAACTAGACACAATCTATTTAAGAACAGCCCAATTCAATATTCTCCTTTTTAGACTGTTCTATTCATATGCATGTGGCTTTGGGCTGGTGGCCAGGTATATTCAGCAAACCTGATCTTCCATCAGTCATTTTGTTTAAATAGCATCACTTTGTCGTGGGAAACCTCAAAATCTACCCTGTTCTTCCAAGCTGCAGTTGAAACCATGAAGAAATCAAGTTTCATTTTCCGTGTTCACTCCTTCTTTCTCTCACAGGTATTTGGAGCCCATTCCACATACTACTGAGGAGTCCACATGGAGCTCATATCTGATCGCTCTGGCTAGCCAAAGAAGAATCTGTTAGATCTCTTTTATGGGAGAGACAGACCTCAATCTTTGGCTCCAGTCAAGAAACAAGTCACACCAAAGCCCGATTTATGATCCAAGTGAGTTTAGGAAGATTAAAGAAACTTCAGGTTTACACAGACCCCTCAGGGCACTTCCCACCCGCGCGCGGAGTCCTGAGGCCACAGGAGGTAACTGCACAGCCCTCTGAGGAGCAGCTTGAGAAGCAGAAGAGCCTGCGAAGTCCTGGATTTGGGCTTTTCAGGTCCTCCACTGGGAGACATGGTGGCTGATCCTGGTTGATGCCCCTGGTTGCATTGAATTCACCAGGCCCAGATGGGCCAATCCAGGTGCATGCCTCCTGGCCATTCTCGAACCTCCAAGCATGCGCAATGGATGCCCCTTTCCTTTTGCTAGATACCTAACACATCCACCTCCACAACAACCCAAAACAGACTCTAAGCCTATAAATTGTTTTTCTGAGCCCTATTCTCTGCATACATTGTTCTAGGCTGGATTTTCTAGAGAAACAAAATCAGTGAGACTCAAACATGTATAAGAAATAACTTTATGTTATGAAAGAAAGTTATAGCTAGGAATCAGCCAGTCCAGTCCAACTCAAGGCTATGATAAATGCCAGTTAAATCTTCTCATCCATCGTACTGAGGATCATGCATTCGCTGGCCATAAAGCAGGTAGACTAGGCAGGAAAACGGAGAGATCATTGACCAGTGGATCCAGAATTGTGTGACTCCAAGATTGGCAGGAATGGGAAATGGTAGTTCCCAGGATTGGCAAGTCACATGAACAGCCAACCGCAGCAGTCAAGCAATTAGGAAGCCAAAGGGTAAGAGAGGGAAGCCCATTGCTCAGTCTTTTTAATAAAAAGCTTATAATGCCGAGGAAGTGGCATCAATCAGGTTTTGACCTAATAGGTTGGACTCCAACCCTAGTTTCACATATGTGCAAAGTTGGCATAAATCCTAACCAAAATAAAAGATTCAACTGGGAAAGTAAAAGGATTTCATTCATCTGGTCATGGGAGCCTATGAAGAGCTTATGCTAAATGATTAAAGATCAAATGCTTTCCATTTAAGATTTGGAAGAACAAACAAAGTTCATTTTTACCACTTTTATTCAACATTGCCATGGAGTTGTGAGCAGAGCTACTAGAAAATAAAGATATCCAAATTGGGAATACAAAAGTACAATGACCTCTTTTCACAGATGACATGGTCTTGTGTATAAATACTACCAACATGCTTATGAAAAACCTATTAAAGTTAACTAAAGTATTCCTCATGGATGAAGAATACAAGATAAATATATAGTATCTATTTTATTTCTATAAATAAATAATCTTGACACTGAAAAAGTGAGAAAGTAAAAATATCTGATTTAAAAATTCATTTTATCATTAAAAAAATTAAAACCTAGGGTATTGGCATATGAGTTACTGAGTTGACCATGACTCCTGAGAACTGTAAGTGGCAGAGCTGAATGGTTCTATGGGGATTTAAAAGCAGACTCATTGTATTTAGATTTCTTGACTGGATATCCAGGGAGCTCTGATTGGGTTTGTGTAACAAACCTTTCAGCTAATACTTAAATGCTTAACTGTTTGGCTGTTTGTATCATCCAGAGACTATGGAGAACTTCAAAAAAGGGAATGAATTTCTAGGAACACAGTACATGCCCAAACAAACAAAAAACCTTACATAAATGTAAATGGTTTAATCACACACACACACACACTCACAGAATTCAAACTAGCTTTACCAAACTCCAAAAACAACAATAATAAAAATTTTCTCCACAGATAACTTCATTAACTGATTCCACCAAATAGAAAAAAGCAGAGAACAAAATATTCCAAGGCAGGACAGAATATCCTGAAATCATTATATGAATTAAGCATCACTCTTGATATAAAAACAGACAAACATACTACTGGAAAGGAAATATATAGATTAATATCTCTAGCAAATATTGATGAAAATATTCTCAACAAAAGTTTAGCTAGTAAAATTCAATAACATGAAAAATAATCCATTTTGACCTAATAAAATTCATTGTAAACTTGGAAGGCTGGTTTGTCATTAAACTAGCAATGAATATAATTCATGCCATAAAAAAAGGGCAAAGGCTATGTGATCATACTAATTTTTGCTAAAACAGTAATTGGTATAAAATTTTGAAAAAATCCAAACCCACTCATTCCTGATAAAAATACTTAGCAAAGTTAAAATAAGAGAGACATTTCTTAGCAGAGTTAAGAGAAAATACACATAGACAACAACCAACCTTATTATCAATAAAGAAAGAGAAAAAAAAATTGCCTTAAAAGTGAGAGCTAGAAAGCATGTCCTTATTCAATATTGTAGTAGAACCCAGACCAGGAGCAAACAAGCCAGAAAAGAGAAGACAAGACATGTACTCTGGCAAGGAAGAATGAAAACCATATTTACAGATGATATGATCCTATGCATCTATGCACAGACAACACTAGGCATCCAATAAGAAAGGAACTGCAATTCATAAAAGAAATATATATATATATAGTAGAATAGTATATTAATATATAAAATTTATTGGATTATTCTACATTTACAAAGAAAACTTTGAAAAAGAAATTAGGAAAGGAAGACCATTTAAAATAGCCACCCAAGTTATGAAATAGAAATAAATCTAACAAGAGATATAAAATAGTTACATTAAAAGCCTATAAAACACTACTACAAGAAACCAAGAGACCTCCAGAAGTGTAAGACTATGCCATACTCATTGAGAAAATGTGTCTATGACTCAAATCCAGATCCCAAGTTCTTCATCATTCTTTGATGAGATGAAAGGCAAAGAGTCCGTAGATAAACAAAGCACCACTAAAGGAAACAGACAAAGTGGGAAGCCTTACATTTCTTAATTCCCAAATCTGTTATATAACCACAACAGTTAAAAACATCTGTAACTTGTACAAAGACAAATATTTATACAACTGGAACAGAATTGATAACCCAGACATAGATCCATTCACCCACAGACAGCTGATCTTTTACCAAGAACAGAAACTCATTAAATGGAGAAGAGGTAGTCTCATTAACAAATAGTCCTGGCAGTCCTTTAAAGAGCACTAGATCCAGGGATGGACTTTTTGGTTGATGGCTCAGATGGTAAATCTGAGTGCTTTCAAGCATCAGTGGTGCATAAGGAGGTTGCATCTCTTGCTTGAGCAAAGGAATGGACAAGGGACAAGGTAGTTGTGAGGCTGATATGACTGCCAACATGGCCAGAAAGACTAAAGAACTGTATCATTCACAATTCTGACCCTTACACCTTTAATGTACTAACTTCCTTAATAAACTCCATAATTCTAAGTGTTATCTATGAGTTCTATGTAGTCTGCAATTGATTATAGTATACAGAAGAAAAATAGAATGCTGCAGGAGAGTTGGTTGGTGTCAAAATAAGGAGGAGACTATGAGAACAATGACTGATATGTGTTTGATAGAAATCAGGCTTGGACTACGTGATAGTTGGGTTTTGTGTCAATCTGCTGGGCCAAGATCCTCAATCTTATGTCAGTAAGATCTCCCCTTTAAGGTTCAGTTCACAGTCTGATGATACCTCCTCATGTGTGGCCTGCTTCATACTTAAAAATAGATTCTGTGGAGAGCTGGCTTTTTCCCTTTTCCCCTGATACCTTGGATCCTGAAAATGGGACTTGCGGGAGCAGCCTGCCATGTGTCCTGCCAACCCAGGGAGTTATTGTCAGTCTGCCATATACCTTGATCACCTTGGATTCACTCAGCTCAGCCTCCACCAACCTGTCTCTTGCCTTCACCTCCTATTTCCTACTGTGATAGCCAGAAGCAGTGTGAGTTGTTAAATGTTTCCAGCTTACCATGTGATGTACTCTATTCATGTGTGGACTGATTATAATTAATTTTATTTCTTGGTTAAAATGTTTTCTGTATCATATTTTACTGTTACTGGTTTGGTTTCTTTAGAAAACACAGCATAACATAGGCTGACATCTAATTATATTCTTTTCCCCTAGTGAAACAGAAGGACAGATATAACCTCCCTGTCATCTTCCCATGCATTTACACTGGACAGAATATTATGTAAATATTAAAGAATAAAAATGAATATGTCATACACTTCATGACATAGATCAGTGGTTCTCAACCTTCCTAATGTCATGACCCTTTAATACAGTTCCTCATGTTGGGGTGCTCCTCCAATCATAAAATTATTTTCATTGCTACTTCTTAACTGTAATTTTGCTATGCTATGGATAGGGTGATCCCTGTGAAAGGGTCGTTTGACACTCAAAGGGTTCATGACCCACAGGTTAAGAACTGATGACATAGATGAACCTAGATGACATTTTGATGAGATCACTTAATCAAAAAAGACTATTGCTTGATGAAAACAACATTGTAAAATCATGAAAAGATTTATACACAGAAAGAAACATTAAAGGTTACTAGAAGGTAGACATTTATTTATTTGGGTGTAAAGGAAGGAAATATACATGAAGGAGGACATGAGCAGAAGATGATCATGACAAAAGAAAATACTCAGAGAAACAGAAGAGTAAAACAATGATGGTAACATTATTCTATTCACAATGATGCAATCATAGAATGATGGATACATGGATACATGAGGAATAATGATATGGATACATGGAAATACATTGTGTGTGTTGCTGGGCCAGGGAGCTCAGGATGATAGTCTCTGGGAACACCGATGTCAATTGGAACAACATAATCCACAAAGACAAAGTTGTATATTCTACTTTGATGAGTAGCCAAAATTTGTGAACTGTCATCTAAGATGCAACCATTTGTTTTTCTTCAGTGGGAGCAAAAAAATAATGAATAATATCAAAAAGTCCAGTGAGTCATGTGAACCACAATTTTCACATACCCGAGATCAGAAAACCTAGTAGTGACTGGCTACCATCTATCAGCCATTCTGTAAGTTCTCCCCAGAGAAGAGATGGAATGGAAGAAATACAGTGAACAAAAGCAAGAGTCATAAAGAAACCAGACTCACTGGTTGGAAGTCATTGTTGTTAGACATCATCTAGATGTTTCCAACCCAGACTGGCCCAGGGCACAACAGAATGAAACACTGTCCAGGCTTGCACCAGCCTCACAACTCTTTGTATGTGTGGGCTTATTGTTTTTGTCATTTTGCCAAACCATCTTTTGTGCAGGGTCTTCCTCTCTTCCACTGTCCCTCCACTGTACCAAGCATGATGGCCTTCTCCAGGGATGGTCTCTCCTGATAGCGTGTCCAAAATATGGAAGATGAAGTCTTGCATTTTTTGCCTCTAAGGAGCATTCTGACCAGACTTCTTCCAAGACAAATGAATTTTGGATATTCTTCACCAAAATCAAATTCAAATGGGTCAATTATTTAATCGTCCATATTCAATATATAATTTTCAAAAGTATTTAAGACAATTGGAAATATTATGGCTTAACTAAAAAGGAGGGGTCAAAAAAAGAAAGACATTGGTAGCCAGGGCACAGGGCACTAACCCACCCAAGGAGAGGATGTTGTTTATATCTCCACAGGGAAAGAGGGACCAAACTTCAACCCAGTGATCAAACACATGAATGGAACATACCAGCATGAAGCAGGGAATAAATAGAGGGGTCTGAGGGCTGGCCCCAATCCCAACTACACGGACACTCCCCCCTCCTCACAGAAGAATTCACTTCAGAGGACAGCACTGAAGCTATAGCTCAAGGAGAGCGACATGTCTGATCAGAGCACACAAGAGCAAACAAGGGAGGAGGGAGGGGGAGTGCAGCACATCTTGGCCCACCAAGTCCCGAGGAGGGTACTCCTGCTCAGTGAGCCAATGCACAGAGAGAACTATAGGGCTGTTACATTGTGGCAATTGCAATCAAAGTCACAAAACAAACTGTGGATGAATTATTGAATGGGAAAACAATGTGTCGTGTAAGCTTTCTACCAAATCAGTCACATACACGACCGCGTGCATGCATACGCTCCCCCCCCACCCCACACACACACACAGAATTTCAGTTGTCCTCATACCCATTACAAGGGCAAATAAGATATTGGTTATTCTTCGAGCATCCCCTCCCACAAAGACCTTCCTTTTCTCTATACCACAAAAAATAGAATGCAAAATTCTGAAAGGCTAATATTTACAAAACTTAAGGAAAATATTGCCCTGAATTATCGAACACAATTGAGAGAATTTAAAATTGGAACATATAAAGAAGTATGTATTATAGTCTGATGGTTATGTATTGGAATGCAATCTTTATGGTTGATTTCTCCATGGGAGAAAGACTGGGCCTTCTATTCACTGAAACAGTTACCACCTCTGAAATCTACAGGGCATTTCCATGGGTCAGCATTTGCTCAGTGACAGTGAGTTTGGTTTTGGATTGGATTATAAAGCTCAGTAAAGACAGAACTTCTCAGACTAATATGTATATCAGAATCAAAATCTGAGATCAAGTTGTAGAATTTAGTAAGCTGATTCTAAAGTATAGGCAATACAGATAAGAAATAACTAATATCCTCTCTTAAAGAAGGGAAGAATAGCAAGACTCGTTTGTACTTTTATCAAGCTCCAACAGTTAAACAGTGTGTTAGTAATTGACCAGGGAAATAAAGGTGATGTTCAAAAATAGGTTACAATCTTCATGGATAGCTGATCAATGACAAATGCAACTCTGAAGACTAGTGTAAAAAATCATCTTTCCAATATTTTTTCTTTGTGAAAATATTAGTAATCTTTTCTTCTACCTCACATTAATAAGCCCTAGAAGAGAGTTTATAAATATGTGAGAAATGTATATCTATAAAGACTTTATAATTAAGCATACAGAAAGCAACACTTCTGTGTTTCCAAGGAAAACCATTAAGAGAGTGAAAATGGCAGTCGGACACAGCAAAAGATACTTGCAACACTATAGCCAACAAATGATTTGTATCTAATATAGATATGTGAGTATGATTAATAAAAACAATGCAGCAGAAAAAATATTGGGCAAAATACATGAAAAGGTAATTGATCTCAAAGTGACATAACATATGGAAATGAGTTTCAGATTATTAGCAATCAAATATTAAAATTGTCATTACATTGATAGGTATCCAAGCTTCTACAGGAAAGCTAAGGTTAGATATAATCCAAAAGCTGGTCATTCTAAGAATTGTTAAGTTTTAACCAAGTGAAAATTCTCACTTAACTGCCTTGTCTCACTGCCATTGAATCAATTCCAACTAATTAGCATCCCTTAAGAATACTGTGGAACTCTCCCTTTGGCTTTCCTAGTTGGTAAATCTTTATTACTGTATTACAAAGCCTCATCTCTCTCCCAATGAGAAGTTTATGGTTTCAAAGTGCTGGCCTTGCAATAAGAAAGCCATGGGTTACCTAGTACACCACCAGAATTTCCTGATTTTTTTTTTCAGAAATAGCTACAAATGTTTTCAGTTTGTTTGTTTGTTTGCCATTACTGCTACTGAGATGTAATGAGTACAGACCAGGGATGCTGATAACCATACAGTAATTATCTACTTCTAAATGTTAATAGTTCTGTATCTGCCCCAGAGAGAGATCAAAATGTTTGTCTTAAACACACACATACACACACATATTTCATAGCCACTTAAATAATTAAGTGCAGAAGAAGCAACAGAGGAACAGCGGAACTCATGATATTGAGGTTTTGGAAAAATGCGATGGTGAAACATTAGTGGCATGGCCCCGTTTGGGGTTGTAACTACTTTCTGTTGTTCCTCTGATCCTGCTGCATTTAGTCACGAGTTCTGTCTTCAGCAGTGGCTATTATTCTCGATGTTGGGTTTCCTTCAGTCTCAAACTATCCAGAATCATCAGTAAGAGGATCTTTATTATGAAAACCATAACGAATTTAAACTTATTAATAGACATAACATTTACTTTTAAGGTTGGATTTATTTTCTTTTACCTTTTGTTTTACTAGGATGGTCACGATCACATTCCAGACTCATTTCCAGGCAAAACAATGAACATTCCAAAAAGTCTTTGATAAATTATTTATAATATCCTCTATAGGCAAGAAAGCAGCAAGAATGATGGGCCCCATTTTTCATGAAAGCAAGGAAGTCACAGGGATATTTTATGAGCTACCCACTGTACATTCCCTGCAGATTAGTAACAACCACGGAAGCAAACCAGCAGCCACATAACTACTTGCAGATTCCTGCTCATTCCAAATCCAAAGGCAGGCTTAGCCATAGATCACAGAGAGTTAAGAACTGTTTTTTTCCCCCCTTCAAATATTTCCAAATGGAACTTATCTCAAGTGCAGACTAAGAAAAAGTGGTCTGAATAAGAAAATCTAATCTCAGATGGTAATTTTAATGATTTTCAAAAATATCTATCTGTTAATTCATTTATGTGAGAAATGCCTGCCTGTGTTAAAATAACACCTAATGGGCAAGGTGTGTACCTTGAGAATTGGCCTCCGGCTGATCCTTCCTGTGTCTCAGGGATCTTTCCACAAAGTCAACTGGAGACCAGTGTCTAGAAGGGTAGTGGACACTTTGGGTTAGCACATTTATGCAGAGTGACCCTTATGTGGAGTCCTTGCTTAAGGCAAACAATAGACATGCTCAGCTTCTCACCACAAGATTGTGGGTTTGAGTCTACCTAGGGCCAACACAGAGCAAAGGCCTGGTGTCTGCTTCCAGATCAACTCTACCAACGGCTGAAACCCTACACGTGGGGTCGCAACAGTACAACATTTAATTAGAAAAAAGTAATGCTAGCCTTGTGTAAAGGATATAAATGCTTTATGGTTTCAGTTCAAATTTTTCTGCTCGAAGAAGGCCGTTATTAAATAATATCTATTTTCTTTTCAAAGGAAAAAATTTACAGCCATTATCAGTCCAACACAGTTATTTTACTTTGAAAGAGAAACACATTTGTTTCCGTCAAAGCTGGGTGTATTGGTGAGGAACACATAAATATTTAAAGAAACAGCAAAAGCTGCCAAGAAAAAGCCTTATGGCCTTGGCTGTTCTTGCATTGACTAAGTGATATATATTAGGTGCCCTTTTTAGTGTTATTCTGGAAATGTTCTTATCAGGGTCTACTTTTAAAGTAAAATTTAACAGGTAGAGAGATACAAAATGTCCTCAACTTTCTATGAAAAAGAAAACTAGTGTATGCATATTAATATGCTATTGTCAGAAGAGTAAGATAGACGTGTCGCCATTAACATCATGAATTCTTTAGTCTGCTTATAAAATTCCTTCATTTTTTATATCTATAATTTCCTTTACAATAAGTGCAGAGGTGGAACATGTGCTTCTACTTATCTGCTCCTTATCAATGTTCAGCATCAGTCATTTACTCTATGATGATTTGAAGAAAAATGGTTTTCTTTTAGATCATGTAGCGCTCAGAAAAACTAGAAATGAATATGGAACTGGTTGGAAGCTCTTGGACATCAACTGCTGCGAGCACAGTTTGCTGCATGGCATGAATCACAGTACAATTTTAGCTCCATGCCAGGCTCCTGGTTATCATGACGACAGTTGGCCTCTTGGAAGCTGAGAGGTGGCTCACAGCTCCGTCCGACCAGTGAGACCAACAGTGGCATTTGTGGTGGAGGCAGGAAACGGCACGTCAAGACAGCATTTGGTAAGAGGTGCCCAGCAACTCTGACGAAGGCACTTCACTTTTACTGTGAAAAATTTGATGTAGATGCCTTTTATAGCTCTCACTGCACATAAACCTCCAAGTAGTTTTCATTTTCTTTAGAAAAAATACTTGTGTGTGTGCCTTGAACTTGCTGTACATAATTGTGTCTTACTGTCCTTTTGATGCTTGCCATCCCTTCCTACCAAGACATTTCCTTCCATTATTTTCTTCTTCAGTTTCCCAGTGTTGAGCTTTTTTTTTTTTTTAAACTATATGAACATATAAGAATGTGAACATTTGGGGAGAAAACGTTGACAGGAGTTGGGTTATTAGATTAAAAATATGCAGACTTTTAAAAGCATAATTTGTTTCTGAAAGCCGAATTTCCATGGCTTTCTGTGTCCTATCATTCATTTCCCTTACTTGCATGGCCTGAGGTTTAACTGTTTAGCAGCGATGAAACAAATTCATTACGCTTTGTACTATTGAAAAAAAGGGAGATGGGGCTTCTTAGTAAACAATTTTGCTTTTTTATAGACGTAAAATTTTTGATAAAGATTTTTAAACAGTATTTCTGATTTCTCTTATTAGAATACTAATTTCTTAAAATAAACCCCTTTTCAGAATATAAATATCCATTTTTGTTCAATTCCAGTTTATAAAAATACTTCTAGTCTTTAAAAAAAATTTATTTTTCCTGAAAGAAGCTGGCTGTTTTCATTAGCATAACAAGGTCATTACAATTAGGAATTTACTTGATGCTACTAAGATTGTAGCTTTGAAGGACAATTGGGTTGTTATTTGTCCCGTAAATTTTTTTATTATTCAAAGATTCAAAAAGAATATGAATGATTCCTAGTTTAACTAAATAGTCTATAATACTTGTTTAGGGTAGGGTATATAATTGATTGTATATAGCTAATTACTCAAGATAATTAACATCAACTTTAATGTTTATATACTTTAAAAATATATTTTTCTAATTGTGTTAGTTACCTAACTATAATTTAAATTGAAATTTGGTATATAATATTTATTTCTCAAAGCCTATAATGTATTCTTAGCCCTATGCCAATTATTTGAGGCCTGGCAGTGTGGTAGTTACTAATCTGCTGTCAATTTGAGAAGATGAAGAGTAAGGAGTAGAGTCTAACCTGTCAATCAGGTTGCAGCTTTATGACTTCACTTGGAGGCGCTGAGAAGAAAACTAGCTCCTTGGAAGTAAGATGCACACTCAGTCCCTGGAAGACAACTCTCGTTGACAAGCCATGTGGTGGCAGGCTGAAGGCACCCAGAACCTTGAGGCTAAAGGAGCCACGTGGAGATCCCAGCCAGCTCAGAGGTAGCCACACTGCCCACAGGGTCTACAAGACTTTCCGCCCACTGGCCTGTGATTGACCTGCATACAGCGTCATTGCATGTGGTTCATAAGTCTGGATAGGAATTTACAGATTGGTACCAGACATATGGATTTATGGGCTGATCCGAACTGGGCTGGGATATTTTTTTTCAATTGCCATTTGCCCTTGAATATAAAGATCTCTCTTTTACATGTATAAGTGTTTATGAATTTGTATCTCTCGTCAAAACAGACTGAGACAGGCAGATCTTTTCTATGTTTGCAATCCACATGTACAGTGGATTACAAAATAATATTATATACAATCAAAAGGGTCTAGTGGCGCTGACAGGTAAGCACTGAACTTCTTTAAACCACAAGTTCAGTTGTTTGAAACTGCCAGCCCCACAATGGAAGAACAATGATGCATTTTGCTCTCATAAAGATTTAAATTCTCTGCACCCTGCATAGGGTTGGTATGAGTTAGAATCAATCTGATGGCAGTGGGAAAATAGGGAGCCACTTTAAATCACTCAAAAAAAACTGATACTTCAATACTGACAATCTCAGAAAACAGGTAGGAGACCCATACACTGAAAATCACAAACACCACGGAAAAAGCAAACGGATAAATATGCTCTGTCTATGGACTGGAATACTCTCCATAGCTAAGGCCTCAATTATCTACAGGCTAATATGCAGCTTTAATGCAAGTTCTGTCAAAATTCTAGCAGGATTTTAAGATAAAGTCTATACTAGTACTTCTATAGAAAATCAAAGAAACAAGTATAGCTAAAACAATTTTGAAAAAGAAAACAAGAAGCTGTTTTGCTACCTTAATAATGCAAAATATCACATAAGGTGCTAGCCAATAAATGAGGAGTGGGTGTGAATAGATGAAAAATAATCACATGAGAAGATTTTCTACCTCATTCATTATATAACCCCACTTGAGGAGACTCAGCAATAGTATTGTAGGTTAATGGATATATTGTAAGAAATGACAAAAATGCATATATCTTTATTAATAATAAGGGTTTGAGGGGATAGATAGGAGTGGATATCAAGGGAGTCAAAAAGAAGGAGAATGTTTTGAAACTGTGCTAACAAGTGTACAATCCTGCTTGATATGAATGAACTATGAAATGTTATGATAGCTGTAAGAGTTCCCAATAAAATGATTATAAAAAAAAAGAAAACTGTAAATTACAACCAAAATTAGATCTCACCAAATGCTTACAATAAAGATAAAAAAAATATATAGTGACACCATCAACTGCTGGCAAGCAGATGGAGATATTAGAATGCAAAACGCTATAGTAACTCAGGAAAACAGTTCAACACTTTCTCTAGTTATTGTCAGAGATAAACTATAAAAACAATCAATTGTATTCATGTACACTTATCCTAGATAAATGAAAGTTAATGTTCACATAAAATTGTTTGAATAGGGATTTAGTTCAAATATCCCCAAATCTACATAATCTATCAATTGGTGAATCATTAAACAAACAGTCATATTCACACTGTAGAAAGTTACTCATCAATATATAAACATATTATCTATATAAATTTGTATTCATCCCATAATCAAAAAATATAATTTAATTTTGAAAAATTATAAACCACATAATTACAAAGAAGCATAGGGTTTAATTTAAGGTCTCTTAAATAATGATTCTCAACATTTTCCTTGAGGAAAAATTAGATATGAAGCTAATAATTTTTCAGATTCAATGTATTGCCCATAGGACATTGCACAAGAATAAAATACTTTCCCTAAAGAAAAACAAAAATAATTTAAGATTCTTATACATTTATACATATAAGAAACATTCAAATAATATTTTTCAGAATAAAACGACAAGGAAGCTATACGTAGATCTAATGGTAGAGTGGATTACACACGAGGCTGCTAACTGCAAGGCCAGGAGTTTAAGGTCATCAGTTACTCCCAAGGAGAAAGATGAAACTTGCTGCTTTAAAAAATATCTACAACCTCGGAAACCCAAAGGTTTGTTCTATTGAGCCTATGGGTTTGCTATGCATCAGAATTAACTCAATAGCAGTGGGGTCCCTGCAAAACACTTAAGTATATATTACTATCAAGCATATTAATAGAATACAAAGAATTGTCATGAAGGAATCAATATCACACTACTATATACTGTAACTCATTATAAGGAAAGGAAATTAAGATACTGTAATAATGAAATACATATATGAAAAAATAGTCTTTGGGGGGGCATCACTGCCCTCTGGTAGTTGTGGGAGCTACCCAGCCTTGCTCCTGGAGAGCTGCTGCTGGATTTGAACTGCCAACCCCATAGGTTGGAAAAATAGTCTTTAATCATTAAACTTTAAGCCCAAAATATCTTCTGAAGTATTCTTTAAACTAAATAATTCTAACTCATGGCCACTGAATTAATGTCGAGTCATAGATAGCTATTCTATATAGAATTTCTGAAAGTGTAAATCTTTCTTGTTTGTTTGGGGCATCACTGACCTCTGGTGGGAGTGGGAGGTCCAGCCTTGGCCCTGGAGAGCTGCTGCTGGATTTGAACTGCCAAGCCCCTGGGTCGCAGTCCCCCACTCAACCACTATGCCACTGGGGCTCAGCCCAAAGTGCAAATCTTTATGGGGACAGATAGTTTCATCTTTCTTCTATGGTGTGGCTGGTGGTTTTGAACCACTGACCTGTGATAAGCAGATCAATGCCTACCTGCCTCTGCCACTAGACCCCTTTGATTGTAAATGATATTATACTTAAAATGTTGTTCCTCACATGATAGACATTATGCCATAGAATTATAAATCGTTTTTGCATTCAATATGATACCCTGTAACTAGTAATTCTAAGAGTTTTTATGTAGGCAATTTCAGATTCCTTTCTTGTTTTCTAAATTGAAAAATTAGCTTTTATTGTTTTGGTTCATCTTGATTTTAGGTATTTCTGTGCCACTGCTATATTCAGCTCCAAGTATGGTATTTGCAAAGTTCACCAAAAATGTCTTTCTTTTTCCTTTCAGATACTTTTGTGTTTGCTTTTTGTATGATGGTCCAGCTTTTTAGTTTTATGTAATGGAGAAAATAGGAAAAAGTCTATCTATTTTCCCAGAAGCAGAAGTCTGACTACATTTTAATACTTCCAAAATCTGTATAACGTATTATCATAAACATTAAAAATTAACAGAAAACAGTACATTTTAGTGTATAAATTTCTTATTACTTAAAATAACAAATCTGTCACAAAATTGCATAATAATTGTTGAAATAAGCACATATCTCATTTAGAAATGCCCTGTTGTCTTCAATTTGGAATGGACCCAGTGAAAAATTGACATCTGGGAGACCATAGGAATTGTGCAAACACTCTAAAGTAAGCTGATTAAGGAACCACATGGAGTATCATTTATCTTTCTCTGTTATATTTTGTCTTTTACTTTTAAATTACAGTAACATTCCTAACTTGATCCAATATGATTTCATTTGGGAGGAGTACAGTTGCAAGGATAAAGTCCCAACATTTTGAACTTGCTAGCATGTCTCACATTCTCTTTCTTGCTTATATTATTGTCCAGTGCCTTCGCTGGGCTAACATTAAGAGAGTAACTGCACAGTGCTGCTTTGATTAAGCTCCCAGTAGGAAAGAAGGTGGTACAAAGGGTAGGATTTGTTTGAAAGCTGAGGCCTACCTGGGTGATTTTGGAGGTTTCTTCTATTTAGCATATAGGTGTGAAGTTGTATCCATTGGCTGTGTGTTCACAGGGGCAGGCAAAGGATGAGGCAACATGTGGGGAAATGCTTCGTATTTGCAGTCCAGTGGGTGGAGTCATAACCACGGGTCTGTGGGACTGGGCACTTTGAGGGTCAAACCCAGGCTTGCTGAGATGGCAGCCTTTCATCTGCAGTGGGCATAACATTATTCATTCATTCACTGTCCATTTTTCTACCCATTTCTGCTGACTTACCTCAGGAAAACATAATTATCTTAGTTGTAAACTAGCCCAATTCGGGGGGAAAAATCAATCATTTTTTAGGAGAGAAAAAAAAAAGTTAATTGTATGTCCAATCTTCTTAAGTGTTAGGGACACCCACACTCCCATAACCCTCAAGGTGTTCAAATTCTAAACCCAAATTTTGGAATGTTACCTTGTTGTTTGAAAATAGGGATAGGATATGCTCTAATCCAAATCACTTCTGAGTTTCAAAGAGAAATTAGACATAGAAGGAAAGAAGCAGAAATTAGGGAAGAGGAAAATAGATGGCACTTGGGATTATCAAAGAATTCACAAGCCCTGGGCTGCAGACCTTTGGCGGTGTAGTTAAGCCAGTTAAGTCTCAGGAACCCAGAGGCGGTCGCTTTGAGTTGACATTGATGAAATTAGTGAGTTTCATTTGATTTGGTTCCCAAAACTAAGAAAGGTAAGGATCTTCTCATAAAAACTGACCGAGAAAAAGACCCTTATAACTGAATCTGCACTTTCAAGCTTTGAAAATGTGAGAAAATACATTTCTGTTCTTTAAAGTCACCCATTCGTGAAATTTTTGTTATAGCAGCTCTGGAAAACTAAAACAGTACGTCTGAATGGCTTCAAGAATGAGAGCTTACTTTAAAAAAAAATGGACTTTAATCTGCCACATTATCTATGATCAAATACAATCCGTAAGCAGCCTTCCACGTATTTTCTAAAGGTTCCATTCTGGTCCTTGTGGAGCAATGCTTATGCTAATTCTCCTTCTTGCACAAAGTTTCAAATGCTTTCTTACGTTGCAGCCATTTTTACAGACACATCAGATATTCAAATCTGGAGCTCCTGTGGGTTTTTCTATGTGCTCAGAATGGGTTTAGGAATCATTGGCAATTATATGTTCCTCGTTCAGAAAGTATTTTCTAAAAAGGTAACTTCAGGAAAACATATTGCTCCTTTTTATCTTTTTCTCCTTGTTGTTCTAGTAAATTTTGAATAGAACACACAACAAAACACATTATACATTTTTTTGCAACTTTTTTCAATTGTGTTGACATCTACCTGGTATGGTCTAGTTTTCAATCAAGGGGAATCCTTAGGAATCACTTCTGAGTGAAGTTCATTTTCAGAAGTAAAGCTTTACAAGGGAGAAAGAACTCTAACTTGGACTCCAGATATTTTTAGGAAATTTGTTATATATTCTAGAAAAGCATCCTCTAAAAGATAGTCAGCTCACTGCCATTCTGCCTCATACTCAGGACAGATTTATTGAATCTTTGCATTTCTGAGGCTCTAACGCTTTAAAGTAGCAGAAAGCCTCCTCTTCTGCTGAAAAGGAGCCGGTGAATTTGACCAGCTGACCTTCCTATTAGCAGCCCAGATCTTAACCCACTATGCCACCAGGAGTCTTTATCTGAAGATAAATCTTCTGAAAGGTATATAAATAGGGTTAATTCATTTTTTCAAAAAGCCAAACAAACAGAAGGGGGCGGGGTTAAGAACAAGATTTTCTAACTCCCCCCACCCCCCACCACATGCTCTTTGAATGGGCCACCTAGAGTCGGAACTCCTTAACTGTCTTTAGGAGTGACGATCTGTGGTTGAGTGTGGGACTGCGGCTCACTGGTTTGGTGGTTCAAACCCAGCAGCAGCAAGGCTGGGTAGTTCCCACGACCACCAGAGGGCAGTAATGCCCCCTCCCAAAAAAACAGAGTGATGATCTGAGTATATGAAGGTCCATGTCAGCATAGGCAGTGCTCTTTAACAGGTTTCCCCTCAGATTGTACTGAAGTCTCGGCTTCAACTTTGCAGCTAGTACTTCTTGCGGGGAAGAAACCCCAATCCACTTCCACTGAGCCAATGCTGACTCACCGTGACCAAGAGCACAGACAATGTCTGCTTCATGGGGTTTTTGAGAATGTAGAACTTTACAAGAGCACAAGACATACTCTTCTGTGCTCAGTTGGTAGTTTTGAACTGGTAACTTTGCTGTTGCCAGTCCAAGTCAGGGCTCCTTCTTAGTCAGGAGACTGTAACAAGGGAATGGGACATGGCTTAAAATTGAGTAAGGTGTACATCAGGATTGTACCCTCCCACCATATATGTCCAATATATATGCTGAACAAATCACCAGAAATGCTAGATTATATGAAGAAGAATGCTGGATCAGGATGAGAGAAGACTTCTTTACAGCCTGTGCTATGGAGATGACACAACCTCACTTGCTGAAAGTGAGCTGGATTTGAAGTTCTTGCTCCTGGCAATCAAGAATTTTAGCTTTTAGTATGGATTGCAACTCAATGTAAGGAAGACCCAACTTCTCACAACTGGACCAATAGGCAACATCAAGATAAATCGAGAAGTTTGAAGTTGTCGAGGATTTTGTCTTATGGATCCACAGTCAATGCTCATAGAAGCAGCAGTCAAGAGATGGAAAGATGCACTGCATTAGGTGAATCTGCTGCAAAAGACCTCTAGAGTATTGAAGAGCAAAGGATGTCACTTTAAGGATTAAGGTTTGCTTAACCCAAGCCATGGTATTCTCCATTGCATCATGTGCATATCTAAGTTGGACGTTAACTAAGAATGATACCAAAAAAATGGAAGTCTTTGAATTGTGGTACTGTAGTAGAAATTTGAAGGTCTGATAGACTGCGAAAAAAGCAAAGCCATTTGTACTGGAAGAAGTAAGGTCAAAGCATTCCTTAGAGGCAAGGATGGTAAGACTTTATCTTACATAGTTTGGACATATCGTCAGGAGAGACCAATCCCTGGAGAAAGAACCAATCCCTAGTAAAAGGAATGAGCAGTGACAAAGAGGAAGGTCCTCGACCAGATGGATTGACACAGGGGCTTTCATCAATGACTCAGAAATAAGGACAATTGTGAGGATGGTGTGAGACCTTGCAATGTTTCATTCTGCTGTGCACAGGGTCACTGTGGGTCCCATGTGACTCAGTGGCACCTAACAGCACCTTACTGATACCCATTCCCTGGGGGGAAATGACCAGTCTATGGAGAAAAGGCATAAAGAGCAATTTCACTTCACTACAGTCACAGAACTGGAGTGTGGTTTAGATTGATGAGAAGTGATTTGTAGTCTTGGGTCTGTAAAATGTGGAGCCTGGACAGATTGTATCTATCATCCTTTGCAGCTTAAACATTTGGTTATTTCCTAACAGAATAAATAAATAGTCTTTGAACACATTCACCGATGTTTCATGGTCCAGTAGTGATGGTGTAAGACGGTCTCTTTCTAATCGGCACAGGAGAAAAACAGGCCTAGCAATGAATGTCCTAGATCAGGCACACCTTGGTGGGTTCTGATTGCCCACATTCTCACTCTGAAATTGCGTGCAAGGGTCTGCATGATGCAGGTCTAACAAACCTGTTTTTGCTTGTTTTAAGTCTGACAGTTGTGCTGTACCCTAGCCAAAATGAACCACTCTTCCATCACGTTAGTGTGACTCTTGGACTTTGTACAATCTGCTATGGAATCTGAGCCTCAATATTGCCATCCTTCTCCTAAGTGTACAAACAGCATCTACTTTCAGAATTTTCTTTTAGTCTTCATTATGTCCTCTTGTTGTATTCTCTCTTTTTCCTTTCCTTCCATTATTTTCTTTTTCCTGTTTCCCCTCAATAGTTCTTGAAAGGAAAAACAATTATATATACCTCTAGTTGATAATTTACATTTGCAAAAGGCTTAGGATGGTGTTTTGCTGCCTTAATTTCAATAGCACTCTTTGAGGACCTATAAAATAGAGACTCAAAATAGCATTAGATGAACAAATAAATATAGGCCCAATTTTTATCTTCCCTTGTATTTTCATTTGCTCTTGTAACAGTTGCGTAATTTCATGTTAACTTGAGGATATACAAAAGTGTAGGGGTAACATTCAACTTGTCAATCAGGTCACAGCATGACGGTGCCTCCTTGAGGATATGGCCTTCTAATAAGGAGACCTTGTGATCTCTCTCTCCCTTTCTCTCTGCCTCCACCTTCTTGCTGGTTGACCTGGTTGCTGCCAGAGCCCTGGAATTTCATCCACAGCCATTGGATTCACAAGACTTACTTTGCACTCACCGGGCTGTATTATCCCTGAATTCTGGCTCATTGCATGTGGCTTCATGAGTATGAAGATGGACTTATGGACTAATATCAGATGTATGGACTGAATTTGGATTGGGTTGGGATGTTTTCATGATATATAATTGCTACTTGATATAAAGCTCTTTATCCACACACCCCCAACTCTAACAACCCTAATAACCCTAACCCAATATAAAACTCCTTTTTTTTTCACATATATGAGTGCAACTGTATTTGTTTCTCTAGTCTACATGGCTTAATACAGCCATGAAAGAAAAATCAAAAGAATATGGAAGGAATGCACAGTCTCTGTACATTCACACCAATACACAAAGGTAAATGTTTCATCACCTCAGAAGGTAGAAATGATGGCATTGACAAAAGAATGAGTCTCCAAGAGTTAATGGAATACCAACTGTGTTAGTCCAGATAGACTAGAGGAACAAATTTCAGAGACACGCAAATAGGTATAAGGAAAGGGTTTATATACAAAAGAAATGTGACCCTAAGAAGGCATCCTAATCCAGTCCAGTACAAAGTCATAAGTCCAATAATAACCCATATTCCCGAAAGCAGTCTATAAAGTCTGCTTCCAACTCAGGAAGTCACAGGTCAGTGGGTGCAGAATTCTGGCACTGGCAGGGGTCTCCCCATGGCCCCTCGCTTCCAGGGCTCAGGTCCATCAACAGCATGCCACTCCAGCTTCAGAGGTCTGTCTTCATCAGGGCAAAGCCGTGTGGTCTCTCCACCGGCTTCTCCAGCCTCCCAGCTGCCGCCATTCTGTGTTGCCTGTGATTAATCATTTCTGAAACTAACTCCCAACAACTGGAGAAGATAGCGTCTCATCTTCACGAGGGAAATATCGCAAGATTTCCCAGGAGTCTCAGGTGAAAGCTATGCCCACACAGAGGCCTCAGCAGCTACTCAATGGCTTTCTCCTGATTAACAGGCCAGACTCCACCCCTACATTTCAATTATAAAATTAACATAAACACATGACTGCTACACCAACTGAACATATCAACAAATTGATGCATACTAAATGCATTAATTAATATGCCATGAAATTTGGATGACAGCTACTGGCCAACCACCACTTGTGCCCATTCCAAAGAAAGGATATGGAAATTTGAACAATAATATTCAATAATATGAAAATAATATTTTGCTGAAGATCTTTCATCAATGGCTGCAGCAGTTCATTTACAGAGAGCTTCCACAAATTCAAGTCTGTTTAGAAGATAACGTAGACTGAGGGAAATCATTGCTGGATCGTGGATGAAAACAGAGAAAATCAGAATGATGTTTACTTGCTTATTGCTGGCTTGGCAAAGACATTCCACCATGTCAATTATAAGAAATTAAGGATAACTTTGTGAAGAATAGAAATCCAAGAACATTTTCCTGTGTTCATGCAAGAACTAGTCAAAGATCAAGAGGCCAATATTTGAACAGAACAAGGAAATACTGCATGACTTAAATTTAGAAAAGAGGTGAATCAGGGTTGCATTCTTTCATTGTATGTATTCATTCTGTGTTCTGTGCAAATAATCTGCAATGCTAGACTATATAAGGAAGAATGCAGCATCAGGTGGGGAAGAAGCCTCATTCATAACCATAATATGAGGACACAATTTTGCTTGTTGAAAATAAAGACTAGAAGTATATTAATTAATTATCAATGTAAATAACACAAAGTACTCAAATTTAGATCAACAAATACCATCATGATAGGTGAATATTTAAAAATGTCATAGGATTTTGTTTTACTTGACCCTACACTTGATCTTAGAAAAAAGGCCAAGAAGCAATAGAATTTTGTTTTACTTGGATCGAAAATGAATGTCCATAATAGCAGCACTCAGGAATATAAAGACATATTGCATTGGGCAAATCTGCTGCAAAGACTTCTTCAAAGTGTCAAGGAGCAAAGTTGCCAGTTTGAAGACAAGGTGCATCTGATCCAAGTCCTGCTCTTTTCAATCTCCTAATATCCATGTGAATGCTGGACTACAGAAGAATTGATGCATTTGAATTCTGATACTCGTGAAGAATATTGACAATACCATGGACCAAAAGAACAAAATAAATTATCTTAGAGAAAATTTGGTCAAAATGTTTCTTAGGAGGGAGGATGGCAAACCTATACATCAATATTTTACATATGCTATCAGGTAGAAGCAGGGGCTAGAGAAGGATAGCATACTGGGTATAATAGATGGTCAGGGAAAAATAGGAAGACCTCAACGAGATGGACTGATGCAGTGGCTGTATCACTGGGTTTTAAAATAACCATTGTGAGGATAAGATAGGACTGGGTATTGTTTATTCTTTTGTACATAAGGTAGCTAGGAGGTGAAAGTAACGCGATGATTCCTAACATCAACACACAGCAACATGATTCATATGACTATGTTTTGCATATATATTTTTTCCAATCATTCTTTCTTTATCACCTTTACTTGATTTTTCCCTAGAAGAAAACCCTGAACGTGGGATTCTAGAACAAGTAATTTTTTGCATGATTTCACGAAATAATTAGTAGAAAAATAGAAAAACAAGACAGGAAAGGCAATCACAACAAAGAGCACATTATCAAGCAAATTAAACAGGGAGCAGTTGGAATTTGATTTTGATACGGCAACTCTCAAAATGTTTAGAATATGGATCTCAGAATTAGTCTTCCTTCAATGTTGGCTTCTGGCTTCTTTGGGTAGGAAATAATATCTATATTCTGCTAGTCTACTCAGATGGCAGCTATTGGGGATCGGTCTTTCATACTCCCAGACATGACAGAATTGTAATGTCAAGCAAATATGAGTACCATTCTAAGAGCACCTGCAGATTAGATGTTTCTACACTTTTGTCAAGATTTGCTCTTTCATTGCCCTTACCCGCATGCTGACTATAATATAATGTACTTATTAGGTGCTGTAAGGAAGATGAGTAAATTGACAAGTGAAAGGTAATTACAACAAACCTATTAAGCAACATACGTGGTAAGTGTAACCAGGCTTCGAATACTGCCAATCCTGTCGTGGAATGTATTTTACCTTTCCAGATTGAGCTATTTTAAGACCTTTATATACTTACAATATGTACTAAAATGTCACTCCTGTTATAGGTAATAACTGTTTTACAACTCTGGCTTATTTAAAACCATCCAACACAGTCATGAAAGACTTGCTATAGGTAGTTTAACACATTCCAACTTTTCCTCCACACATTTTCTTTTAATTTTTCGTTGTGTGCTTATTTTAAGTGAAATACAGTACAGATGACTCATATATACTTACCTCCCCAATATCATTTTATAAAGACATATTCATACTCTGAGAAATATTGAAAAACATTTTAATTGGAATGTATTTCTATTTCGCCCAGAGGATAACCAGATCTGGCACATGGAAGTTGATTCATGTGGGTGTTGAATATCAGAAGATTATAAGACTGAGTTTGTGTGCACATAACAAAAGCCAGACTCTTTCATTCATGCTGTATGAAGCAATGGAAAGATTTGATGATCATTTTTATACATGAGTTTGATTATCATGATCTAATGCTAAAAAATGGGATAGGAAATAAAAGGAAGCATTACAATGAGATGAAAAAAATTCAAGCATGTTGTATGAAAGATCACGAGATCCCATGAGATATTTGATATAAAATTATTTACTAGCATATTTTGAGGACAGTAGAAAAACAAAACAAAAACAAACAATTGCAAAACTCTCAATGTACCTCAAAAAGAAGATAATGAGACATGCTATGATTTATGACTATACAGGGAAGTAACCCTCTAAAATGGAATTTTTTCATAGCTATATATTTTAATTTTTTACCCAACAACCCTATCACCTCCAAAGTACACTCCATTACATAGTACATTTGTCAAATCTGCAAGTCTGTTCTTGGAGACACACCTTACTCTTGATCACACCTTACTCATCTTTCTACCTTTCCAACTAATGCTCATTGATTTTTATTCATTTCAAATTAATTTGCCAACATCAGTGCTTCTTGCTAAATATTTCAGCAAATCATTATCATCATAACTATGATCATTAGCTGGAAATTAATATTTGTAATAACTATTAAGAAAAATAATCCATTCTCTTTCATTCCTTTCCATGGGGCATAATGAATTCCCAGGTTAGCAAATGGAAACCCAGCTACCCCTGGGTCAAGTGATGCGTGCTTGGAATGGAATGAATTTGAGACAGACATGAAATAATTACACTGGTGATGTACATGCTTTACATCTTGAGCTGGTTGATGATGATAAGCAATAATATGCTGGTAAATGTTTTAACAAGTGGCTCTTTGGAGGGGGTTATCATAATTTGCACTTGTTCATTTCCTCCCACTCCTGAAATATAACATTTTATTGGGACTTAATTATAGATATATAATTTGATAGTTCACGTACGTACTGAGTACTGTACAATTGCTACAACAATCAGTTTTAAAACAGTCTCATCCTTCTTTAACACCTTGATGTCAGCTCCCCCACCCCATTTTTTCCTCCCCAGCAAACCTTATTCTATTTGCTGTCTCTATAGACTCATCTATCCTGGGTTTACATATGCTGAAAAAAAAGAAAAATATATATATTGAAAAATTCAAAAGAGTTATCCCCAATGTTAACACATATGAGACAACCCCCAATACGAAAAACAAAACACAGAAAATGTTGAAAACCACATCAGAGGATCAACTGACAAGATTTTAAGCATTCAAATCAGGTTTATCCTGTTGATCTCCTAGAGCCATCTCTCCAATGCACTCTGTTTGGTAGCTATTTTCCTCACATCCTTCTGTTATGGAGAAAGGGAAATCACTGGGAGGTTTATTTCCTATATAGATCTCACAAATGTATCTGTGGTTTCCACTGTCACCCATTTCCTTCTACAAACCAGAATCTCACAATGTAGCGTTCAGTTACTCCCTCCTCCAGCTTTAGATGATATGATCTACAATCCTTCAGTCACTGATGTCAGTCACAGCAGTCTTTCCTCTATGTGGCTTAGCTGACATCTCACATAGTTGGCTGCTGTTTTGAAACAAGTCTTTAAGGTCCCAGGTACTATTTTATGTGAGAGCTCGTCACCATCAATTTCTTCACTACACTTTGCTATAGCACCCAGATCTTCTGTATTCTATTCTTGAGGGTGAGTATCAAGCAGGGCATGATGTAAGAACTAACTGATCTTAAATTGCACCTAGGAGTACTTGTCAATATACATATTCTAAATATTGTTAGTATGATCAGTTATAAATTACCCGCATGACATCATTAAATTGAACCCTGGGGAAAGGTGTGTATACTCATCTCTTCCAAGATGGCATGAGCATTGTTGACACATTGTTTGATTCAAGGGCATAAATATTTGTCCAAATTTATCAAGCAATGCACCTATGATTTGTGCATTTTAATATATGTAATATTTTTCTTAAAATTACATTTTAAAGAAGTTGGAAAATGACTTGGAAAATTGTTCTGCAAGATTTAGGACCTGATAGTATGCACTGAAAGAGTCGCTATCATTTTTTTATTAATTCATATTTCTGAAGCATCTAAAAGAGGCCTTGATGATGTGTGGTTACTATTGGACCAAAAGGTCATCACTTTGAGACCACTAGCCAATCTGGGAGAAATACTGGACTTTCTACTCTCATAAAGAGTTCTACAAGGGGTACCCCTAAAATCCTGTAAATTTTTTCAAGCTGTATTAAAATTGTTTTGCAAAGCAACTTTGTAACCTTCAAAGGACCTTCAAAGCATTACACTTACTATATTTGTTAAATATGCAATTTCATTCTTGGAAACATTTTCAAACTCATCTGTTTGAATGACTGACAGCAAGTCCCTCATTTTGTCCTTCACCTCCTCTTTGTTGTCAATTTCCTGTCCTTTCATGCATACTTCTCTGCATTCACAGAAACAAAAAGGAAGTAACACACAGTGAGATCAGATGAGTCAGGTGCATGAGGCAACAGAAGTATGCTGGGTTTTTTTAACCCCAACTGGAGCACTGAGATGGCTGTGTGAGCAGGCACACTGCTGTGCAGCAAAACCAGTCCCATGTCTGCCACAAATCAGGCCATTTTTTATGTTGCATTCTGCTATGCAATCTTTTTAGAACCTTGATAAACAGTGTGACTGTTGGTTGAATGAACTTCAAATGCACTACCAGTTGATATTTTCATCTCTTTGGAAAGTTGAAAGAAGTCCAGATTAAGGTTTGTCATCAATGGACATTTCACCTATTTGAAAAGAGGAAATCACTCAAAATTTGAATTTTTCCCATAATGTTGTTTTTGTAAGCTGCATTCAACATCGAAAGTGTTTCTGTGACATTTTTCTCAAGCAGGAAACAAAATTTTACAGCTGTGCTCTGTTGTCTTAAATCGGCAATCACAAAGCATGAGGTTTGAGTAAAACTGATTTTGCAAAAAAAATTTGGAGAGAGGGAATCTTCCCAGGTGATGCCATTGGATGCACTCACTCTGAACGATTTATTTGATTCTCACCTAGAGGGAAAAAATGTGTACTATGAAAGCTCTGCTCCATTGAGTGCAATTCCAATTTGGAGGATGCCCCCTCATTTATGTGTATACAAACATTCATTTAAGGCCCTGACTGAAACTTTAGTATGTTCAATTGCCTCATATGTATGTGAAAGTATGGCATCAAATAAGGAAGCCTAAAAAATTGATATATTTGAATTGTGTTGCTGGAGAAGAATATTGAAAATGCCATACATAGACTTCTAAAAGGACATACCAATTTGTCTCGAGAAAAGCACAACAGAATTCTCCTTGAAGGCAAGAATGGCAAGCCTATGTTTTACATACTTTGAACATAGAAGAAAGAGAGATCAGTTCATAGAGAAAGACCTCATGCTTGGTAAAGTGGAGGAGTAGAGAAAAAGAAAAAAATCCTCAAGAGATGGTTGACACAGTGCCTGTGAAGGCTCAGGCAAATGAACAACTCAGAGAATAGGGCAGGGCCAGTGGGTGGTTCATTTTGCTGTGCATAAAGCTACTATGTTTCAGAACTTACCTGATGGCACCTAGAAACAACAAGAACATATTATAAACACACACATATTTAGAGTAGAAGATTACTTCAAGCAAAGAACTCATCTAATTGTGAAGTCTGGTAAATCCCACATCCTAGGTCAGGGATTAGACTGTAGGCTCTTCTTGGCACAAATGGTGGTAGGGACTGACAAACACAAAATCTTCAGGTAATGTAGCAGACTTCTGGTTCATGACCCTGAACCGGAGGTCAAAGGATAACAAGACGAATGCAAGCTTGCTAAAGAGTTTTACCAAAGCATCCATATATATATTGAATGCAGGCCACAGCATCGTGGAATTCCTCTTTCAATTAAAGGAAAGCTTAAAGAAATCTCATCCAACCTCAAGGCACTTCAGATGATCATAATAAAAAAAAATTAAACAGTTCAGAATTTCTGCTTTCTAGATAATAAAATAAGCTATTATTAGATAATTAAATAAATCTGTTACTAGATCATAAAAATGTAATTGTTACATAACGTAATCATCCCAAGACACAAATAATGACCTCACCAAGTTGACATATAATATTAACCATCAGAGCATTTGACAAATGTGCTTGATATATGGTGAAAACAGTCAGATGTTCACCTACAACTAGACTCACTATTATTCAGCTTAGCCTTCTTAACTGCGTGCTTGAGAATTATAAAATCACTAGGAGCAGACTGTATTTATAGTAGTTTCTGGTCTGCATTCAGTTTGTTTATTTCTATTATAAAATTCAAATTTTCTTCCTAAAGTTATGTATCAGATTATAAATCAATCAATCATTATTAATTGTTTTTTGGGTGCAATATGAACAGAAATAAAAGCCTTTGCTTGATAGATTTGTTGGTTTCTTTTTGCCTACATGAAAATATATACTTGATAATCTGAATTTGGAACTTACTCTATCCAATTTCTTTATTGGTCCTTCAATATAAATTAAAGCATGATGTTTTAAAATTCATTCTTTTTCTTTTTCTTTTTCCTTGCAGGTTTGTGTCTTCCATATTCAACCAGAGACACAAGACATACTATTATTTCTCATGGGCAAAATCAGATGGATTAATTTAACATAAAAATTTTATCTTAAACAAACAGGTAGTGTTTTCATTTCATAGGAGTCAGGGGGGTAATTTTTTAGGAAGAACAGAAAAGGAGAACTTATATGACAGGAACTACACACTTAAGTCTTCAGTGCCTGGCAACTTCAAGTAGACAATATAGATGGGGTGGGGGAGCAGGTAATGGAAGGGCTTAGATGGATTTAAAGAAAGCCAATCCCACCAAAATACATTCCAGTTTATTATACTAAAGAAATAAAAATAAAAACAAATAAAAGAACCCCAAACTCCTGCTAGGAGGTTTAAGTGAGGAGCATAGATTCTATGAATAAATTGAGCTCTAAATATTAGATCGCCTCTCAGAATAAAGCAGCAAGCATTAGAGGTGGGGGAAGTTGAGGAAATCTTCTAACACAAAGTTGTGCAGTTAGTACTAGCTTATTAATACCAAAATTTCCAACAATTGGATTTTTATCTTCTTAAGACTCGATGTACTATACAATTATTGATGATAATTGGAGGAAAAACACTCGTGATTCTTTACATTTAAGATAACAGGTAAAAAGTTAAATTTCCATGACTGAGACCCCAAAATGAATTTTTCATCTTCCAGGTTGTTACTAATTCCCAGACAAAAAACAAAGAGAGACAGAAAATGAGGGAGAAAGAAAAACAGAAACAGAAAAGAAACACTATGAGAACCAAACTTAGGAACTGGAATTGGGAATTCAATGGTACCAGGAGATTATCTCCCTCTCTCCCTCTCTCTCTTTATTTTAATCTTCCATCCTTTATATTTCATTGTCTATGCATGTTAATGCAATTCTCTTCTGCAAATAGATCTTGTATGTCCATCAACTTCACTCTGTCTCCCGCATTAATAGTTTTCTCTTAGTCTCCAAATAATAATCACTGAAAAGACATCTTTTCTGCCTGAGCTTTGGCTAATTTGTGTGTGATTTTATTTACCATGTCTGGATTATGATTTACAATAATTGATTGTGATGATAAAAGTATATATAATCTGAAAATAAAAAAGCATGCGGGGCAGGAAAAAAGCAAATAAGTTAATATTAATAACTATAGTTCACTACATGTTGATGTTTATTAGCTAGCTACACCTCGATGCAAGTAAATGAAAAGCTTCTTTAGAAAGACAAAACAAAAGTATGCGAACAGAAGACTCAGAACTAATATTTAACTATTGTTGAATGTAATGGATATTTCCTATGTGCAAATCCCAAAACTATATTTTCCTGGGTTTGTGAGTCTAGGCAACATCCTCGGACTTCTTAAATTTCAAAGGATTCATTACCACTTCATATACAAAGAAAACAAAAATCTTCATAAACGGATCAACATACATCATGACAGAATCAAGGAAATAAAATGTGTAAAATGATGGTGATCAAGACCAATATACCAACAGAGCATATGTTGAAAATGTTTAGTTTTTAATTTATTTTTATTATTAAGTAATTTTACGGGGGCTTATTTTACATATTAAACAAATATTAAAACACTTATACCTAGAATAATAATGCTGCTGATGATCATAATAGCAATTGCACTATTATGATTAGTACTTAAATTACTATTAATGCTGTTACATTCTTCCCAAAATTTTAGCCTTTAGAATTTTACTTTCTATCATGCCTCTCTTTCAATTTCATGCCAATGAAAATTTGATTTGTATCTCATTAATATTCATTCTTAATTCATGAATAAAATTTTACACTTCTGATTCAAGAGAAAATTCTTGTATTCCCTTATCCCTTGAGAGTCATTAAAAGGCTATTAAATTGATACAAATGGAATAATATTAAACCACAATTTTCAGGAAGTGAAAAGCGAGCAAAGCAAAAATCAAAATATTTATGGAAGTTGAAAAACAAACAGAAGAATATTGAGTGATGAAATATGTATAACCGGGCTGAGCCCCAGTGGCGTAGTGGTTGAGTGCGGGACTGCAGCCCACTAGCTTGGCGGTCCAAATCCAGCAGCAGCTCTCCAGGAGCAAGGCTGTGCATCCCACTCCCACCATAGGGCAGTGATGTCCAAAAAAAAAAAAAAGAAAGAAATACGTACAACCAATATGACAGCCAGGGGGTGATCTAAATGACCCCAGACAATAAAGCAAGTACTTTGGAGCATTGGAGTGAGAAGTGCCTCTGAAAAGAAAAGAATCATTGAGTATTTGTGTGTGTGTGTGTGTGTTTTATGTGTAACATGTATTAACAGACATACTGGCAGCTGTAGACTTTAATCTTCATCAGTGAATGTTCTGATCCTCTGCACTGTCACAATGCAGGTTGATTCTTCTATGTACTTCAGATTGTTCGTGAGTCTCTCAATTGTGCACACTGTTATCTTCTTCACATAGTCCAGCTTCTCTGCTTATTTACTCAGCACACGGATTAATACGTGTGTGGAAAGGATACAATACTAACATACACCTTTCCTAAGTTTAAACCAGCCTTGTTGCATTTGAATTATGCTTTGAGTTTTTAACCACAGGTCAGAAGTTCCAGTCCACTAGCCACTCCAGGCGAAAAATGTAGCTTTCTACTCCCATAAAATTAAAGAGTCAAACTCTTGGGCATTTCTACCTTGTTGCTAAGACTCAGAATCAGCTTAATAGCACTGAGTGTGGTTTTTTGGTTTTGGAATTGCATTTGAGAGATTGCCTCTTCATCTGTACAGTTTCTGCATGACCAGAATCAAGTGTCTGCAATTTCCATCTTTCTCAATATTTTCTATAATTTTCTATGTTTACCCATAATTATATGTCTTTTAAAAAATATTTTATTTAGGACTCTCAATCTATACATCAATTGTATCAAGCACACTTTTACATATGCTGCCATCATTATTTTCCAGACATTTACTTTCAACTGAGGTCTCCTCCTCCCCACCTCATGGCCCCTTGATAAAGTATGAACTATTATAATTATTTTTCTATCTTACACCTACCACTGTCTCCTTTCCCTCATGGTTTCTATTATGTGTCCCCCTGGGGGATGGGGGTGGGGGTGGTGCAGTTTGAAGTTGATCATTGTGATCAATAGTATTGCTACTCCCATTACTGTTCTTGAATTCTGTGTAACATGAGCTCTTATGTCTTATCTGTACCTGTGCATATGCTTTGGTCTAGCTTGCAGTGAATAGCAGTACTAGGGTAATGATAGCAAGGGGTGAAGAAGCCTCAAGGAATCAGAGGACTATTGTGTGGTTCATCAGCACTTTATTGCACCCTGATTGACTTATACCTTTCCTGTGACTTCTCTGTGAGGAGATGTCCCATTGTCTACAGATGGGCTTTGTTTCCGTCTCTGCTCTGAATCCCTTGTTCTCAAAAGGGGTTGTCTGTTTGTTTGTTTGTTTGTTTGTTTCTTCTGATGCCTGTTACCTGGCCTGATGAGACCTCATGATCATACAGACTGATGTGCTTTTTCCATGTGGGATAATTGTCCCTCTGCTAGATAGCCACTTGTTTAATTTCAAACCTTTATGACTTCAGAATCTATATATCCAGGCACCATCAGCTTTCTTCACCACATTTGCATTTGCATCTGTTTTGTCTTAAGCTATTGTTCCGAGAAGGTGAGCATCACAGAAAGCAGTTTGTTAGAACAAAGTGTTCTTGCATTAGGGAGAGTATAAGCAGAGGACCAAAGTCTATCCACTACTTCAGTGTTTTGCCCTATAAATATATGTACATAGGCCAATACCTTTATTTTTATGAATTAATGTAGCTACATATGTATGCACCTCAATTATACTTTTATCTATATTTTTGCTTCCTAGATCATTCCTTTGTTTCCCCTCACTTTACTCCTGCCCCACTATCACACTCATTGCTTCCACTTCCTATACCATATGCTTTTGTAGTCAATAAAACACAGATAAATGTCTTTCTGGTAGACAACACATTCAACCAAGACACATCTTGTGGGAAGCCGAATGCTGTTCCCATGCCTCAGTGACACCTTTATTGACCTTTTTAATTGTAACGGCTTGTAGACCTGTTGAGCCCACCTAATTAGCATGCGGACCTGTTTGAGAACTGCTTCCCGCCATTTTTTTCCCCGCCGTTTCTTTGAAGCTATGTGTATGATTGGCTGATTATCCCTACTCCTCATTTCCCTAAGTTGTACCTCCCCTTCCTGATGCTAGTCTATATTAACCCTGCCTTTTGGCTCAATAAACGAGACTTGATCAGTATCCTGTCTTGTCTTCATTTCTCATTTCTCTTGCCCTCTCCATTCCCTCTCCCCCTTTCAGGAACCCACACTGAATGATCTGTGGGTCGGATCAACATCTAACATTAACAATCTAATAGTAACTAGCATTAACAATCTTCAGTTAAATTTTGTCTTCTGAATTCTGCTCTAACTTCGGGCAATTCTGTGTTGATATACTATTCCAACTGATTTTGAGTTATCTTCAGCAAAGTTTTATTTAAATTGATGACATTTTTGATAGTCTGTAAATTTCGTAGGTCACCTTTTTTCTCATTTTTGAGATAAGTACGAATATGGATGTCATTCTGTGTTGATATACTATTCCAACTGATTTTGAGTTATCTTCAGCAAAGTTTTATTTAAATTGATGACATTTTTGATAGTCTGTAAATTTCGTAGGTCACCTTTTTTCTCATTTTTGAGATAAGTACGAATATGGATGTCTTTCAGTTGGTTGGCAGTTAACTATCTCCTTAATTCCTTGGCATAAACAAGTGAGCACATTTAACTCTGCTTCCACTTGATGAAGCATTTCAATCAGTATTCTGTCAACTTCTAGAACCTTGATTTTCAGGTGAGCTTTGACTTCTTTCTGTAATACTAGTTGTGTTAGTCTGGGTAGACTAGAGAAACAAATACATAGATTCACATGTGGATATAAGGGTATGGTATATATATATATATATATATATATATATATATATATATCAATCCAGTCCAGTACAAAATCACAAGTCCAATATTAGCTCATATGTCCGATACCAGTCTATAATGTCTCCTTCCGACTCACAAAGTCATAGTAGGCCACTGGGTGCAGAGTCCAAGTGCTGCCAGGTGTCCCCTCATCTCTCCTCGCTGCCAGGGCTCAGGGTCCATCAATAGCATCCAGTGGTGATAGAAGCAACTCAGCACTGGCAAGGGTCTCCAGGTCACCTCTCCAACTTCAGAGGTCTGGTTCCATCAGGGCAAGGCCATGTGATTTCTCCTCCTGCTTGTCCAGCTCCAAGGATGCTGCCATCTTGTCTTGTCCGTAGTTCATTGTCTCTGAAACTAACTCCCCACAACTGGGAAGATACTTTCTCATCTTCACGAGGGAAATATTGAGAGATTTCCCAGATGTATCAGGAGGAAGCCATGCCCATACAGAGGCCTCATTGGCTACTCAATGGCTATCTCCATATTAACAGGCTAGACTCCACCCCTACATCTCAATCATGAAATTAATATAAGCACAGGACTGCCACACTAGTGCTTCTTCATCCTGTGCCTTATTCTGAAACAGTTGAACATTATCCAGTTCTTTTTGGCACAGTGACCATTTATTTCTTCACTAGACTATTTGCTATTTTGCCCATGTTGTTGCTGTTAGGTATCATACAGTGAGTTCTGACCCATAGCCACCCTATTCAGAAGAGAATCATCATTGCCTAATCCTGGTCCATTCCTATGCTTGGGCTCATTATTGCAGCCATTGAGCCAAAATATCTCCTTGATGGTCATTCATTTTTCATTATCTCTCTTCTTTTGCCATAAAATATCCTCCACCAGGGTCTAGTCCCTCCTGAAAATATGTTCAAAATAGGTATGAGAAGATCTAACTATGTTTGAGACTAAGGAGCACTTTGATCATTCTTCTTCCAAGACAGACAGATTTCTGCTTTTAGTAGTCCATGGTTGTGGTAGTTAGATGATTTTAAGTCAAGTTGAAGATGTATAGTATGTTTTTCTCCAACCACAGTTATGCAGGCTATTTTTGTCTGTAATCTTGAGATGTGTCTCTTGTGGGCAGCAGATCAAGCAGCTGTGTTTTCTAAGACTGCTAGCCTATGCCTTTTAATGCCTGAAGTCAGTCCATTGATATTCAGGATTATTACATGCGTCTATGACTCTGATATCATCTCGTACCTTTTGTGTTATGTGTTTTCCTACCTCCCTTTCTTCTCTGTGTATTGTGCATGTCTGTGTGGTTCACTCTTGCCTTCTTTTTCACCACCGTTGAGTCAAAGGCTGTTTCCTCTGTTGACCTCTGAGTGTAGTTGTTCTATGTGGCAGTCTATATCTGAGTTTGACAAGTGTTGCTCTTCTGCCCATACTGGATCAGCAAGGATCTTTTGTAGGACTAGGTTTCTTTTAATGTATTCTTTGAATTTTTCCTTGGCTGGAAGAATCTTAATTCTCCATCTATCTTGATAGATAATTTGCCTGGATAGAGTATTCTCAGGTTTGTGTTATTTTCCTTCAGTTTTCAGAATATGTTACACCACTCTCTCCTCTTCTTCATATTATACACTGATCGATCTAAGCATATTCTTATTTGGGTGTCATTATGAGTGACTGCTTTTTTTCCCCCTATTTGCACTTATAACATTTTTTTTCCTTTTCCTCAAAGTTGGATAATTTAACTATTATTTGACTTAATGACTTCTTTTTGGGATTCACTATGGCTGGTGTTCTTTTGGCCTCCTGAATGGTTGCCTGTTTTCCAATCATTAAGTTGGGGAAGTTTGCCTCTAGGAATTCCCTTGATTTTTATGCTGTTGACTTCTTCCTTGTGTCTTCTTTTGAAATCCCCATTATCCTAATGTTGTTCCTCTTTATAATATCAGGCATGGCTCTTAGGGTTTTCTTCAGCATCTCTAATTATCTTATTTCACTTGCTTCTGATTTGCTGAGGTCTGCCTGTTTATCCTCTAGGTCATTGGTACAATTCTCTGCCTCCTCTAGTCTGTCAGTGATATCTGTAAATTTGCAATTGTTTTTCTGATTTTTGTCCCTCAGCTCTTTTATTTCTCTTTGGTGTGTGGCGTTTACCTCTGCTATCATTCCATCCTCTTTTCTATGTTGTTTCCCTCTATCTTTTTATACTTTTTTCTGTATTGTTTCCCTGACTAAGCATGATTCTGAAGAATTCATTCTGTGACAGGTTGTCTGCCTCTTCTATGGCTGTCATTAAATCCTGATCAGTCTCTGACATTGAATTTCATTTCTCTTGTTTTCTTGTTGAGCTAGCTTATTTCTGTGTCAGTTTCAAAGAACTAGATGCCATTTTCCCTCAAATCAAAGAGCCCTGGACTCACTCTTTGGGAGGTTGGTATTAATGCTTCTGCAGGCTTGCTGTAACCATTTGCCCTGAGTGATTGTATTTCACCTTTGTCCCACTGAGGTTTTCCTCTGACCCTAATCTATGACGAATCTGTTCAGAGGGTAGGTTGAGTGGCCCTCTCAGTAGTCAGGGCCTAAGGTAGGGGCCCTTTGCAACAGTTTATGCTGTTGTCTGAAAGATAGTGCTGACCTGGACACAGGAGCACCCAGTTAAGGGAGTGGGATGGGGGATGTCCCTGGCTCCCAGCTAGAGGTCTTATGGACAGATGGACAAGTGGGAAACAGAGCCCAGTCACATCTGTTAGAGGGGTGGGGAATGCCAAGCAGGTCAGGGAACAGCTAGGAAAGAAAGGGCTGGTCTTGGAGGAGGGGTCCTTCAACAAGCAGTAGGAGTGCTCAGTGCTGTTTGAGATATCAGACCATGGCTGTACGAGCCTCTACAGGATGGCTGTTGCTCATGATGTGGAGACCAGCTAAGAGGCCACGGTCTACAGTAGCATGACTGCTGGTGCCAGGCCAGTTGCTGTGGGCGCAGCAGATGGAGTGGGATTCAGTTCTTGGTGTAGGGAAGTGCCGTGAATTGTCATGGGAATTAACTGGCAGCCTCGAAACCCCTACTCAACCCCCAGCTCTTCCAACTCACTGATCTCCCTGGAGCCCTCGGAATAAGCTGCATACTTGGTTGCCTTCTTTGCCTGACTAAACTTTTTAATGAACTTCTGGATTCTTCATGTATTATATCTTTGATGTCATCTCACAACTTATCTACTCATCAGTCATCAGCTTCAAATCTATGCTTGTGATTGTTTCTAAATTCAGAAGTACTAGAATCAAAAATCTACTGTGTCGCTCATGAACGTGTTTTCAATTTCTACAGCTTCAACTTGAACTAGCATTTGAACAATTGACCACCTGTTCCATAGTTAGCATTTGGCCTGGTTATTGCTAAAGATACTGAGCTTCTTTATAATCTCTTTTAATAGATGTAATAGATTTGATTCCTTTATATTTCATCTTGTGAGGTTCACTTGTATAATCTCTGTTCATGTTATTCAAGTAGGGTATTAGCAATGAACAATCTATTCTTTTGTATCATTTCTATCATGTAGATTATGGTCTAAAAGTGCTAATTATTATTCTTTGTTTCCAACATCTCCATTCTAGTTGCCACCAAATATAGATGCATTTTTCTGGATCAATTTAAGCCTGCATCAATTGGTTAAAATACTAAATGTTTTCATTATTGACATTAGCTATTGATGCATAAATTATAATACTGTTGTATATAATTATACTAATATTAAAATTATAGCTAATATTAACTAGAATTACTCACAGTCATGTTTATTATCTTCTCATTGACAGTGTTACACTTCAGGATAGATCTTGAGTGTTCCTTAGATGATAGATTTAATCTATTCCTTTTAATTTGATATTCTTGGTATATGATTTTCATATTCAAGTTTACCAATACCACTACATCTTAATTCAGTAATGCCCAGGATATCAATCTGTCTTCATTCTATCCTATTTTTGTCTAGTGACAATTTTCTTAGACTCATACCTTGTATCTACTACTTTCAACTCTTTAATGAATGTTTCTTTATTTTGAATCATGCTATATCAGCAAGTCAAGGTCTTAAAAACTTTATTCTATCCATATCATTATTTATGATTCTACTTTGAGAAGGTAGTTCATCCCTAGTGATATTTTCAGAGCCTTCTAATGGGAAGATCCAGCTTTCATATTTACATCATGCAGTGTTCCAGTAGTGTTCAGATGAATTTTAAAGGTCAAATTTTCTCAAAATGAGAGATCCATATCATTGTCCTATTATGATCTAATATGGAAGCTCCACTAAAATCGATTTACTCGTAGATAAACTTGCTGGCAATTAAAATACTAGTGGCATAGGTTCCTGCATCATAGTAACACACAAACCAACACAGTACAAAAACCTGATTGACTTTTATTACTTAAAACTACATTAATATTTCAAATACTCATGAAAAGTACTATGATGTTAGCATTTAATCATGATTTATAAAACCATATTAATCTTTCTTTTAAATTATATCCTAGTATTTAGTGATAGGAAATTATATTAGTAGAATTTCTTTGAATGCAAACCTACCTCAGAAAGGAAGAAAATCATGCTAGTAGTCTATGGCTTATTTTAAGTGAATTAACAGAGATTTATCTTCTAAGAAAACAATTTTATCCCTTGATAAAACACTGTAGATATTAATCTAATATTTACTTAAATTTCATCATTAAAAGTTTTATTGTTTATTGATTTTCAAGATTTATAGTGATTTTCCCTTTCTCTGTTTTCCTTAGAGAATTTTAGGGATTTGCCCATCTCATTTTTGAATATCTCTGAAGCCTTAGAAATCTTTAACAATCCCTTTTTTTTTCTGGTCGGAGACTTACATTTTGATATAACTGCCTAATATCTTCAGTACAGTTTATTTAGGATATTCTTTCTCTTGCCTTCTATTAAAACTTATTTTACATATTTTGATGCTAAGACTTGTCTTCATGGAGATGTGCAGTAAATGGCAGGGAGATGGTCATACCTGGCCTTTTCTTGATCCCTTGTTGCCACAAAACAGGAGTGACATGTATCTCCATGCTCCATTCTTCTTGCATCTTCTGCCACCAAGTTTCCTCCACTGCCACTCTACAAATATGCAGGTTCTAAAATTCATTCAAGAGCTGAACAGAAATTACACACAATATCCATAATGAAGGAGGTGTATTAGTGGGGGGAGAGGGGTCAACAGGTTATCGGAAGTTAGGATCAGTAACAATAAGGATATAGTGACCAGTCCCCACAGCAACACTTCTTTTTCCTTTTTGTGAGCATCACTGCCTCTGGTGGTCGTGGGCGCTACCCAGTGCTACTCGGAGAGCCGCCGCTGGATATGAACCGCCAAGCCTGAGAGCTGCAGTTCCGCACTCAGCCACTTACGCCACCGGGGCTCAGCCCCACAGCAACACTTCTTTTGAGGCAGCAACAAAGTTGTTTCTGACTCTCAGTTTCTCAGTCACATGGTCCCTTGGTCTCTACCTCCTAGACTGGCTATGAAGTCAACCTGTTTGTCCACAATCTTACAGTTTTTTGTGCCACTTCTCTTGCTCTTTCCCATAGTCTCTGGTTTTTGCCTTCACCACATAAAACAGAGTAATTTTTCTCTCTGTTTGAGATGGATTTTATACAAGTAGGAATGGTTTGGAGGTATGTTTTTGGGGGTATGTTATGGCTAGACCATACTCCCAAAGAAGCTAAGAGTGTGAATTGGTTTACACCCTCTACTGATCAAAAAAATCAATCCATCTTAACCTTGTTTTCATTAGAATAGTGTGCTAAACATGGTTCTCTAGAGAAACAAAACCAGGACACTTATGATTATACACACACACACACACACGATATAGCTATAGATATAAGTAGATACAATTAATTAGTTCCCACTGCTGTACAAAGGACTCAATTCTGCTCACTTCATTGGAACAATTAATATACTGGAAGTTCTTCAACTCATGAGGGCTGCTGAGTGCAAGGTGAAGGAAGCAGATAACTAAGTTTTCCTTAGAGCAATGCAGGCAGTCTGGCTACAGGCAGCAAACAATAGGGCTACCAATAGACGGAAGGATGACAGGATCTGACTGCCCCAAGCTCAAGTGATGCTTGCACAATCCATGTGGAGATGCAGACTTCAAAGGAATCTCAAACTCTTGTGACACTATCCACAGGTTGGCTGTCCCACAGGTAGTGTAACTCAAAGTTGAGGCAGAGCACTAGCTAAGGTAGCCACACACTGGTCTGACCACCAGGGAGCAAGAGAGAGAAGGGCGGGGCTTGCCAAGCCATTTATCTCTTTGCCCTCCAATCATACTGTGACCTTATTAATCCAACATGTTCCTATTGGCCAGATTGGCAAAATAAACCTACTTATCACAAATAGGAAGAAAACACCCTCCAAAATTGGATTATACCCACAAACAGGGTCCAGAATTATTACAGAGAACATATGGAATTATGGATCAAAAGATATTAATTGATTATATCTCAAAATAGATAACAAAAATTGAACTTTGATATTAATGTAGGCATAACGGAATTCTGTCCTTGTTAAACCTTTAAATACATTAGAAATACAAATTTCACAAAGCTATTTTGTTGAAATAGAAAGCACTAGATGACTTTCAATCAAAAGAAAATTCCAAAATATCTTCTGAAATTTTATATTTTAAAAGAAAATTATTAGTTTGGAGTTATTTTCCATTAAACATTATTCTATTTTAAAATCATAGTAATAAAATTACCACATCATTAATTTAATACTTTTTATGAGTCCCATTAATTTAGTTATCATTCCAATTATGCTGTCATATCATTGTGGAAAATAAAAATACCTTTAAAGTGCTCAGGGGAATTAGAATACTGCTTTAAATTAACCCATTATAGTTTTGTTTTTACAAGTGTTTTCACTTTTTGGTGAACTACAATGTGTCACTCATTCCATGAAGACTAAACTAATGTTAGTTTCCAAGTGGAAACGAAAAGTGTTCTCTCTTAAAGATGCCAGTTTAAAGTTCATTTAAGTAACATAACTTGAAATTTTCTTAATGACTAGAATTACTCAGTAATATTTATATTGGTAATTATATTAAAACACCATATATGGCACCCTTGCTCTCTGTCAACCATTATGTTGGGTGATTTATACATGCTTTATTTCTATTTCTTCTCATAATTCTATGAATGTGTTATCCCCTTTTAACACAGCTCAAACTCTAGAGGGTGATGTATTAAATATTTTGCTATGTAGGATACACGTGTGAACAAGAACAATGTTCAACATTGACTGACCACTGACCTAAAAAATTAAATTCAAACCTTCAGTATATAAAATGTCCAGTATAATAAAAGGCACACTCAGAACAAAGAGAAGAGGAAAGTGAAGAGAAGTTGGTGTATGCTTGTAAAGATTTACACAGAGAAAAGAGAGGTCTTCAGGGTTACTTGGACCTGATAGCTTAGAAGTTTCCATTTCTTTTGTGCCATATTATTTAACAAAAATAGAGAATAATAAGAATTTTTGAAGAAAGTAACATGAAGGTATGTTCTTTTAAAGAAGCTCAAGGTTAGGGAACTTTGTGGTGCAGCATTTAAAGTGCATGACTACTGCACACAATAGTGGTTTGATCCAACCCAGTGACTCCACAGGAGAAAACCATGACGGTCTGCTTCCATAATGATGACAGCCTCAATAACCCTACATAAATGGCTCGGCAAGCCGAGGGGTCAATTCACATGGGTTGAGGTCTCTGAGTGAGAAATGATGATAAAGTAAACTAGCTTAATTGAAATATTAAAAGGGCAGTTTTAGAAGTCAAGATGAAGTGTAATGAAATTGCGACCATCTGGAGTTATAAAATCAATAGAGAAGAACATGCTGACCATTTTAAAGAAAAAAATTCAAGCAAACCTCAAGTTGATAGTTTTGAAGAAAAGAGTTACAATATTCCTATGCATACAGAGTTAGACAATGATAAGGTAAATGTAGGAATTGATTCATTTGAATTATTGTGCTGGCCAAGAATATTGAAAATACCATGGGCTCCCAGAACAACATACAGATCAGACTCGGAAAAGTAAAGGAAGACTGTTCCTTAGAAGTGAGAAGGGTGAGACTCTCTCTCACACATGTGGGACATACTATCAGGAGACCTCAGTTCCAGGAAAAGGACATTGTGCTTGGCTCAATAGACAGCAAAAAGAGGGAAACTCTTGAATAGATGGAGATGGGTTTGTCAAGAGAGTTCAAATATAACAATAATTGTGAAGCTGGCTCATGGATTTATGAATTGGAACCAAATGGAAAACAGCTAACAACAATATAAATTATCTATTTAGTTTTATATTATTCACACCTTTTTGTAATATTTGTTTTTGAACTGTCTTAAGATTCTCTACTTCTCTACTTGATCTTAGGTTATACTATTCATAGCAATGTCTGCACAGCACTCACAGACAAAATTTATATTGAAAGGGATTATTAAGGAAGTTAGTGAGTAATGCCAGTGAGAAATTATCAGGGACAAACGCTTCATCAGAACATATTACAAAGTTCTCTCACATCTGCTACCAAATGCCCAAAGGACCTACTGCTCTGATAGCTATTAGCTTCACACACCTGGAAGACATCCATCTTTAGCTCAATGGTCAGCAAGACCACCTCCCTGACTTACATGCCCAGAGACACCCCACTCCAGTAAACCTCATTCCAAAGGTACTCAACTTTCCTTCTGTGGGTCGACAAGATGAATGCCCCCAATTAAGTGGCCAGGGGTACCTCACTCAATAAGCTAGCTTCCTGCACAAAAACATTCAGCTTTACTTGCTCTTTAGTTTGGAAAGAACATCACTTTGTTTCGTGTTCTGAATTCTGGTTCTGGTACTTCTCCTTCACTGTGCCTGTATCTGTATCCAGATCGCTTCACAGGGACCTCAGGTCTAGAGGATACACTTCATTCCTGGCTCTTGCTGGTAATGGATATTCTTGCTGGTAATGGATATTCTCTTCCTGCTTCTCAGAGGTCTCATTATGTCACGCCAGGAAATCCTGTTCGCAATTCTCATTGGCGAATCCTCTCATTATCTGCAACTACTTTCTTACCAGACCCGTGCAGGGAAAGGTCGTTTTGTGGGAACAGAAACTTGACTAGAAGAACCACATTGCTTCTGCTGTTCCCTTAGTTTTCAAAAAAAAAAAAACAGGAACCATATCTTTCCACCTATTTTTTGAGGAATTTTATGGTTTGGGGTTTAATATTTGTCTTTGATCACTTGTTACTTATTTTAATGCATGAGGTGAGATGTGTTAGGATGAATTTTCAGTATTCTTTTTTTTTTTCATTGATATCTAAAGTTCTAGGTTTTTATTTAGGTCTTTCATCCATCTTTTTGTATATGCTGTGAGACACGCAATTTTCTTAACTGGCAATCCACAGCCCTTTGTTAAAGAGGCTCTGTCTTCTCTATGTAATGCTTTTGCCTCTGTCAAAAATTAGCTTTCCATATATGATGGATATACATCTGCATTTCAATATTGTTCCATTGATAGATGTATCTGCCTTTGTGTCAGTACCAGCTATTTCTGATGGCCATGGCTCTACAGTAGGCTTGAGATCAAAAAGTGAAGTGTCTCCTAGATTACTCTCCTTCAGTGGTTGTTAAGTGCCCTCAAGTCTGCTTCTGTAAATATTATACCTTTGGAAGCTTTATAGAGCAGCTCTACTCTGCACCACAGGGCATATAGGAAACAGAATTGTCCAGAAGGAAATGGACCATGCCTCCTATTCTTGTTAGGTGTCATTGAATTGGTTTTGATCCATAACGTCTCTGTATACAATAAAAGGAAACATTCCCTGATAATACTCTGTCCTCACAATTGAGCCCGTGCTGGAGCTCATCATTGTAATCACTGTGTCAATCTATTTCATTGAGGGCCTTCATCTTTTTTGCTGCCCCTCTACATGAACAAGTAGAGGTGTCTTTCCGCAGGTATGGGTTCTCCTAGTAATATGTCCCAAATAAGTGAGGGTAAGCCTTGCTATGCTTGCTTATGATGGACATGCTTACTGTACTCCCAAGACATATCAGTTTGTCCTTTGAGAGTCTGTGTAATTGTTTATACTTTTTCCAGTACCACAATTCAAATGTATCAATTCTTCTAAGGTTTTCCTTTTTCAATATCCAACTTGCATATACACATGATGCAAAGGAGAATACGGTGGATTGGGTCAGGCATACTTTAATCTTCAAATTAACATTCTCACTCTTCAGTATTCTATAGAGGGCTTGTGCAGCAGATGTATCTAAGGCAATGAGTCTTTTGCCTCCAACTGCTGCTTCCATGAGTATTGATTATGGCTCCAACCAAGACAATATCTTTTGATAACTTCAGACTTTTCTCTATTGATCATGATGTTATCTCGTGGCCCAGCTATGAGGATTTTGGTCATCTTTCCATACTGTCACATTCCATACTGAAGGCTCGAATCCTTGCTCTTTATCAGCAAGTGCTTCAAGTCCTCTTCGTTCTCAACAAACTGGGTTGTGTCATCTGCCTTTCCCCAATCTTGATGCCTCATTCTTCACATAAACCAGTTTCTCTGGTGACTGTCTCAGCATACACGTTGAGTAATAAAATCACACACTTTCCCTGATTTGAGATCATGCAGTGCTCCCTTGTTTTGATCATACCACTGCCTCTCAAACCCTGCCCAAGTTCCTCATGAGCACAATGAAGTTTTCTGAAATGCTCATGCTTCTTAAGGTTATCCACAGTTTTTCAAGGGTGACACAGTCAAAGGCCTCTGCATAGTCAATAGAAAACAAGTAAAAGCAAAAGGCCACATAAGAGAAAGGAAGGCCAGATCAAAGTGGGTGTCAGAGGAGACTCTAAACTTGCTGTATAAACATTTTGTATTCTGAATCAAGCTTGCATTATATTTGTAGTTCACTTGGGGTAGTAGTTACCTTGTCATTTTGTTAAGTCATTCAACGTATGACTATTGCATATTCTTCTATGAATATAAATCTCTTGTTTTTTTTTGTAATATATTCTTACATGTTTCTTCATGTCAATCTTTTTTCAATGGTAAGATTTATTCCTAAGTATTTCATCTTTTGGTTGGCTGTTGTAAATGGTATTATTTTCTGGATTTACTTTTAAGAGTTTTCTTTGTTAATGATTCCTACCCCCACCCCTCATGTTTTTCTTCAGACAATGATAAGTTATTATTTTGTCTTATAATTATTTATTTTATCTTCTGTCTGCTTAATTCTACTCCTGAATATTTATCCTGCTCTCAGTCTCTTTTTCTCCACCCAGTTCCAATAGTTCTTAATGGTTTCTTTTATTGCATTCAATTTCCAAGCTTTGATTAGGTGCCATAAAATCAGTTCTGATTCATATCAACTAGTATAAAATAGAATAAAACGTTGTCTGTGCTAGCTGCATGCACACCATTGCGTGGTTATTTGTGAGTCCATTGTTGCAGTCACTATGTCAATTCACCTCCTCTTGCTCCATTCTGCATCTCTCATTTTTGTTCTTCCATAGGTTCTCTGATATCCACTAGTTTGTTTTCTGTGTAGCTTTTGGTTTCTTTAAGCCTATCTAGTATCATCATATGAAAAATATCCTTTATTTTTTTTGGGGGGGGGGTATTTGTTTGGGAGAATTTTTTCCCTATGTTTCACTTTTTGCTCTTGTGATTTTGCGTGTTTTACTATTTTTTATTGCATTTGGACCTTTGTGCTATCCTTTGTATGTTCACTTTTGCATTCCTAAGATGTAGTAAATATTTTCCTTATTGGGTACCTTGGTGATGTCATGGCCGAGTTGTTCTGTGGAACAAAGATGCAGAGGAACTTTATGATCTCCCATAAGTCACTATGAATGAATCAACCCAGCAACAGGGGGCCCCATGGCAATCACTAGAGGTCAGTCTTATCATTAGGGTTACTTCATTGCTGAATTTGCAGGTGACTTAATGTCTACTCCTTCGGCCTGTGATCTGCACGGTCGGCGGGTGAAAATACGAACAGCTTCAAGGAGAAAGACTGGACTTTCTACTCATGTAGACAGTTACAGCCTGGGGTAATTGTGAGTCAACATTGACTCTGATGGCAGTACATATGTTTTTGTTTGCAACAGTTCCATAATCTCTGGATTATGGATGTAGAGGAATGAGGATTACCTAGGGCACACTGGGTGCACACTAGTAAGTGTTTTGAAATCACAAGTTTCTCTGCAAGAGAAAGATGAAGCTGTCTGCTACCAAGTGGAAGTCTTAGAAACCCTTATGGGCCGTTCTACCCTGTCCTACAGGATCACCCTGCAAGGTCACCTTGAGTCAGAATTGAGTGAATGGCAGGGTGGGGGTGAGGGCATTGTTTGTTCTTCTTTTGGAGTGGGAGTGAGCTTGTTTCAAATTAAGATGTGTATTATGGATTTGTCTATTCTCTGTCAAAGGTTGGAGGTTCCATATGTCTTTCTAGTATGGTTTCAATGTGAGAATTCTCTTCCTAAGCATAATAGAATCTGACTGATATTTTTGTGTAGATATTTTACCTTGCCACTTTGCTGAAGTTTTGGATTTATTCCAGTAATTTTCTTGCTGAGTGTTTGTGATTTTTGTGTGTGTGATTATATCATGTGCATATGTATATAGTTTTACTTCATCTTATCTAGTCAGATTCCTTTTTCAAAGTGACCAGATTTTAACATTGGTAAAGCAGGATACCATTGATGGTGGGGGAGGGGAGAGATGGGGTTGAGAGGTTATATTCCCTTCCCTTCCTCCCGCCATTCCCTAGCTTGCTGGGCATTCTTTCCAAAATCGGGACTCTTTAAAAACATCTTGGGACTCATGAAAAATTGGTTAAAATCATGACTGTCTCGCCCAAAGCGGGACATCTGGTCACTTTACTTTAGATGACTCCTTCCATATCTCGTAAATAGCCATGGCCAATACTCTCCACATAATATTGAATAGGAGTGTCAATAAAGAGCATCAATGTCTTGTTTTCATTCACAGGGGGAGTATTTTTGAGATTAATGCTGGCCATTAGTTATGTGTAAAAATAACCCAACGCCAAATTCACTGCCATCAAGTTGATGTGAACTCAGTTACCCTCTCTTTGCCCTAGATTATGTTGAGAATTGTCTTACCTATTTTTTTTTTTGCATCATTGCCCTGGTGGGAGTAGTAGGGAAGCCCAGCCTTGCTCCTAGAGAGTTGCTGCTGGTTTTGAACCATCATCCCTGTGTGCCGCAGTCCCGCACACAACCACTGTGCCACCAGGGTTCAGTTGTCTTATCTATTTCTATATTGCTGAATAATTTTTATCAGTAATAGGTATTCAATTTTGTCAATCCTTTTTCCGCCTTTGTTTTATTTATATTGATTTTTTTAATTGATACTGCCACTTAGGTTTTTTTATATGTAGGGGGAAAGAAAGAAACCAGAAATTAAGGCAACCATTCAAAACTAATAAGAGTTTTTAAACCCTTAAATTCTTCAATGTTAGCATTTACACCCACTGCACAAGTCAAGTTTTTACCCAATCAAGACACTGAAAAGTAGAGCACACTGTTGTAGCCATGAAGCCAGTAAATGCTAAAAGGTCGAGGGAGTCTGAATTCTGCATAATAGTTTATTCTGCATAATAGTCACGAGTGCAGAAAATTCATCTAGTAATCCAAGTCAACCTCAAGCAAGAAAGTGTCTATACATCTACAGCAACTGAAAAATAAGAAGGGAGGATAGACTTCCAGTGGGTTTTGGTAGGCTTGTCGAATGTAGTTGGAGAGGTAGGTACCCATATACGTGGTCAGATATGCCATCTTGTACTTTTTGCAGGTCTTGACAAGATTGATGTCTAGAGGAGGTAGCATTCTGAGACTAGCAGCACTCGTTAGAACCACGAATCCATAGTCCTTCAAGAGGACAACCATCTGGCCCTTGGATCAATTTGTCTCCACTGATGCTAACTAGTTCAGATCAGAGCAGATGAATGCAGCATATGGCATTGTGGTTGTGGCTTCTTTAGTCTTGTGAGATGCAGGACTGAGAGGTTGATAAATTTTAATATTGGACTATTCCTGAATACCTGGCATGAATCCCACAGGCTACATTACTATTGGAAAAAATTGTGTCTATGTTCATTGGGAGGATCGGTTTTTGTTTATTTTTTTTTCAGTCATGTCTTTGCCTGGCTTTTAAAGCAAGGTTGATTTCACTTTATAAAAAAAAAGATCTTGGAAGTATTTCATCATTTTCTAAGTCAGAAATAGTTTACAATTGATCTATTTTCTTTTTCTTGAAAGATTTGAAAATTCTTTTATTCTGTAAGAGAATCAAGCATTTACAATGTGGATCAAACCAGGCATATGCTAGATAAACGTGCATAAAAAATGTGCTCAGAACAGTAATGAACAGGTGCACCTTACCTTAAATAGAAGCTGCTAATGCCTAAGATTATTCTTTTAATAGTTTGTCATAAAAAATGTGGAGCCAACTTGGGTTCCTAACTTTGGGGCCCATAGTGTAAACACAACACGAACTATATGGGAGAAATTGAGGATCTCTACTTTCACCCAAAGTGAAAGCTATGGGGAAATTTGTAGTATGTTTAACCAAGAAGGCTGAAAGTTTAAAGCCACCAGTAGACAATTTACTTAGTTCCTGACAAACTACTTTAGAAAACCATGGCTTTGAAAAACCCTATGAGCTAATTCTAAGGAGGCTTCAAAAATTTGTGAAAAATGAAAACACAATGGGACTTTTCTACCAATTATTTGAAGCCTTTTCATACTCTTCATATACTTGGATGTCCCTATAAGTCATATAATCTATTCCACATTACTCCTGACCCCAAAATATTTAGAAAACACCTGGAATAAATAGGTTAATCTTGTTTTTAAAATGTAGAATATGATAAACCCACTTCCATCAAGAAGATTTCTGACTCGTGGTGAGGCTATAGGACAGAGTTGGGTCAAGAATTGACCTAATTCTTAATATTATTTTTTAAAATCACTATTAATAGTAAGGTGTTGGTGATATAATAATTGTATAAACATGCATGACTATTAGCTAAATTGGAATAACTTATTTTCCAGTAAAATTTTATTCTATTCATGACCTTTAACTGTGCGTACTACTTAACACTTTTGACTGTTAGCATTTTTTAAACTACTTATAATGAAAATTGTTGAATTTATTTTTATTCAACACTTGCAGCATACTTTGCAAGATTATAGTTTAGAGCTGGCTCATGACAATTATATAATAAGCTACAGGGAAATTAAAATAGAATCTCTAGTTAGTACAAGGAGCAGTGACAAAGGGACCCTTTCTTCATGGCACAGATACTTTTTTCTAAAGTAAATATATTTGAATCTTTGAGAAATTTGCCTCCCCATTCTGCCTAGAATAATGCTCTCAATATAAAGAATTATTTCTTCTTCCAGAATTTATTTGTTCAGCTCTTCCAGTATTTTTTCTGCTTGTGTACAGAAGAAAGTGTCTTTCACTAATTTATAACTAACTAGACTCTACATTGAGTTGTTCAATAGCTATACCATCATTTGAATGTTGCCAATATATATACTAGAGTAATTTTATGCTAAGCAGAATAAATATTTGCAATTAAAAATGATGCCCAATGACTTGGCTAGATTGAAGCAATCACAATAAATACTTATCCACTTTTACAACTTTTCACTTAAATGATTGCTGAGGGTACATTTCCTAAATGCTTTTATTTTTCTTTTTGGAAAATCATATAGGATACCTATTTTCTGGGTGTGTCTTCTGCAACATGTGTGGTCAATGTTAAAAATCATAGGAATCAGAGGGTTTCTATTAAGTACAAGTGGTAAATGAGACCACATGAAAGAAATATAGCTTTGCTCTTAAGTGTTACGTGCTACACTCTCATATTATTTATGTTTTGTGCACATGAAACTAAACAGAGTGGAGCTTTTGATTCCCCTACAGTGAGCATGGGTAAAGTGAGAGGACTGTCCTCTGGAGAAGCTTAAGGCCTCCTCATTGAACTTGTTGGGGCAAGAGAAGTGGATGATATTGTAAATAGAATCTGTATTATAGGGGAGAAAAATAAAACCCTTCAAAATAAAATGAGTGGTTCTTAAAGACATGCTGAATTTTTTGAAATTGTTTTATGTGATTTGCCTCTGTTTGAAGTCTTCTAAAGAAAAGAGAGGGCCTGAAAATAATGTGAGGTGAGAATCCAAAATGTGTACTCATGTGAGCAACCCCACAAAAAATATCTGTGTACTAACCTGTGAATCAAGTGAATCAATTGTGAACTGTATAATAATGAGGGTTCCCAAAGGCAAGGTAAAAAAAATTAGATTGATGAAAAATAAAGAGATATAACTTTAAGGAAAGTCAATAGTTATTCGACATATGACTCATAAGTTAAGAATTTTAAAGCTCAGAAAATAATATCTTTCTGAAGTTGTCTAAATTGCACACCTAGTGACTTAAATATGAACTGAATTTGGATGCTTTAGAGATGCTATCCATATGATTCTTTAGTATTCAGCCCTACTATAAGTTAAAATAATAATTTAAATATTGTGTCACTAGATTCTCTTGATAAATTCCATATATTTGGTCATATCTGAAAATATAAAAGAATGCCAACACAATAAATTTAATTATAATTTATTTGGATCTGTATGTGTGCATCTTAAAAATTACTAAATGTTAGGCATTTTACCTATGTAAAAATAATGTTCTAATTTTTATAAAGAATTGAATACATGGTTCAAAAGACACAAACCACACACTCAACACGTTTCTGGCACCATGCTGTGTATCCTGGAAAAGATGCAGAACAAGATCCGCAGCTCCAGTGAGTCTCTGTCCCCCAGGACCAATGCTTTCTTAGAATCCACATGTTGGCTTTCATAACAATCAGGAAGAAAATGAAAACTACAGTCTGTGATCGATTAGACAACGAGTATGAGCAGAACAAGGCTCAACATTGCTCACTGTCAATTAGAATTAAACTAGAATTTTCCAATCATCCACTTCAATGAATTCCACAACTGTATCATTATTTCCATTTTATAAGCAAGGGAAATGATCAGGTCACAGACGCAGGTTAAATGTTTCCATAAGGACTGAGGTGCATCAAATTCAAAACCTGGTCGTCTCCATTGCATTATATGCAGGTGAAAATGGGACACTGACTAAGGGAGACCACAGAAGAATGGGTGCTCTGGAGCTGTGGCACTGGAGGAGAAAACTGAAAGCACCGTGGACTGCTAACAGGACAAAACTATTCGTATTGGAAGAATAAGGCCAGAGTGCTCCTTAGAGTCAATGATGGCAAGTCTTCATCTTAATCCTTTGGACACATTGTCAGGAGAGACCAGTCCCTGGAGAAGGACATTAGGTTTGGTAAAGTGGAGGGGTGGCAAAAAAAAAAAGGGAGGCCCTTGAAGAGATGGACTGGCATAGTGGGCTGAGGCTAGCGAACAATCGTGCAGACAGTGCAAGGCCGGTCAGTGTTTCATTCAATGGTGCAGAGGGTTGCTGTGGGTTGAAGCCAATTCAGGGCCACTTACCCACAACAATCCCTCATGCCCAGCTATGGTAAGATCTCACCAAACCCATGATGAACTCTACAACGATCAATCAATCCACCGGAAGTTACTTTCCTTCTGGTTGAAGCCCACTTTCAATATAGGGACATTTTGGCAAAGCTCTCTTGCTTTTTGTTGGACCTAATACCAGGATCGTTATCTGACCTTTGGTACTGAGGATTTGAGCCAGTGACTTCCAGTGCTGTTGGTTGATCTAGGTGTCATTGTCTCTGCAGTCTGCAAATTTGCCAGCTAACCTTTGCATTCTTTTATCTCTACAATCATGTCTGCTATCTGACCTGATGATCTTGGGCTCCTCTGCAGGTATGTGAGTCAGGAGAAGTCTCTAATCCAATATCTGATTCACAAACTGAACTTGCCAGTCTATACAACTATGTACGTCATTTTCCCTGAGATAAATCCTTATCTATACATACACATATAAGTGTCATTGGTTTTGCTTATGAAGAGAAACCAGCTTAATGCAAAATATGAATTGTACCCTTTAATACACCACAGTCGATACCCCGGGATCATTGATGATGTAATGCTTTCCATGCTGAACTGCCAACTCTGTCAGCAGTTTAAATTCACCTGCTTCTCTGTAAGAGAAAGGTGAGATGGTCTGCTCCTATAAAGATTTACAACCTCTCTTCTATAGGATTTGTATGAATTGGATCTGGCTGATGGCAATGTGTTCATTTAACACAAAATTTTTCCTCAGTCTCTTTTCTAGGGATATTCAATTATTATGTATGCCTGTGTGTAGCAGTGATTACAAGAGAATTGTGATCCACATGGTATGATGGTAGAAAAAAGGAAAATAGTTTTTAAAGAGTGGTTTCTTAAGGAAGTGAGAAGCTAAGGATTTTTAAGTTCTACCTTGAAGAGTGATTATACTTCTGGCAGATGTACTTTGATACAATTGAGATGCCAGGTTGTATGTACTGCAAACAAAAGTGCAGAAGGATGTGGCCAAGAGCTCATGAGATGTGCTTCTAGAAATATTAGAAATTAGGTCATTGAAAATCTTGAACTGTGCATACACTAAATGATGGTGACTACACATCTTTCTTGTAGGCTACCATGCTAAGTGCCATGTTAACAGGAAGCCAGGAACCCGTGAAGGTGATATAAAATAAGAATGCAACATGGCTAATAGATGCTCCTTAAGTTTTTGCCCTCAAACTTGAGCTGAAGAATATATGGGGCTCCATTTTGAGCAATCCTGATTGCATAGATTCGGGTTGGGGTCTTAATTTCCCATTTCTACAAAGTTCTGGTGTTTCTATCCAAAGCCCACATTGTGAGTAGAAATGGCTCAGAAATGCCTTCTCTTTCTACCTACCCATTCTAAATGAAGCTATCTCAAACGTGTGCATTTCTAAGTATGGGGCAGAGTTTCATTTGTCATCCTTTTTTTGGCTTTGGGGGTGTATTACATTTCAGATGGAGTAGGACATTTATTTAAAATAACATATGAACAATATGATTGGTACAGAACTCTGTAGTTGATACTTATTGATAAATACCATCAGCAGAGACTAAGATGACCTTTGCAAATCAATTTAGCATTAAACCATTTCTACAGAGCCCTTGTGTCTTGTTAGGACAGAACAAAGATGAGAGTATTGTGACGGACTGACAGATTCAAGGAGCACATGAGAACGAGGACTCTAGATGAAAGGAGAAAGAACACAACATAAAAAAGTTTAGAAGAGGCAAGACAACTTGATGGCACAGGATGTCCTCCATTGTTAGAACTGTCAAAGGTAAGCCATATCGTCACACCACTCTGTCTCAAGTTCACCGTCTTGCAGTTAATTCTGATTCACAGGGAGCTGATAGGAAAAGAGACCTACCCCTGAGGGTTTTCAGTTTGACGACTCTTCGTGAAGAATAAAATAACATGTTATACTCCCAAAGAACCCCAGTTTGGTTTCGAACTGCTGCCCCTGGGGTTCGCAGTCCAACAGGTCATCTACTGCAAAAGAGTGCTTCTCTCAGACTGCTTTTTAGAAATACATTTTGAACGTATTTGTTTTAGAAACACTCTTAATAGAGTCCCTGGCTCAAAATATGTGCCTTTAAGTCCAAGACACAGAGGCATTAATTTTAAATAGATAATTGCACAAATTTCATAAGACCTGTATTCCTGTGAATCTTTTTATCCACAGTAGTAAATGCCGCACAGATGAGTGCTTTTAAAAGTGAATATTGGAACAAAAAAGGCCATTTTCCAATATGGTACTGGATCTATTTAAACACAGTAGGGCACTAGTGACCACTTAAATTCCTCAGTGGGAAATGATCATCTCATTGCTCTCTGGGTTTGCTGAAAATTACCTAGTCTTTTCCATGCTGAGTCCTGTAGCGTATTGGGAAATTAATTGATGGTCTAATAAGTGAAAGAAGAAATGGGAGTCTTTCTCTGCTGCTCTTTCTTCAGAATAAAGAGAGTAACATTTTCTTATATTGTCCACTAACTTTCATTTAGAAAGAGCACTGGTAAGTTTTTTTTTCTTTTAATCAGAATTGAAACAGCATACAGAGGCTGTAATTGGTGAAATCATTAGAGTCAAATCATTTTCTTGTTTCTGTTAAGACTCTTTCACCAGCTACTCTATGTAACATATGTTTTGAGATGATTTATTTACTGGTGAATCTGGAAACTAGCACAAGAGGGAAAAAATCTACTGCCTCCTTCTTTGTATCATATGTCTTTGTTTTTTAATAAAAGAAAGAGAAGGGCAAAAAGAAAAATTCAAGACAAAATTTTATCATTGAGAAGTTAAGAAAAGTGTGGACACAAAATAATCATGGTGAAAGAAGTATGGAAATGTTTTTTAAATGCTTCCCACAAGATTTTTAAGCAATTATTTGAACTTCTACATCCTAGAAGCAGAAATATAATATGGAGTAGAATATGAGAATCATTTTTGCTTACATTTATGAGGGATACATATGGCACTCTTTTTTAAAATAACTATTATTTAACCATTGTTTATCCTTAAATTTTTGAATTAAAATATTATAGACCTAATGATGGAATAATTGTGTTAATTTTTATATTTTGAATACCATTAAAGAATAATGATATACACAATATTAACTGAAAATAATGTATTTACTGATAGTCCTATTCCTCCATTACCCAAAGATCATGAGGCTCATAGACCTGGTTTCATTTTTGCCAAAGTGACTTTATATTCCCATGACAAAAATATTCAGTGAGTAAAAACTATTCTTGAAATGTTCTCAGGTTGTTTTTGCCACTGTTTTAATTTTCCTCAACTTTAATTTGCATTTACATATGTACATTTGAAGATATGTTCCACAGTCAACCTGTGATAGTTACATAATTTCATGCCAACTTGAAAATACAAAGAAGAGTATGGATGATATTCAACCAGTCCATCAGGCCATAGCCTAATAGTGCCTCCTTGTGGGCATGGTCTTCTAATAACAAGGTCCCCTCTTCGCTCTGTCTTTCCCTTCCTGCTTGCTAGCTACCCTGATAGCTTCTGGAGCACTGACATATTTCCACCCACCTCGGATCCACACAATTTCGCACTTATGGACCTGTGATCTTCCTGCATTCTGCATCATTGCATGTGTGAGTCTGAAGAGAGACATCTGGATGGATATTGGACTTATGGACTTAAATTGAACTGAGCCAGGATGTTTTCTTGATACAATGCTCTATATGAGTGTCACCAAATTTGTTTCTCTAGTCAACCCAGCCTAAGATACAACCCATAGTCTTATTTTGGCTAATGATAAAGAAGTTTTCTAAGGTCTCTTCCCACAGTTGTAGTCAATTTGATATCTGTGTATTCCAAATAATGAGGTCTATGAGAACAGTTGTAAATAGGTAGTTGGAATGAAGCAGCCTTTGATTCTTCAAAATTCTACCTTGCAATCTCCAACGTCATTTCTACCGCCAAGGCCATATTTTTATACTATGGTCCTTACTTTTTTTTTTTAGGAGTACAGATATTATTTTATCACAAAGCATTGTACTTCAAGACAGTTCTTGAAATAATATTTTTCATGAGAACCATATGTGTCAGTGACCTAATTTGGAATCATTTTGAGGATTAAGAGTGAGAGATAGAGTCTAGCCTGTCAATCTGCAGATAGCCAATGAGACCACTATGTGGGGGTGGCCTGCTTCTGAGCATTTTGGGAAATGTTGAAATTCCTTCTTGGAAGTGCACTTCCTTGAAGACTTTGTACTGACAACACCTGCTTGGGGACTTTATTGACAAGGCTTACTTCCTATGAGACATCCCTGAGGAAAAGTCACATGGAGTCACCATAGTGCCCTGAGGTGGACAATCCATATGGATGCAACAGGACCTCTGAAGCCAGAGGAGACACTTGGACACCCCTCCAAGCACTGAGATGGTTACAATGCCACTGGATCCAAAGGTATTCTACCAGCTGGTTCATGATCATCCTGCATTCAGCATCATTGTAAGTGTTTTGTGAGTTTGAAGAAGACTTTATAGACTGATATTGGACATATGGGCTAATATCAGAATTGAGGGCTTGACAGGGTTGGATGCTTTCTTAATGTACAATTACCTTTTCTAGGAAACTCTCTCTTGCATACATATGCGTGTTCATGAATTTGCTTCTCTAGTCTACCTGGACTGACACAGCATAAGATAATTCTCTGGAATTTGGCATTTCCAGCACTGTAAACCAAAATATTGACTGATTCTAAATGGCCAATACCAGTTCATTTTAGGTCACTAATGCCTAAGATATCAATCTTTGTTACTTCCATTTCTTTTTTCTTGACTTCCAATGTTCCTTGATGCATAATATTTTTATATTCCATGTTCTAATTATTAATTGATGCAGCTATTTAATCTCATTTTGAATTATGTCTCATCACTGAATACCCCCAAATCTTACTCCATTCACATCATTATTGTTGACTCTACTGAGAGAAGCCACTAATTTGAGGAACTTGGGTGTACCTTTCAACTTGAGGAACTTCATTTTGCAAATTTATCTGACACTGTTTTGCTGGATTTTATTGACCAATAATTCAGAAATGAGCAGCCTATGGTTCTTATTCTGTCTCAGTCAGTAATCTCTTCTGAGACCTTTCTCATCAGGAGTGACCCTATTTGTATTTATGACGCTTTGGTACCATACCTTCCAGAATCATAACAATGCACGAGTCATCACAGTATGACAGTATCACAGTATGATAACTAATGGAGAGTGGTATGAGATTTTATTTAAAGAAAGATTGTTATAAGAAGTCGACTTATCTGGAGAGAGAATACTAGGTTTGTTGGTCTTGTAGGTGTTTTTTGTCTGTAGCTGTTTGTAGATTCTGGGTAAAAAGTTTCATCAGTTTGATGACAATATTCAAGTATTTTCAAAGAATACTTTAATTAATAGACCCCTAGGGCACTCCCACATGGAGTCTTCATGGTGCTGCTGCGTGGTGCTGTAACCACAAGGTGCATGGCTCAAACCCATCAACTCCTCATTGGGTGAAAGTTGAAACTGCTTTCTCTGAGATGTACAGTCTTAGAAATATTACACATGTTAACTCTGAATCATAATCAACTTGAGGACAGTGGAGGGTTCTCTCACACCATGTCTGCAGCAATGGCCTGAACCATAGGAATAATTGCAAGGAAGGTACAGTACAGGGCAGTGCTAGATTTCCTTGAACACAGGGTCTCTATGATTTGGATCATTGGCACCTAACAACATCACCAAGATCCCATCATTGGAGCGATTTTGAAGGGACAAGCAGAAATCAAATGTGATCAGTCATTAGAAAATATTGGAATTTGGAGGAGCAACAAATGCACACATACGCTGCCCAAGTTAAAGCTTCATAGTTTGTGTCCATTCACCTGGATCGACTAGGGACAGGGTGAGTTGGGTGTAGGAGGACTGCATGGGATATGTAGTTAATTGCCTCCTTGAATGGCTGCCTCTTTCCCCATGAAGTCCAGAATGGATGGACTTCACTGGCACCATTACTGAAAATTTTGATAAAAGATTCTGTAGATCTATCCTGATTCAAAGGGGAAAAAACACAGACTAGAACTTCGATTTGTCTAGGTACCAAGATTTCCTGGAGCCATAGGAATGGAATGAATCCCTGAATCTATTGTTGTGAGATGATCTTTAAGGCTTCAACCTTAAACTAAAAAAGATCCCAGGTTGTCTTAAGATTTTAAAAAGTTTAATAAGAAATGTCCACATTGAACATTGCGCTACTTTTTTTAAAGACCTATCTATCTAGGAAAGCAGTAACCACAATGCCTGGAAACACTAGATAAACAACTTAGAAAGCACTGCGTTTATGATACTATAAAAAAGTAGAAATTTAGGAGCGTGAGAATGGCTGCAAACTTGAAGCATGTAAACAATGTCTTTGAGTGTTTGAATTGCTGTCTGCTCCGATGTGCATTCTCAACAACAAAACAGGACATAAATTAATTAATTTGTTCAACTGTCAAGTTCTCTTTCTGTCAATGGGCCACATTGTTTTTCTGAGGAAGCGCCATTGGAGGATTGCATTTAGGTTGATAAAACCTGCGGAGGATGATCTGCATGGCTCACTAAGGAAAGAATTGCTTTCATTTTATTTCTCTTACCAATCCAGCGACTTATCCAGACTGCATGGCTCCTGTTCAGCATGAATACAAAATAGCTGAAAGTTTGGATCAACACTTTTAGTCATCAAACATTGACACCATCAAAGAGAACTGCTCCTTAGCAGGAGTCATGTGGGAAAGAGGGTTGTACGAGCGAGAGATAAATTCATTCATCATAGCTCCACCTGATCCTCACTTCCATTTTATTTATGGGGAAATTTTACCAATTAATATTCATCCCAACCATCAGGCACAGAAAGGGGCTTGTTTTCATCACATTCAAAGAAGAAAGGATTCTTTTTCTTAATAGCAATTATCTTCCTTTTATAGAGACCTACTCTCTGCTAATGAATTGATTCAGTTCCATCCCAACTCTGTAGAAAGAGTAGAGACGCTCCTTAGAATTTCTTCCATGATAAATTTTTATAGAGGCAGACAGCCTCCTTGTTCTCCCTGAGTGGCTAGTAGGTTTGAAAAGCTTAACCTATAAAGCTACTGGAGTGCCATTATAAACTGTATAAACTACAATAAAAAGTTATGAGAATGGAATAAAGAAAGCCTAAAATATGACTCATATTTAATAAGAAAAAATGAACACTGGAAGCAGTATCAGAGATAACCAAGATATTCTCATAACTTAAAGACAAAAGATAGATGTAGTGAATGAAAAGAGAGTGAATTTTAGAGGACAAATAGAAACCTTAATAAAAATCATATGCAATTCTAAACAATAAAATACAGTTGCTGAAATAGAATATTCAATAGATGCACTAAACAGAAGTTGAAGGTTGCCAAACAGAATCAGGGGTTGTTATCTGTTGCTTTCAAGTCAATTCCAACTCATCCCAGCAACCCTACCTGGCAAAACAGAATTTCTCAGAGGGTTTTTATAGGTATCCTATTTATTGAAGACCGTGATTCTTTCTCCAATGGTCTAAAGTGATGGGTTTAAACTGCTGATCATTTAGCCAACTGCCGAACTCTTAGTGCATATTCAGTGATAGTGAAATACCAGAATCACGGTGGCAGATGGTAGAAAGTAGAGATTTAAAAGTTTGAATAAGCAGCTGGATAGAGAGTTCTACTGTATCATGCAGAAAACTTACTAAAAAATTACTCTCCCAGGGTAGTATCACTTATTGCAGAAGTGCTGACTGAGAGTAAAGAATTTTAGAATGAGCGACTTAATCAAGTAGGCAAATGGATGTCAATTGTGATTGTGAAATGCTACAGTGATGAAGACTGTCTTGAATTGCATTTAACCCTATAGAGAGAGTGAAATCATAGTGGATCTGCTCCAAAACACATTTGAGGTGACTAGTATAATTGGTAACTGTGGTAGGCTAATGCTATTCAGATTTCTTTTCAATGAATATTTCTCCCAGCTTCTGAAGCAAATAGCCTCCAGATGTCAGCCTCTTTAGGGACCGACTCAGCAGGAAAGTGCTTGCTTGTCCAGAGTTAACCTGGCTTCCAGGGAAATGACTCATCAATGTGAGAGGAGAACTTCCCAGGCAAATTGTTTCATCTTCGGGACATTCAACTCTAGCGTCTCATGGAGTCTGTCAAGGCTATTGTTGAACCTATGAGCTTGGATAATTTGATCCTATTCCCAATCTTCATTTCTATCTTTCCCATTTATAGGAATGTATATAAAAATAAGTTCTTAATAAAGATCCTACAAGCCAAAATCGGTCTCCATCAAATTCTCCAAATTGTAGATCTTTAAAATTTATTACAATTAATATAACTATATATTAATATTTTATGTCTACTCTTATTGCTACTACAGCTCCAGTTCACACAGACAAGAATTTATTCCAAACAAAACTTGTTTAATCAAGCTCTCAAATCAGTAGTTGACTCCAGACTAGTTCTCTCAGTGATACCTTGACCTTAAATCTCGTTAGAGTATTTTCCAAGAAAAAAAATCTCTGATCAAAATATTAACTGCTGAGGGGTCTTCTCAGCATGTACAATTTAAGACAGAAAGTTCAGCTCAAAAGTTTATGGCAACCATGTTCTCGAATTCTTAATGGTAATATTGATAGATATCCAAGACCCAGGACAATCATGAGAGCTTTTATGAATAAAATTTAAGAAAAGTGAAAAGCATATTATTTATGTTGCTGGTTAGGAATTATTTCAACTAGCTACTCCTGGGTAAGGGAGGAAATGGATCTGAAATTACCAATTGCATCACAGTCTGAAGACACCTCTTTTGTATCATATACATCTTTGTATAAGAGGGAAATGAGCACAATTGAATTCTGTGGCCCTTCACCTTCTGATGGAGCTGTATTTTACACCTGGTTCCTTGACCTCCTGTTGTGTTGCCAGCCAATACAGGGGCCATCAGTTGACTCGTGATGATGGATTCATTCAACTGACTTTGGACTTCTGCCTCCACCAGCCTTTGTCACCTACTGCCTCTGCTTCATCATCCTGCTTCCTGTTCACCAACTTCCTGAGTCTGGAAAAGTCTGACTTGGACTGAACTGGATTTATCTACTTCTACAACTGTGTGAGAAATTTTTTGATATCAATCTCTTTCTATAGACAACATATACAACCAGCATCTCTACAGAACCTAACCTACACAGTAAAGAAAAGGACAGAAATGTTACATTGAGAAACTATTTTTCCATCACTATAATGCATTCTTTTAGGGTCATAAGAGTTGTTCTATAGTAAATTAATTAGGAAGCTTTATATCACCCATCCTTTTACCATAATCTAGCCCCTTCAGATTTCTTTTTGTCTCAAAACAAAAAAGAACCTTTAAAAGGATCATCACTTGAGTCTACCAGGGATATCACAACTGCTGCTTAGATACTGTACGGATCAGTGTAGGATAATTTGGGAATGTTAGAAAACACTGCCTTAGGAAGTGTATAAACCTAGATAGAGTGTATGACAAGAAACACTAGATTATAGTGTGATATTTTTGTTGAACAAAAGATGCTTTGTTTGTAGCAATACTTTTTGACTGTTCTAGTAGTTATCTTTTTACGTTACTGTTTATTCTTTCTCGTATCCATACTTTCTCACAGAATTTTGCTAGCTTCAAAAGTATTCTCTATTTTTAATGAAATTATACCAATGGTGATTGTGATAATACCATAATCTTGTGTCAATTGGAGGATTAAGAGTGTAGGGGTGGAGTTAGTTTGTCAATCAGGATATAGCCAATGAGGGCATAGTCTCCTCCCAAGGATTCTGGGAATTCCTAGAGGAGGGAGACATTTTCCTCTCTCTGCTCACTCCTTGAGAGATGCTCTCATGACAAGATCCATGATGTTGCACCCTGGGAGACCCCTGACAGTGCCAAGATGCTTTTACCACCACTGAGTTTGCACCCACTGGCCTATAATTTTGCTGTATTCAGTACCATTGTATGTGTTTCATGAGTCTGAAGGGGACTTCATAGATAGGTATCAAACACACGAGCTGATATCAGATTTATAGGTTTGATCTGGACTGGGCGAGGGTGTTTTCTCAATAGTCAACTGCTCTTTTACATAAAGTACTTTCTACACTTGATCCTAGCCAAAAGGCCCAGAAGCGATATATAAACCTCTTTCTTATACATATATGTGTGTCCGTTAATTTGTTTCTCTAGTCTACCCAGACTAACGCAATGGTTTTCTCATATTTTATTATTCACTTGCTTGATTTGCCTGAAGATGTTTATATTCATCTTTGTTTTAGGAGGATGGTCTGTATAGGCATAAAACTCTTGACTGGCAAATCTATTCTTACATCACTTTGAAGCTACACATTTTTGGTGTGTGATGTTATTTCTGCTGAGAAATCAACTATCAGATTAAATTCTATACCTTTGAAATAATTTAAAATGTCATCAGCTTTCCGCCCAAAGCTATAAAAAAAACCCAATAGATATTTTCTGGACTTTTTAAATATATGGATTCATTTTACATTAATTTTAGATATTCTCTGTCATTTGTTTGATATCTTCTCTGCTATTGTCTTTTGGAAAGTTGCTCTACTTTGTAGGAGTTCATTTAGACTTAAACTTTCAGATGTTTTCTTTGTTCACCCTGTATGTGCCTCCTCCTGCTCATCCCTTGTATTTTCTTAATTTAGGAAACCAAATATTTAATCATCTGTATTCTAAACATAGAAGTTATTTAGCACCATGGTAGTAATAATAGCACGTGGAAGCTATCCATTTCTGTAATTTCCAATGTAGCAGCCCAAATGGCAAGAATATTTATACAGTATCAAAACTCTACTGAGCACTGTTGCTTCCTCCAGGGGGAAGGAAAAAGATTGAGTTCATCAATTTGATATGTTCTGATTACACAGTAATTGAATCAGCTAATTCATTAACAGGTGCTTATAATATTCATGGACTTTTCTTTGAAACTGTATTTTATACGAACAAGTTTACATTTCTATTGATGAAAATTAATTACATTAATGCTGCTAGGGCTCATTTGTAGAATTTGCATTAGAGGTGAAAAAACAATCTGCTTTCTTGATATTTAAATTCCTCCCTCATCTGGGACAGGGTTTCCCATGATCCTACTCCATGGGAGTCAGGTGCTAGCAAATGATCCTGAAAGCAGATGCCTACATTTTATTCTGGATATCTTTATACACTATAGGGCAATTTAAAAAATAAATGCTAGGGGGTGCTGAGCTTTTTTGTTTTGTTTTGTTTCTGAAAAGGGGAGTATAAATCAAATAATTTAGCAACCTGTGATCTAGAACTTTGGATAACACACCTAAGGTAGTGCTTAAATCTACAAGAGAGATACTCTTACCCAGCATCCAGGCCTCATGTACGGTGGATTCAAGCAGCTTAATAAAGAACAACTGAAACCAGAGGGGAAGGGAGACAGTGGTAGGTGTGAGATTTGAAACAATCTATAATCTATCAAGGGCCCATGTGGCTTGGGGGGTAGGGAGAGAGGAAAAAATGTGGGGGGAGAACTGATCCCAAGGGCTCAATGGAAAATAAAAATCTAGAAAAGAATGTTAGGCTATATATACTAATATGTTGGATACCATTGATGTATGGATTTTAACAAGAGTTGTAAGAGCTCCCGATAAAGTGTTCTTTTAATAAAGAAGAAAAAAAGAAGAAAAATGGCCTCTTCATTTCTCCCTCTGAGCCAGTGGTTCTCAGTCTTCCTAATGCTGCGACCCTTTCATACCCTTCCTCATGTTTTCGTGTCCACCAACCAGAAAATTATTTTTGTTGCTAGTTCATAACTGAATTTTGGTACTGTTATGAATTGGGCAACCCCTGTGAAAAGGTCATTTGACCCCTAATGGGGTCGCAACCCACTGGTTGAGAACCACTGGTCTGAAGGCATACATGTTTGCACCCCCAAGTCTAGGATGTGGTTTTGAGGGAGCAGAGATTCCACCCTGCCACCAGGAAAGGAGTGAATTTTGGGTTTAGCACTACCTTTAACTTCATTCTCCCAATTTCATGACTCAGGTAAGCTGTCTTCCTTTCATTGAGGAAAACACAGAAAAAATATATATTTCCTTTGTCTAAATATTAGACTTTGACTAATATTAGTCATTGACTAACATATACTGAAGTACAGATTAATGCTCCCTTCACTAAGTGTAGTCATGGTACCAGATTTTTCTTAAGTGCTTGGTTGCATCTGGAAGAAGGGGGACTCCTGCCATGCTCAGGCAAGTCACTTCTGAGAAAAAATAAACTAGAAAACAGAGGTGGTGCTTTACGTAGTGCTGCAAGAACTAACTACTTAGATTATTTTTAGGCTTAATAAGCAATTGTGAATTTGATTTTCATCTGACAGCTGTTTAGGACTACTGCATTTGCATTTAATGCACTACAGATTTAGTTATAGCGGAAAAGAGGGAAATTATAAAATCACCTCCTTTTCATAATCAATTTTCTTTCTTTTTTTGTTTGTTTCTTTTTTGGGGGGGGGCATCACTGTCCTCTGGTGGGAGTGGGAGGCCTAGCATTGCTCTTGTAGAGCTCCTGCTAGATTTGAACCATCAAGTCAGTGGACCGCAGTCCCATACTCAACCACTACACCACCAGGGCTCAGCCCTTCATAATCAATTTTCAACACAATAAACACACAACAAACCCATTGGTGGTACTATGGAGGTAGCTAACTTCCTGGAATCTGAGCAGTAAATAGATATCTATTTGGAAATAAAAGGTAGCAATGTTTTTAGTGACATAATAAAACTTTAGATAAAATTTTAAGTTGAAGTCTCTTTTGTGAAGGTATTAATCATCAAATGGGCTATGTAATTCATTTTAAAATATGCCATATTATATTGTGGGCAACAACATGTGCTTCACACACATGTCCAGTAGGATACTACAGAAACAACATCAAGGTACAAATTTCTAGACCTTGTGTCTCCTCATAAAAGTGACATTAGCTTGAATTAAAAAGAGGGTGATTCTAAAAGAGTATTTGTAAAATGGCATAAGGAGAAAGGAATACGGTTATATAATTTCAGGTGCATTTATTGCAAATCCTACTACTAAGGCAAAATACTTATCCAAGTATGTCGTTAACCCACGATTTGGACATACAGAAACATTAAACAAATTGCAATCTTTTTTCTTCTTTTTTTCCTGCAAAAAGTAGTCAAATGGCTAGTTGATAGTCCTTTTTGGTGTGGGCGTTTTTTAAAATGCATTTCATAGCTTCCTCCACAAACCAAACTCACTATCATTGAGTCCATTCTGATTTAGTGCAACTTTGCCTGGGGGATCAGTAGCTCACTCTTCACAGGATCATAGATGTCTACTTTCCCCCCTTGTTTAAAGGGAATGGCCAATCTTGCAGTTAGAAGCGCAATGCCTGAACCATTATACCCCCAGGGCTCCTTTAGCCACTTCACAAAATGCCAGTTTATTTGGCTTTAGTGGTAAAGTGATAGACTTGTATTTTCAATACAATGCTTTATGAAAATCTCTACGCTTCTGTTGTCTGTATATTTTTCCCAAACCATTTTATTAGGAGATAATCCAGACATCACACCATTCTATATATAATTTAATCATATCACGTGGTCTTATACAATTGCTACCACGATTTTCTTCCTTGTTGAATCCAAAAGTATTGAGAAATCTTGTCTTTTCAAGGGGTAGTGGCTTTAAAAAACAGTTGTCTGTTCAGGTATATACTTGCTAATGTATATATATATGCACCACACCCAAACAATGAATTATGGAATTTATTCAATGTAAAAGTAGAACAGATGCAATCATAGAAAATCAATAACAATTATTTACAATTATTTGGGTTTATGTGTGCATAGATATCAGTGATTCTCAACTGTGGTGATTGTTTTTGCTATTTAAAATATCTTTGACATTGCTCTTAGTAAGAAAAATAATGGTAAAATGCAATATTAAACAATATAGGTAAAAATTACAGACAGTTTTAGACCTGGACCTAGAAAGTGCTTAGACATCACATAAAAAGTGTTCATCAGTATAGGACATTAAAAAATGTACTCATTGCCAGCAAGTCACAACTTATAGAGTAGATCTTTCCATGGGATTTCTCAAGCAGTCAACCTCCTTTTTCCCCTGAGGAAGATTTGAACTACCAACCTTCAGGCTAACAGTACAATGACTAATTTATATTGTCACCAGGGAACTTGTCTTCCCTCACATCATGTTGCATTCTGTTAGTGGTCCTGTTAATTAGTGACCTACCACTCACTTTTTTGGTTGCTCTTTCCCCTCATATTCTGGACAGCATCCATCATAAGAGACACTTTGATGTTTTTAAGTTTTCTCAGAATAGAAAGAAACATATACTGAGTGCTGAATTTTCACAAGTTTTTAATATATAAATGTCTACATTTATAAAGCAAAGGACATTAGACAGATAAAACAGGACTGTATTTTATCTCCCCAATGGCCACACTAACATAAACTCACCCTAGATGAAATGAATATTTACCATTTCATTGATTTTTAAAAATTAATCTCACTTACATTTTGTGGGAGAGTCACAGTCATCAATCTGCTAAAGTTAGTCATACCAAGTACGTCATGGTGCACAGGGCACATTGTCTGGCCATTCTACAACCCTCCAACAAACCTCAGATAAACTTGACATCCCTGATAAAAAATATTTTCTTTTTTTGGTGTGGGGGCATCACTGCCCTCTGGTGGGAATGGGAGGCCCAGCCTTGCTCCCGGAGAGCTACTGATGGATTTGAACCACCAAGCCAGTGGGCCACAGTCCTGCACTCAACCACTACGCCACTGGGGCTTAGCCCTAAAAATACTTTCTTTGTCGTTTCTGACTGTATTGTCATCTCTATCTTCTTTGCACTTTGATTAAAGACAAACAAAAATTCGCTCTCAAGTCCATTCCACTCATTCAATGGCAACCCACTGTTGCTGAAAAATACCATTTTCTTCTGTCGGTCTAGTGCTATCTTAGGAAATTCTTTAATTTGGGGCTAAAGTCAGGTATTCCATGAAAAATAACAAAATTCAGAAGATTACCCCTATAAAAAGGAGACAGCTTGAAAATATTAGATGTTTATGATAGGAAGAAGAAACATTGCTGGGGCAAAGACAACTCAGCTGCTAATCAAGAGATTAGCAATTTGAACTCTGCAGAAGAAAGTGTAGAGTCCTGCATCCTTAAAGATTACAGCCAAGGGAACTCCATGGGTCATTCCAACTCTGACCATTTTAGTTGCTGTCAATTATGAGCCAAAAGGACTGGATAACACCTAACATGATAAGAAAACTACAAGACATAACATCTTCAGATTTAGCCTAGATGCTTTGGTTACTACATAAGTAACGTCCATAAGAATTAGATTATAATATAAACATACAGAAAGGAGCCCTGCAGATGCAGGGTTTAAAGTGTTGAGCTGCTAATAGTTTTAAGCCACCAGCCACTGGACTTTCACTCCTATAAATAGCTGTAATCTCAGAAACACAGGCAGCTCTACCTTACCCTAAAGGGTTGCTGCGAGTCAGAATTTATTCGATGGCCTTAATTGTTTTTAGTTTTTTATCAATTTCAGTGTTTCTTTCTAGAAATGTCCACTAAAAGAAACATTTGATTCTATTTGATTTGAAATATCAGAATAGCAACAAAAGTATTATACTATAATAATGAGGATGTTGTCATCAAAGATAGTATATTAGAAGAGTAGGGCTGAGCCCCGGTGGCGTAGTGGTTGTGCGCAGGACTGCGGCCCACTGGGATGGAGGTTCGATTCCGGCTCCCAGGAGCAAAGGCTGGGCCTCCTACCCACCACCAGGGCAGTGATGCCTAAAAAAAAAAAAAAAGAAAAAAAAAAAAAGAAGAGTCCTGTTGGTAACGGTGTGAAAATATTTGTAAGAGAAAGGCAGAAATTTAGAAAGAACATAAAGCTTGTTATTTTTTTTCTCTTTGGGCCTTCAAGTGCTTGATAAGATACTCTGCTCCTTACAATTCAAAATGCCTTTCAAGATTCTAGTGTGAAAGGTTAACTAAAATTGTTCAATTTGGCCTGTAGTTTTTATTCAAGTTATAAAAAGACTTTCTATCAATTTGGCATTTGTATTTTATTATACAAATACTATATAAAGAGTCTTAAAATTGCTCACTATAGAGGAAGCTCCCCTTCACCCAAAACTGCATGTGTAGGAATGGGGACTAGGGCGGAAGGTGGAGGATGAGGTAACGGTACAGGGAATGGACTGAGTCTCGTCCTGGCTTCTCACTTGTCAGGTGTATCCAGAAGCCCATGGAGTATCTCTCTGGTGTTCCATGCAGGGACACTGACTGCTCCGGGGTGGCCAAAACCAGGTGTGTGACTCACAGGTTGTGCTTGGCTAGTTGGCATTGCTTGTTTTGATTTGTAATTTAAAAGGAACTTGTCAATAAAAAATTTTAAGCTAGAAAAATAACTGAGGCTATTTCCTGAACTTTATATATATTGAGTATTATATGATAAAATAAATTAAATGCATATATAAATTCATGTCTAAATATAGGCAAATTAAATAATTAAAAATTCTGAGAATGACCTCAGCTATTTTTCTAGATATGTATGTGCTTATATGCATACATATAGTTTACACGTGAGCTTATTTTCAATATTTCTGTGTGAAGAATCGGCTTCAACGACCAACGTTAAATACGTAACAGTAATTTCAACCATCAGTTTTTCCCTCAAAATTCTGCTACATTGTAAAGGACAGAAATCAGTTTAAGGATTATAGCTATTTTAATGATAAGATGATAAACATGCAATATATTTATATATTCTAAGAATGATCCAAGATTGCCTAATTGTATAATCAAAGAAAAGACTATATAAATGTGGAGTTATATTCCACCAGCACTTGTACTTTCGAGTAATGTGCAAATTATTATTGTCTTCCTAAGTGCTATTTTCTATCATTCTGAAACACTTGATATGAAAAAACTATGCTTCATTGTAAAATATTATTCACTTTTCCAAAATTTGAAAATGTCTTTGTCTTTAATCCAAATTACATTTGATCTCTTTTTTAAAAAGCTGTGCACTTTATATGCTTGAACTATTGAATTGTGTGATATATGGATTATGGGCAAACAAAACTGTTTTACAAACAGAGAAAGAAAAACCATGCAGTCTGCTGGATGTTACAGCCAAATGAAAGTCCCCTTCAACCAAGGCACTGAGTCACTCTTGGCAAAGTATGATGGAAGACACTGCAAAGCATGTTGCCAGGAGAGCACAGCAGGTGCATGTATTGCCCTATTGTTGGAGGCTTCATAAATTGATGTCACCTTGCTTTTCCTTAAAATTTGAAATTACTTCATGTCTCAAGCTTTCTGTCATTTTATCCATGGGTGTGCCTGCGTCGTCTCTGGAAGGAATTCAATTTATCAGCAGGAACATTTTGGTCTGATGATGCTCACCTAAGCACATCTGACAACTGCACATATATTAGAGGTTATTCACAGTTGCCAATTAGAGCACAGTTTTCACCTCCAGGGGTGGTCAATACAGGCATGCTGATTTTATCCAATCACAGAGTAATTCTTTTAGCTTTCTCATTTCCTGCCTGAATGACACTGAATTTATTGAGTGTTTTTGTGACCTTGTATACACCGTAATAGTTAAAAATATATGGTTTCCATATTGTATTGCCTTCCTTTATCTGATATTCTTCTAGAATGCATTCTAGCAATGCCTTCACTTTTAAATTGACATTTTTATAATGAAAGTCTCCTTAAATGTATCACACTCTTTATTCAAAAACATTCTTTGCTTTTAGAGTTTTTACCTACTACCATCTAGTTGATTCTGACTCATAGCAATCCTGTAAGGTCAGGATAGAATTGTCCCTGTGGTGTTCGGAAGCTGGATTTATTGATGGGATCAGAGATCCTCATCTCGCTCACTTGGATGGACAAGTGGCCATTCAAACGGCTGACCTGGGGCTAGCAGCTCAACTCATCATCCCCTATGCCACCAGGGCTCCTGTTCTTAAAAGGATACAGCCTTTCAAAGAAATGAATCTCTAAATATGGTGGAGGCAAAACTAAGTAAATGAGTCTCTAGACTCATGAGTCTACATTAGAACATAATGAGTCATAAATGACTCATAAATGAGTCACATTAAAACATAACATGGCATTCTACATATCTGCTGCTGCTGATCATTCTGCTTTGCCACCTGATGCAAAGAATCCCCAGCCTCCACATCATATGTTTGACAAGTGCCTGATGGGTAAATTCCCCAGAGTAATAGGACACTTCTTTGTCATGGAAAGCAGACATGATTACTCTTTGAGGATGGTCAGAGTCCTTGGGGAGAAATCATATTCTAGCTAAACTGCAGAACAAACTTTGTAATTATCAGTCTTAAAAATGCATAGTTGTAAAGGGACCATGTGTTTCTTAGTTATTTCATGTGTTACTGAAACTAGAAATCAAGTTTACCACAGTTCCAATGGCTATTCGAGAACACCCAAGAATCACATAGCCTGCCAAATAAACCAGAGAACAAACGCCATAGCCTCTTTCTTGCCCAACAAAGTAACTCTCCATGCCTCTGGGCATCTGTCATAGAATAAAACACTCACCCCTCTCTTAAAAATATGCTTTAGAAAGGGTAAGAGATATGAGTTTCTCTAGGGAGCAACTGATTTGGCCTTAAGTGCCAAAGCAAAAATGCCCTCTGAGTCTATATAATATAGTGGCTTTCATATTTCTGACAGAACTTAAACCTCATTGCTGTGGTATTAACAGGGACACAACAGCACCCATAAACTAAAACTCCCGAAACCAGCTGCCATAGAACTGTAGAGAACTTTCTTTAGACTTTAAAGTAATGGCATTTCAAGGGAAACACAACATTCTTGGCAGAGCAGAGCTTACTGAACCAAGATGTCTTATATAAACCATGTGCACATATGAAAATTTCTTTCTTTAAATGTGAAGAAATATATTATTGTAAATGACTCAGACCCTCAAACATGATATAATTTTATATGACTTATATTAAATACCAATGATCATAGTAATATATACAGGGCCAGTGACTTATGTGTAATACTTAAACTTTTATGGTATATAGCTAATTGGTCATGATCACGTCTGCTGGATTACTCAGCCAAAAGTAGAAAGGAAAGAGATCAGTCTGGGAATCAAGATTACTAGGATATGGCTCTGGTTCTAATTTAGCAATGCAGTTCTCTTGGGATGATTCAGTTACTCGAATGTGCTTTAGGATGGTGGGTTTTCAACACGAATGCTTGTGTTCCAAAACAAAACAAGGGCGAAGCTTGTTGACCTGTTTTTCACCCAATCCACATACACAAAGCTTGCTGTGACATTTAGGGGAAAATTATTATAATTAATTCCCATCAAAACATCTGAGAAGATATTGAACTAATACATCTAGAATGGAAACACACTTTTATAGGCTTTAGGAGGATAGATGTTCCTAGAACTAAGAATAGGATAACTGATGCCAAAAGAATTCAAAAGAAGGACTGAAAACCTAGCTGAGAAAATATCTCAGACAAATATTTAGAGAGGGGGAAATTATCAAACCTTTAATCTACCTTGAGAAGTCCTCATGGTATAGGGAATAAATGCTGGACGGCTAAGTAAGGAGTCGGCAGTTTGAAACCACAGTAGCTCCAGCAGCACAAGTAGACATGGCAGTCTGAGTTAGGGCAGAATGCAGCCTAGGGAACCCCACTGGGCAGTGCTACTCTCTTATTTATAGAGCAGTTATGATTCACCATGGACTAGATGGGATCTGAAAACCAAAATAATGGAGAGGACATTATACAAGAGCTGCACCATCCCATAAATAGAAAATTCAGAAAAAAAAAACCAGAGACCACAGAAAAGAATATCATATAAAAACTATAGAAACAACCAGAATAATACTTCACAGAACTGAAGAAACAGATGTCTTCAGATTTCTACTACAACCCACCTCTGCAAGATGAATGAAGACATAGAGCCACCAAAGAAAATATCATTAAAGTTTCTAATTGGGGTCCAGAAGGAAACATGATCTGTGATGAAAGAAGACTTAGAATGATACATGATTTACAAATGATGATTGAAGGTAATGCCAAACCCAAACCCAACCCCCTGCCATTTGGTCACTTCCAACTTGTAGAAATCCTGTTGGAGTGAATAAAATCATTCTACAGGTATTTGGGGTTGTCAGTCTCTAGGGAGCAGTCTAATTGTCCTCTGCCAAGCAGCTAGTGGTTTCCAACTGCTGACCTTTCAATTAGACCGACTGGTAGCTTACTATACCTCTAGGGCTCTCTGCCAAAGTGATAGAAGACACACCCCAAAAATGCCTTCAAGACTTCTTTTTTAAATCATTTTATTGGGGCCACATACAAGTCTTATCACAACCCAGATATTCATCCATTGTGTCAAACACATTTGTACATTTGTTGCCATTTTCATTCTCAAAACATTTACTTTCCACTTGAGTCCCTGGTATCAGCTCCTCATTTTTCCCCGCCCTCCCTTTCTCCCTCCCCACCTCCCACCTTATAATTTATAAGTCATTATTTTTCCATGTCCACTGCCCAATGTCTTCCCTCACCCAATTTTCTCTTGCCCAATCCCCATGGAGGGGGAAATATGTAGATCCTTATAATCAGTCCCCCCTTTCTACCCCACCTTCCCTTCACCCTAAGTATTGCTACTCTCACACTGGTCCTGAAGGGATCACCTGCCCCAGATTCCCTGTGTTTCCAGTTCTTATCTGTACCAGTATACATTCTACGGGCTAGCTAGATTTGAAAGGTAGAATTGGAATCATGCCTTCAAGTTTTAAGGGGAAGTTGTCCCAAACTCTGAAACATACTCAGCTAGATTATGATCAAGTATATGGGTCACACAGGACTGTTTCTAACACTGTTACTTGGGAATATGTGGGAACTAAGGGTTGAGTAATCCAAAAGGTTCTGTGGCAGTAACTTTTAGAATGACACATGATTAAAAGGTGTAGAGCAATTAATACACAGTGAAGTCAATTTTGTTTTTTAACTTCTATTTCGTTTAAGCTATCAGGTCTACATTTTACTTCCAAACTATGAATAAATATAAATTAATGCAGACCTGTACATTAAAAAAAATAAGAAATTTTATTTTAAATAAATAATCGATGAAAATTTTAGTGAAAACTCCTACAGAAATGCTTACAGAGCTTATCTCATATATACTGATAATGCTATTATATCTTAATGAAATAGTGACTCAACTGCTTGCCTTGACTGTATGTACACACTAAAGATTTAAAAAATTGCCCCCCAAATTATTTGTTGTACTTGCTTTAGTGAAGACATTTTATGACACAACATCCCTGGACAACAGTTTGCCAAAAAATATTAAAATGTGCATATCATTTGACTTACCACTCCTCCTATAATAACTGACCTAAGAAAACAAGTGAACAAACATGCAGAAATTAATTTAAATGCTTTTATCATAGCAATCTAAATATTAGCTCAACAAAAATTTGAGGCATTTGGTCATTTATAATTTATAAAAAGAAAGGATATGCATCACATACACAAAAATAAATTACTACATAAAAATAAGTAAAGAAAATTATCGTATATACAAACCTTAAACTAATATTAGGTTATTAAATTGATGATAAGTTAGATGCATTTGTTAAAAATCAGATATGACCCAATATGTGATGAGGGATTACACAAGATTTTTTGGATAGATAGATAACTGAAGGATTGATAAGAGATGGATGCATTCGCTTTTCCTGGGCTAAGCTACAAATTCTTCATCCTCCATCTTTAGCTCTCCTTCCTTTGTGCTCTTTTCCCCTGACATCAGCAAATATGTCTTTCTACTAGCACACTCTCAATAACAAATATTTACTAGACTGTTATCATTTAGTGTAGCCTATCTCCCCTCTGAAACGAGAATTCCTTTCCCTTAAGGTGTTGATAGGACCAGGTCTCAGTCATCTTAAAAACCCAGAACAAAATCATGACAATGTGAATGGAGGTGGGGGGCACAGAATGGAGACCCAAAGCCTGTCTATAGACAATTGGACATCCCCTTACAAATGGGTCACAAGGAAGTGACCAGCCAGTCAGGGTGCAGCATAGCACCAATGAAGCATACAACTTTTCTCCAGTTCTTTAATGTATGACCCTCCACCCCCACTATCATGACCTCAATTCTACCTTACAAATCTGGTTATACCAGAGCATGTACATTATACAGATAAAAGCCTGCAACACAGGGAATCCAAGACAAATAAACCCCTTAGGAACAATAATGAGAACAGAGATACCAAGAGGATTAGGGGGAGAAGTGGAGAATTGATCACAAGGATCAATATATAACCCCCTCTCAGGGAGACAAATAGCAGAAAAGCAAGAGTTGGGGAATGATATAAGATATGAAAATAATAATCTATAATTCATCAGGGGTTCATGAGGGAGGGAGGGCAAGGAAGGGATGAAAAAATTACGAGCTGATATGAAGGACTCAAGGAGAGAGAAAATACTTTGAAAATGATGACAACAACATATGTATAAATGTGCTTAACACATGGATGAATGTATGAATTATGATAAGAGCTGAAAGAACCACCAATAAAAGTATTTAATAAAAAAGTCCAATGTAATAAATCTCAATGGCATCAAATGTAATATATTGATAACTCTCAAAATTACATTGTTCCATTGAAACTCTCCCATTCAATTTTGTTAGTCTATTATTTGAATCAATATTTCCTTTTAGATGACAAATCTCACATTCAACATGTCTATAAATATGATTATTTACAAACCACCCAACAGAAACATTTGTTTCTTTGATATGCATATTCTGTGTGCTTATATGTGTCAGTCTCAGACATATAGAGGAACAAAAAATTTCCAACAGTTGATCATGAAAATTATATGAAAATATTTCATTTTATTCTCCAACTCTTCTGTACTTTTTACTACATATCAAAATAAAAATAAAAGAAAGTAGTTGCTCAGATACATCTTTGATTAGACTTTTACCATGTTTGATCATTAACATCCACGGTACCATATATTCACATCTCAATGTTAACATCTTCTTATCATCTAAAACTCTAAACATGATTGCATAATATGCTTGCTTTGGAATATATATTCTATTTAAATTCTCATTCTGGGTAATAGACTAGATTCCCTGGACAATAAATATGAAATATAGCTAACTCTCAGGTTTGTATTTCTAAATTGAACCTCTTTCCTGAACTTAAATTGTGTGGGCCCTTTTCCCTAATAACTCTTCTCAGATGCCAAATCTCACATTCATCTTGTCTCTAAATATCATTCTCTTTCATCTTGCTTATATCAATCTATTCTTTTTTGGTTTTTTTTTGGGGGGGGCACCACTGCCCTCTGGTGGTGGGAGTAGGAGGCCCAGCCTTGCTCCTGTGGAGCTGGAATTGAACCTCCATCCCAGTGGACCACGGTCCCGTACACAACCACTACGCCACCGGGGCTAAGCCCTCAATCTATTCTTTTACCGCTTACTTTCCCCCAAATATACACCCTCCACATTAATGTCAACCTGACTTTCAGACAAAAAAACACAGTAGTAATGGTTGCCTTCTCATTTTAGCATCTGACCATCTCTTTTTGTATCTAAATCTTTACCTTGACTAATTCACCATGAACTGTTGAGTGGATGCTTGAAACATTCATTTCTATGATGGTCTTTTTTAATATTTGTTTTATATTCCGCAGAGCTTCCAGAATATTCCTTTCAATGGAAACATTAGATTATACCTCTCCTCACCCAATATTCCAATGTTTTTTAATCTTCATCTCAGAAAAGAAAATCTGAAGCCCTACTATGATAATCCTTATTCTTACATGCTCCCATTCCAGCTTACCTGTGAGACCTTATCTGTGAACTCCTCTATCCCAAAGGAGTACTAGATTTCATTCTGCTTTAAAAAACACAATGAGCTCATTTTATATACTTTCCGATCTTTCTTAAAACACTCAGACCCATTACCTTTCGAGTGTTAACTTCATCTTCTCATACATGTCTTACACAACTTACCTGTTCATCCATGCTAACGTACTAGTCTTCATCTTTCTCGGGGTACTATTTGCTGTTTTGCATTTATCTACTGACTTTGGCAACCTGTTTATATTTGATTCCTTGGCTAGCCAGGATGGAGGCAGCAGTGGCTCTGTCTCGATCGTGTTCCAATCCCTGGCCTAGGCTGGGCTCACAAACATTTGCTGAACAGATGCACACAGGGCAGGAGTTGGTTCTGGGTCTCTCTTTTCTTGATTTAATTCAATCCAGATGGAAACGTTCTCTTTCTTGAGCACTAGTAGCTCTCGTGCCCTATCTTGATTAAGACTAAGATACAATCTCCTCGTTCCATTTTCACTGAAACCACAAAACCAACCCAAGGCATCATTGGTGTGACGCCATGCTCCTCAGAGACTGTTATTATACAACTCTAAAGATCACAAAACTGTCAAATTTGTTATTCTTAGCTTTGCTTCTTGACCATATCAGACTCTTGAAATCCCACATTGCTCTTCTCTTATTCCCTGTAGCCACCTCCTTACCTTCCTTCCTGGCTTCATTCTTGCCTTCCTTGCTGTGTGTTTATTTGACATTTCCCCACTTCTTCCTGTCAGAAAGACAGTGGAATGTTTCCTTCTTGTTAAAGTAGAGGCATTCTGTGCTCTCCATGCTTTATCCTGACTCTAGACCCTTAACATTTTGTGATTTTCCTGATTAAAAACCTGTCCTTCCCTAGAAAAATAACTTTTTCGCCACCACTTTGACATGAAAATATTTGCTCCATTTACTATGTCGATTGTTTTATGGAGTAACACCATTACAAGCCTTTCTTTACTACTGTTTTACTCCCCTCCCCTGGGTCCTAACAATTCTACTATCAGTACGATCCTAGGCATTCTATAATGAAGAAGGAAACTGAGTTTTAGAGACAGGAAGTGATTTTTCCACGGTCTCAAGCAAACAGTTTAGACAACAAGTATCCCCCAAATTACTCTTCCTCTTTTCATTAGTCCCTACCCTACCTGCCCCTCTAGGTGTCTATTTCTTCAAGCCTCTGATATTTCTGGAAGGACAATATTTGATTAAAAGTGTCAAATAGTGTCTAGCCATATTCCTTTTGAGGAATGTTCAATTTAAAATAGAATTCCTTTAACAAAGGGATTATGCTTTTCATATTCAGTCCTGACCACCTTCCAGATCATTACATAGTGTACAGTCTTTTGTATCTTTACACAGCACCAAAATATATAGAATGTGAAAATTGACACTTGTCTCGGAAATGTTCAAGGCTACAAATTGTATATCACTTGTTGCTGTGTTAAATCATCTGCAAAGTGAGCTCCTATTCTATAGGCTGTGGAAAAGTTAAAAATGTAATGGATGACTACTAACCATTTCTGAGTCTCACATAGATATTATGTATATATACACATATACTCATACATGTATATCACATTTTCATCTCACTTTCACAGAGCTTTATTGACTCAAAATCTGAATTCATGTTTTTATCTTTTCAGAATCCTTTCATGTAGTTACACTGTGTTTAATATTTTAAAGCTAATTACTATACCCACTTGAGATCAGAGCACTTCATAGTTCCTCTCAGTACTATTTTTGTGTTCTGTTAATTAAGTTTCAAGATCACATGGAAACAACATTTTAAGTGTATATATACATACATACATATATATATTACTTCTATGTAATATTCCTTAAGCAGACTATAGACAAAATATCCTAATAGCTTTTATTAGTAATATTTTAGTTGGAAAAAAGAATAATATAATTCATGCCTCCTCAAATTTTGTTTCTTAATAGCCTCATCTATAGACACTCAAATATTTGCTGAATTAATACTTACATGGTAATAGTTAACTCTCAGGTTTCAGTTTTGCTGATGGAATTCAATTTAGGAGAAATTATCTAGCTCAGCATTCATTTCTGTCTTTTTAAAATAGAGAATCATAATGGGGTATAATTATTGGGTTAGTAAAATACTTATTAAATACATAGTAAATCAAATGTTACAATTATTTAACTGATGCTTTCAATAAGAGTGGAAAATTCTTTGTCTCTTTCTGGTTAATAAGAAGATAAATTTGACAGAAAAAGCTATTTCTTTACCTCCTGCATTTATCAGACAGAAATGATAGGTATCTCCACTTCCTAGCATTCTCTCTATCTTACTGATTTTCCTTTCTTGCAAGCCAATTTCTTTTGTTACTCCCCAACACCTCCTTTGTCCAAACCCTTAGAAACTATTAATCCAGTTACTCAAATTTCATATTAAAAAAAACACACACCTTCCCCCAGAAATAACAAAACATAGAAAAACCTCAATACAAAAGAAAGCGAGAAATAATAAAAACTTGAACTGATAATGAGTCAAAGGGGAAAAGAAATGATATATTAACCCATAACTATAATGGTATTTACCTATGAACATATATTTATGAGGCAATACACTGAAGCTGCAGATAGGCCTTGGGTCTCTGCTCATATCTTCCCTCAATACAAGAACACATTCTTCTAACAAATTTCCATTCTGTGATACACACACACACACACACACACACACATACATACATACATGATTGCTGAAGACAAAATGGATGCATAAGCAGATGTGGTGAAGATAGGGGATGATGCTTGGCTGCTAAAAGATACAGTGTCTGGGGTCCTAAAGGCTTGAACTTAGACAAATGGCCACCCAGCAGTGAAGCAGCAAGCCCACATGGAAGAAGCACACAAGTCAGTGTGATGAGGAGGTGTCACCGAGACTCGGCAATGGACATCAGAAGCTTCACAACAAACAAAAATGCATGGGTCAGACTGGGGAGGGTGGGTAGAGTGGATACCCAAAGTCCATCTATGGACAATGGAACATCCCCCAACAGAGAGATCACAGGGAGGGGTGAGTCAATCAGCGTGCAGTAGAGCATGAATCAGTCACGCGGTATACCTCTGCTTTCTGGAGACCTCCTTACCCCTAGCTATCAAGATCTCAGTGCTGCCTCCCAATCTATACTAGATGGGAAAATATACAAGATATAAAACTCCCAACACATGGAACCCAAGAACAGGAATGAGAAAAGAGATACCAAAAGGTTAGGGAGAAGAAGGGGAGCAGTGGGGAGAGAGGGGTCACTGATGACAATGAATTGCATATAACCACACACAACCAATCAGGGAAAAGAACAACAGAACCGACAGAGGAAAGGAGACAGAGGTTGGTGTGAGATTTGAAAATAATTAACAATTTACAATCTAGCAGGGGGCCATGAGGGTTGGGAGGTGAGGGTAAAAAGGAGGAGCTGATCCCAAGGGCTCAATGGAAAATAAATGTCTAGAAAAGAACCATGGAATATATGTACAAAGATGTAGGATACGGTTGACATATGGATGGTAACAAGAGTTGTAAAAGCCCTTGATAAAATGATTTTTTTAAAACCAAACAATTTTAACAATGATATCAGTATTAGGAGACCTGGTGGTATAGAGTTCACAAGCTCTGCTGCTAACTGAAATGTCAACATTTCAAAACCACTAGTGTCTTCGAGGGAAAATGATGGGGTATTCCATTCCCATCAAGAGTTCAAGTCTCAGAAACCCACAGAGGCAGTTCGAACCTTGTCCTATAAGGTGACGTTGAGTAAGCATCAATTCTTTGGCTGTTAATGAACATGAATATCAACATTAATCTCATTTCCAAATTACTCTACCTGTGTGCATGGCTAACTATTCACATCCCTGATTAATTGTCAGAGGGAACTTAGTAGAGGTTAATCCCAGACAGAAAATGTATTGGGGGCTGTCACTGTTGTCCTTTGCTTTCCGCATATTGGTTGCTCAGAAGTTAAGTCTTCTCTTCTCCTCTGCTCTTGGGTTTTACTATTTTAGATTACACAGATTTGTGCTTTTATTCTGGTTGAACTTAAATGGCATCTAATTTATATAGCTTTCTATTTTTTAATCATTTTATTGGGGGCTCATACAACTCTTAACACAGTCAATGCATCCATTAATTGTATCAAGCATATTTGTACATTTGTTGCCATTATCATTCTCATAACGTTTACTTTCTACTTGGTATCAGCTTGATATCAGGTCCTTATTTTTCCTCCTCCCTCCCTATGCCCCACCCCCCTCACAAACTCTTGATAATTCATAAATCAGTATTATTCTGTAATTTCCTATACTGTCCAACATCTCCTGTAACCCTCTTTTCTGTTGTCCATCCCACAGAGAGGGGGTTATATGTAGATCCTGTTCATTGATTTCCCCCTTTCTATCCCATCTCGATATTACCCTCTTGATATTACCACTCTCACCACTGGTCCTGAGGGATTCATCTGTCCTGTATTCCCTTTGCTTCCAGTTCCTATAGGTACTAGTGGACATCTTCTGGTTCAGCCAGATTTGTAAAGTATAATTGTGATCATGATAGTGGGGGGGGGGGGTGAGGATGGGGGAAGCATTAAAGAACTAGAGGAGGGCTGAGCCCCGGTGGCATAGTGGTTGTGTGCAGGACTGCAGCCAACGTGGTTGGCGGTTCAAATCTAGCAGCAGCTCTCCAGGAGCAAGGCTGGACCTCCTACTCCCACCGGGGGACAGTGATGCCCACACACACAAAAAGAACTAGAGTAAAGTTGTGTGCTTCATTACTGCTACACTGCACCCTTACTGGATTATCTCCTTCCCATGATCCTTCTGTAAGGGGATGTCCACTTACCTACAGATGGGTTTTGAGTCCCTTCTCCACAATCCCCATCACTCACATTGATATGATTCTTTGTTCTTTGATACCTGATTCCTGATCCCTTCAACACATCAGGATCACACAGGCTGGTGTGCTTCTTCCATGGGGCTTTTTTGCCTCTCAACTAGATGGCTGCTTGTTTATCTTCGAGCCTTTAAGATGCCAGACACTATATACTTTTTGATAGCTGGGCACCATCATCTTTATTCACCACACTTGCTTACACACTTGCTTTTCCCCAGACTATTTCTTCTGGTAGCCAGGTATCATCTTATTTCTTCACCACATACAACATCTGGGAATCTCTTCATAAGTGCAAGTATCAAGTAGGACCACATCATAAGAACTACTTGCTCTTAGAGTAGGGCTTATCATTACATGTGAGCTTAAAATCTTCCTGCATTTCTATGAGATATATCTATACATACATGCATACATACATACTCCTGGTCCACATTAGAGATAAAATATTTTATTGGGGGTATTATAAATTACAGCTCTGGGGAACATGGTAGTTCTGCTAATAGTAACATTAATTTAGCTAATAATATAGAATTTAAACCACTGTAGAGAAAAGAAAAGTATACATGTATGGGGCAAATTTTATACTAAAACATTTTATTGTACTAGAGAGGTTAAAAATTCAAGTGATTGGGCACTGCTTATACAAATACTGATAGGTGAGGCTAGGGAAAAACTTTCAATAAGATTCATTTACTAAGGTAGAAATATACTTTCTGACTAAGATATGGTATCAGAAAGCAGAATATGAAAATATCAAATATATAATAGACTTAGGTGGCCAATTATTGGGCACCATCAAAGCAAAAGACTTGAGCCAAAATCCAAATGTTTCCAACTTCATAATTTTGCGATACTAGTAATATTAGGATGCTTTTGCCTTAAATTCAAGTGAATATTTCAGTTTCTTTAATCTGCTATGAGTATGCTTAAGGTGAAGTCTGTTTCATTACTTATTTAAATATAATTTTTGGTAGATTGTCTGTTCATGCCTTTGTAACTTTTAATTGGATTGTTTGATTCTTTTTAAAAGTCATTTTACTGGGGGATCGTACAGGTCTTATAAAATTCCATACATTAATTATATCAAGCATATTTGTACATATGTGGCCATCATCATTTCCAAAACATTTTCTACTTGATCCCTTGGTATATATTCCTCATTTTTCCCTTCTCGCCACCCTCTCATGAATTTTTGATCAATTGTGGTATATATTGCTATGATTATTTCATATCTTACTGTGTCCACTCTCTCCCTTCACCCACATTTCTATTATTGGATCCCTCGGTGTGGGGGTGGGACTATGTATCCAACCTTGTGATGGGATCCTACTGTCTCCCCCTCCCCAACCATCCTCCTACCCCCATGATATCACCACTCCCACTATTGCTCCTGAAGGGTTTGTTTGTCCTGAATTCTATGTGTCAAGAGTCTTATCTATACCAATATGCGTTCTGCAGTCTAAGCATATTTGGAAGTTAGAACTGGGTCATGGTAGTGGGTGTAAGGAGGAAGCATTCAGGAGCTACAGTCATGATGTGTGATTCATTAGTGCTATACAACACATTGGTTGAATCGTCCCTTCCTTATCACTTTTTTGTTAGGGGATATTCAATTGCCTACAGATGGGCTTTGGGTCTTGACTCGAAGCCCACTCATTTGAAACAATATAGTTGTTTGTTTTGGATCTTTTGATACCTGCCTTCTTCCCTTTTAAATGAATGCGTGTTTAACCTCAAGACTTTGAGGCTCCCAAGGCAATATATTTTGATAGCTGCGCACCGTCGCTCTCTTTACATTTGCTATGTTCCCACCTATTTTGACTTCAGTGATCATGTTAAGAAGATGAGGATTTGATACAATTTAGGAAGCAGCTCCTTTTGTATTTTGTCATGGCTAAAATATTTTGTTTGCTTTTTCCCAACAATAAGCGCTCTTTCTATGCTTTTCATGGAACTTTTATTTTATCTTGCTATTATTAGGTCACAACTAGTTTGTCTTCTACTCGATGTATATCCTTTTTATATTTGGTACTATGTGCAGGTCTTATAACAGGGCACTTAAATTTGTCCCAATTCTCTCGTTGATGATCATTATAGCCTTGGGATTCGCTTCAGGTCTATGATACTATCTTGAGTTCTTTTTTGTGCATGTGTGGAGGTATTAGCGTGGTTTCCCTCTTCTGCAGATGGAGATACAACTTTGTCAACACCATTTATTGAAGTGGCTGGTGCGCTCTTGTTTAATATTTTTTTGACTTTTGTTGAAGACAAGTTGACAGCTGTTGTTGCAGTTATTTGTCACTGATTCAGTTACAACTGCTAGTGACTCCATGCATGAAGGAAGGAATCACTTCTCCAACCTTCACCATCCTCACAATTAGGCTATGTCTGAGTCCACTGTTGCAGCCACAACATCAATTCATCTTGTCGAGGATATTCCTCTTTGGGGCTGTCTTTGACAAAGCATGCTATCCTTTTCCAAGGATCAGTCTCCCTTGACATATTCAAAATATGTGAGACAATGTTTCACTTCTCTTGCCTCTAAGGAGGATTCTGACTGTACTTCTGACCAGACAGATATGCTTATTCTTTTGGCAGTCCGTGGTACTTTCAATATTCTTCACCAGCACCTTGATTCAAATGAATTGATCTATCATCCATCATCTTATTCAATGTCCAACTTTCACGTGCATATGAGGCAATTGAAGACATTATGGCTTGAATCAGGCCCACGTTGGTGTTCAAAGTAACATCCTTGTTCCTCAGTCAACAGTGTAAAGAGGTCTGATGCAGCCTGTCAACCCAATGCAATTCACCATTTGATCTCTTGACGATTTGATCTCTTGTTTCCATGAACACTGATTGTGGGTTCAAGGTAGGTGAATCAGAGGCAACCTAAATCTTTTCTCCATTTATGATAGTGTTACTTATTGGTCTAGTTATGAAAATTTTGTTTTCATCTACATTGAGTAATATGTCCCCTTGGACATTGCATCATTGCACCAATATCAGACTGTTGTGATTGCTGTGGCTATGGAATATGTTTTGAGGTAGGGTGATTATAGGCCTCCTAGTTGTTCCTTTTAAGTTCTTTGTTTAATCTTGGGTCGTACCTCTCCATATGAAATTTTTTATTAGTTTTTCCATTTATTTAAGATATGAAGTTGTGGTTTCTTTGAAATTGAGTTCTATTTATAGATTGTTGTGAGTAATGCTGACATTTTTACATTATTAACTCTTTCTATTCATGAACACGGAATATTATTTTATTTGTGGAGATCTCTTTTAATTTCTTTTAGTAGTGATCTAATTTTCTCTGGACATGTCTTTTATCCTTTGATTAGGTATATTCTTAACTATTTTCTCTTTTGTGTGGTTACTGCAAAAGATATTGTTTTCCTGTGTTCTTCAGACCTCTGTTCATTGGTATAAAGAAATGCAATTGATTTCTGCATGTTAATCTGGTATCCTGCTACACGCCCAAATCCCTTAACTTTTTTGTAACAATCTTTTTGTGGAGTCTGTGAAGTTTTCTCTTTATAAGGCCATGTCATCTACACATGGTGACAATTTTTCATCTTCTTTTCCTAATTGCTTTAATTTCTTTTCGTTGTCTCATGTTTCTGGCTATTACCCAATATGCTCTTTCTCTGTTTTATCATTCTCATTCATTTCAAAGAAATTTTAAATTTCATCTCCTTTTTGACTTGTTTCCCAGTCATCTTAAATTAATATATTATTCAGTACCCATATGATTCATTTTATGTTTTATTCTTTAAATTATTGACTTCCTGTTCTATAGTCAGAAAATGGATTGCAGGATCTTAATGGGTTTGCATTTATGAAGGTGTGATTTTTTGGGCCTAATGTGCAGTCTATTCTAGACTACTGCACTCTAGATTATGTACTGTATGCTCTGGAAAAGAATTGTGGTTGGATAGAGGGCTCTGAATATGCCTAAGTGAGAAAACTGGTTGGTTGTGTTTATCTCTTTGGTTTCTTTATTGAGAGTGTGCTTTTCTTTCAGAGTTCTGTATAGAAGTCTCCTACTATTATTGTCTCTGTCCCTCTTCAACCCAGGAAGCTTTCACTGATATATTAGAGTCCATTGGAGGTGTATATGTTTATTTTGTCTATGTCTTCTTCCATAATTTCTTTATCATTATGTAGTGTTAAATAAAAAAAGCAAAATCTTACTTTTTATAGTTGACACTAGCTTGGTAAAAATTGTCCATATCTGTAAAGTTTTGATGTATTTTTATTTTTGAGTTTAACATATGCCTTTTGTAGTCATCATATTGATGGGTCAAGTTTTCTAATCTAGCCTCCTGCTCTCTCTTTTGATTGCTGCATTTAATCCATTGATATTCAATGTCATTATTTATGTTTACAGTTGCTGCAGTCATTTTGCAGTGTGTGTGTGGGGGGGGATTCCTTTCTGGTTTGTGGTTTTACGGTGTCTTTTCTCTGCCTCTACCTTTGTGTTGTTTTTTATTTTATTTTTTATTTATTTATTTTTTTTTTAATTTTATTTTTAGGCATCATTGCCCTCAGGTGGTGGGAGTAGGAGGTCCAGCCTTTGCTCCTGGGAGCCGGAATTGAACCTCCATCCCAGTGGGCCGCAGTCCCGCGCACAACCACTACGCCACCGGGGCTCAGCTACCTTTGTGTTGTTTTGAGTGCTTTTTTTGTTTGTTTGTTTCCTGGATGGTGTTATTCTATCAGTTTCCTCAAGTTTGTCTGCTATTACTGATTCTCTAAGGTATTCTCATTGGTATTTTTAGTAAGGCTGTCCTATTTTTCGGAAATTCCTTTAAATTTTCTTGCCTGGAAATACCTTTCTTCATCCTTTATATTTGAGGGATAATTTTGCTGAATATAGGATTCTTGGGAGATGTTTTTTTTTCCCTTTAAGAATTTTATGTATGCAATTTTACTGTGACATATCAAAGTTACAGTAAAATATCTTTTTGCTGGTATGGTTTCTACTGAGAAGTCTGATCTAAATATCACATTTCTTCTAGAAGTGCTTCTAAGGGATGAAGTAACACACACTTGGACAAGCTTCTCAAATCAACAGAGTGCTTTTTAGTGCTTGTGCTTGCCCAGGCAGTTTGGCAGCTGTTGTGGAATCCTAGCACCTTCATAGACATCTGCACACAAAAATATCAGTGATATAACATAGACACAGATGATTAAAATTAAATGTAGGCTGCATATAGCAATGAGAACTAGAGCCATAGAATTTCCTATTCTGAGAAGCATTCTTAAAGAAAGAAAAATGGATTTTTATTGTCAATGTGTATTAAATAGAATGCTTTTTAAAAATTAAAATGTTAAATTACATGTGAGTTTTTGTCCTGCACCTTCCCGAGCTACCTTCATAAAGATCTTTTGCGTTTGGAGGGGCAGACTTCAGTTTGCTCATCACCACAGTCAGGTGGTAAAGTTAAGTTGTATCTATCTATGCATTCCTTCTACTTTCAACATTTGATTTTCTCTAGACATTTGATTTAAAGTTTCTTAAAGGCTGAGGGAATAAAAATATGACCCTGCCTATACAGCTGTACAGGACAGTTATTACATTATTTTATGCTAGATGACCCTTTCAGAAATTAACTGAAAACAGAGCTCTCTGTTCTTAAAAAGAAAAAAAAGGCATCTCTATTTTCTTTTATTGTGCTTTCTTCTGACAAGCTAATTATATTATTATTGCTAATCTAAAAGGTAACATAGCTGTTCTTATACATGTGTCTATTTCTCTCTCCTTCCACATCATTCCCTGCTTTTCTGCCCTAGTTTTGTTTGGTAGACTGATAGAAATGTAATTACACTAACAATAGGTTTTCTGTCTTTTCCAAAATGAATATTTTGCAGTAGCTCAAAGGAAGTAGAAATTACTTTGGAAGCAAAGGTGATACAGATTAATACAATCCCAATCATATGCAAACCAACAATGCTCAAGAGAGCAGATATTCTCACCTAATTTATGTCACATAAATTTTTAGATTTTGGGGGGTATTTGCAATCATCTCAAAGTTTACTATCTTGGAAATAGTCTCAGACATTTAATAGTGACTTATAGAGATTTGAATATAAAAAGAGGATTCAAGAACAAAGAAATAAAAGAGGTACACACAACTAATTGTGATATGAATTTTACAATATTAATGGGAAAATATTAAATAATACCTTACAAAACAATAAAACAGCGACTTAAGCTAAAAAGCATTTTATTTATCTTTAGTCTTAGTGGATGCAACAGAGAAAAATTTGTTCAAAATAATTATGGCAATAATGTATTCAATTATTTTAGCTACAGGGCAATGTGCTTCTGTCATATTGACCTTTTGGGCCCTTGGCTTGTAATCTTCTAGAATATTTGGTCAGGTAAAAGTCTGTCAAATGATTTATTGTTTTACTGTTTGCATATGAGTCTTGGAAGAGATGGGTCACTTTATTATATATATGAACAACTTGCGAGGATTAGTTAGTTTATGATTCATCTTTAAAAGGTTACCTAGAAGTTGACCTGTACCAGGATTGCCTAGAAGGCCCCACCCAATTAGGCTTTTACCTAGACTGTATTGGGAGGTCCACTCCGTAACCCATTGGATGTCCATCGTGTCAAATGAAGGAGCTATCCTGATGAAGAAGACAGGTGTCACAGGGTCATCTTTAGGAAGACCTGTGCCAGTTTTATCTGAATCTACTTTGGCTAATGAATAGACACATTTCTTTTTCGTGTACCTTCTGAGATTTTTTTCTTGTCTATGTAATGGTCCCCAACTTGTTACCTTTAATGCCATCCTGAATTATATCCTACTTTTTTTTTCAATGTCATCCTTAAAAATCATTCTATGTGTTTTAGAAATCACCAAATCTATTTCCACAGGACTGTACATACCTACAGGTCCACCAGCAGTGAATAAGCATTCCTATTTCCCCACAGTCCCTCCAACATTTGTTGCTTTCTGATATCTTGAGAAAGCTATCTTTAAAGGTGTTAGGTGGTATCTCATAGATGTTTTAATTTGCATTTCTCTTAAGCTAATGATCAGAAACATTTTCTCCTATGTTTATTGGCCACTCAGATTTCTGCCTTTATGAAAATTCTGGTCAGGTCTTTTGTCCACCTCTTCAGTGGGCAGTTGTTGGTTTCTCTCTTATTATAAGCTTGCAAAGTTTTGTAGATTTTAGTAATAAGGCCTTTGTCTAACGTGTCATTGCTAAAGATGTTTTACCAGTCGGTGGGCTCTGTTGGTGAATTTTTCAATGTACACAGGTGAATTACCTTAAATATATCACCCTTGTCAATTTGTGACTCTTCTGTATTTGTATTCTTTCCATATCTGATAGCCTATGTATTCCCTGTGCCGAGGTTCTCATGTTTATCCCAATTCCCTCACTAATGGCCCAAATTTGGAGGGATTTTACTTCAAGGTCTGTGATCCACCTTGAGTTTATTCTTGGGCATGGGGTGAAATAAGTATCTTGCTTCATTTTTCTGCAGGTAGATATCCATTTTTTTTCCAGTACGATTTATTGAAGAAGGCATCCACTTTCCATTTGATATTTTGGGGGCCCTTATCAAAAATTAGTTGCCCATATGCTGATGTTTTTATTTCTGGGTATTCAGCTCTTTTTCATTGGTCTGAATATCTGTCATTGTACCAGTACCACACTGTTTTGACTACTGTGGCCATCAAATGCATGCTAAAGTCAGGTAAAGCAAGTCTTCCCACTTTGTCCTTCTTGAAGAGTTCACTGCTAATTCTGGGCTTCTCCCTTCTCCATATGAAGCTGGTAATCAGTTTTCTCAATTCTTTGAAGAAGGTGGTATTCCTATTGGGATAGCATTGAACTTATAAAGTACCTTGAGCAGAATTGAATTTTTGCTCTCTTGAGTCTTCTAATCCATGAGCATGGGATATTGTTCCATTTGTTGAGGTAACTCTTGGTTTCTTTTAATAGTTTTCTAAAATTTTCCTCTTACAGATCTTTCAGTTTTTTAGCCAGGAATATCTCTAGACATTTCAATTGGTGCTTGGCTATTGTAAAGGGTACTATCTTTCAATTGCATCTTCTGTGATCTTGACTGATGTCTATAGCAGATCAATAGACTTCTGTTTATTGATCTTGTATCCTGTCACTCTGCCATATTCCTCTATTGCTTCCAACACCCCACTTGTGGAGTTTAGGGTATTTTTGATGCATAGAATCATATCATCTGTGAATAATGATAATTTCACCCCTTCCTTCCCAGATGGATACCTTTGATGTCTTTTATTTGTCTTGTATTATTAGCTAGGACCTCCAATATGATGTCAAAGAGAAGTGGGGACAAGGGGTATCTTTGATCTCCTTTTTTAGTGGGATTGTTTTCATCTTTTTTTCCATTGAAAACTACATTTGCTGTTGGTTACTCATATATAGCTAGTATGATATTGAGATCTTTTCCTTCTATTCCTATCTTCTTGAGTGTCTTAAACAGGAATGGATGTTAGATGTTATCAAATGCTTTTTCCAAATCTATGGATATTACCATGTGGTTCTTATCATTTTTTTCTGTCAATGTGGTGAGTAATGCTAATCATCTTTTGTATGTTGAACCACACCTGCATCCCTGGTATGAATCCCATTTGATCATGGTGAATTTTTTGATGGTTTTTGTCTTCTATTGGCAACAAAATTGAGCTACCATATGAGCCGGTAATCCCCCTACTCAGGATACACCAAGAAGAGGCAAGAAACAAACCAATGCCAGACATCTGTGCTCTAATGTTCATTGCAGAATAGTTTGCAATTTCAGGGAGTTGTAAACAACCCAAGTTTCCATCAACAGACAAATGGATTTAAAAACTGTGGTAAATACATCAAATGGAGTATTACAAATCACTGGAAAGCAGAGATGAACACATGAAGCATATCACTATGTGGGAAGAACTGGAGGAAATTATGCTAAGTGAAATAAGCCAAGTGCAAAGGTCAACATAAGTCCTCTGATGCTCAACATGAGTCCTTTTGCATTAGAAAAAAATAATACAAAAGGGGCTTAGGGGAAAATCTATTATATACAAAAATTCCTGTGGTGAGATCAGGTAGCATGGCAGGGGCCAGACCAAATCCAAGGCCGTCAACTAAAAAGGAAGGGGATAGGGAAAGATAGCAATATGTCGTGGGGGAACAGGGCACCCAAGGGGAAGCTATTGTTTATATCTTCCCAGTGAAAGAGGGACCAGACTTAAATCCAGTGTTCCAGGAGATGAATGCAGCATCACAGCATGGAGCAGGGAGCCAGTGGAGGGGTCTGAGGGACCTGCCCCAAGATCAACTACATGGACAACTGCCCGTCCCCCCAGAAGAAATTACTTTAGAGAAGAGCACTGAAGCTGCATCTCAAGGAGAGGGACATGTCTGACCAGAGCAGGTGGGAGCAAATGAAAGGGGAAAAAGGGAGAATGGAGAATGCCTTGAGAACGATATCCCTGCTCAGAACAGCCAATGCACACAGAGAACTATATGACTGGCCCCACTATTAGACACAATGTCCCTTGCTGTCCCAAGGCCCTACGGGACAACACTGTAGACACAGTGTCGGAGCTATACCCAATCTGACCCCACCACACCGAGGCAAAAAGGTAAGGGCATTTAGTGGAATAGGGGGGAGAGCAGAGAATGGAGGTCCTGAGGGAATGTCAAGGATAGATTTTGTGGCCAGGATGTGTACCCATAAGATTTGACCAGAGGACAATCCTAGCCAAAAACAGACCTTCAATTACTTACAGGTTTTTCTAGTTTATTATAATTTCTATTTTTTCAATTATTTACATATTTTTCTGGACATTAATTTTATATTGTAATCATTTTGCTTTCTTTTGTTCCTTTGTCTTGTTATATCTCGTTTTTGTGTGCATATTATCTCTGCAGATCTATCTAGATTAGATAGGCTGGATAAACATTCTGGAGGAGAAAACAATGATACTGATGGTTCAGGGGGATATGGGAGAGGTGAAAGTGGAGCAAAGGAGCTGGTGTTGACCAACCTAGGGACAAGGGAACAACAAGTGATCTAAATCAATGGCAGGGTGGATGTGAGAGGCCTGGTAAGGATTGGTCAAGGGTAATGTAATCGAGAAAAATTACTGAAACCCAAATGAAGGCTGAGCATGATAATGGGACAAGAAGAAAATAAATAGAAATAGAGGAAAGAAAGAGAAAACAAGAGAAATTTATAGAGGTCTAAATATAAAAATGTACATAGGTAAATATATTTATATATGATGATGAGTAAATAGATCTACATGCATATACTTATAGGGTTCAAATTAAGGTAGCAGATGGACATTGGATCTCCACTCAAGCACTTCCTCAATGCAAGAACAGTTTGTTCTACTAAATTGGCATTCCATGACATTCAATATCGTGACACGATCGCTGAAGACAAATGTGTGCATAAGCAAAAGTGGTGAAGAAAGCTGATGGTGTCCAAATATCAAAGGATACAACATCTGGGGTCTAAATACTTAAAAGCAAACAAGTGGCCATCTAGCTCAGAAGCAACAAAGCCCACATGGCAGAAGCACAGCAGCCTGCGTGACCACAAAAGTTGAAGGGATCAGTTGTCAGGCCTCAAAGATCAAAAAAATCATATCATTTTGTGCCCACCTTCCTGAAATGATCACTGAAGACAAATGTGTGCATAAGTAAATGTGGTGAAGAAAACTGATGGTGCCCAGCTATCAAAAGATTTAGTGTATAGGGTCTTAAACACTTGAAGGTAAACAATTGGCCATTTAACTCAGAAGCAACAAAGGTCACATGGAAGAAGCACACCAGTCTGTGTGACCACAAAGTGTCAAAGGGTTCAGGTATCAGGCATCAAAGAACTAAAAATTATATCATTGTAAATGGGGGGGAGTACAGATTTTAAATATTTTCTGGACCCAAAGCCCATCTGTAGGTAACAGGACATTCTTTTATAGAAGAATCATGGGGAGGAGATGAGCCAGTCAGAGTACAGTGTAGCAATGAGGAAACATACAACTTTCCTTTAGTTCTTCAGTACTACTCTCCCCCCCCTCCATTATCATAATCCTAATTCTACCTTATAAATCCGGCTAAACCAGAGTATGTACACTGTTACAGAAAGGAACCAGAAATATAGGGAATCCAGGACCTATGATCCCTTGAGGATTAGTGGTGAGGGTGGCAATACTGGAAGGAGTAGGGAATGTGGGGTAGAAAGGGGGAACCAATCATAAGGATGGACATATAACTTCTCTAGTGTATGGAAAACAGGGAAGTGGATGAAGAGAGAAATTGAACAGTGTAAGATATGACAAAATAATAATGATTTGTAAATTATCAAGGTTCTTGAGGGACAGGGGACCTGGAAATGAGGGGGCAATAAGGAACTTTAGTAGAAAGCGAATATTTTGAGAATGGTGAGAACAACAAATGCACAAATGTGCTTGGAAATACGCTTGGGTGTATGGGTTGTGATGAGTTATATAGTCCCCAATAAAATGATTTAAAAAATCATATCAAGATGAGTATATTTTGAGAGTTCTTTGTAATTTTGGCAGATACTTATTAAATCCAGGAGAAAAATAGAAAACAACATAATGGAAAAGTAGAAAGAGAAGTATATTCAACTCTATCAGAACTAGCCTTATTTCAATTATGATTTACAATGTTATCCTTATAAGAGCTTATGGACAAATGAAATTAGCATGTTATCAAAGATGGAAAGAAGAATTGGGAACACAGTTCGTACTTGGCTAAATAGTATACTCAAGTTTTGACAAATCACACTTATGATCATCTGTCATTCTCCCCCCCACCCCCAACTCCTTTTTAGCTATGGCTATGGGACATTCAATCTCTATGAATAGACACCTAACAAAAAACAACAACATTTTAAAAAATCAGTACTACATACAATGTCAAAACACATAATTTGGTAATGTCATTCTCAGGATCATTCCCAAAGAAGAATAAAATTTGATTTATCAAGAAGCTGATAATAAAATGTACTACTAACAAAAATAAAATAGGATTTATAAAAGGACAGACAATAAAGAACAATAATAAAGAAAACTAACAAAGAAAATAACAAAAGATTTATTTGACCTACTTATGATGGTGTTGAAATAAAACCCTGATATGTTTAGATAATCTGTATTTTACCTGTCCTACTTGCAAAATGACTTGCTAGTGTTATTTGAAAGTAGATATATATGCATTGTAAATACATATTATCAAGTATAGAGCGACCACTAAAATTTTTAAAGAGAGAAATATAATTGATATACTAATGGGAGAGAGCAAACTGAATAATAAAATATTCCACTAAAACTTGAGAAAGCAGAAAAGAAGAGGATAACAGGAAAAAAAGAAACCAGAAAAACAAAGAATGAAATAAACAGAAAATAATTATGTCTAATAAATATTAACCTAATTCTCCTCTCTCAATAATCACTTTATACATGCACTGCTTAAGGAGACCATAAAATACAGATTTTTTTAGAGTGTATAAAAATAATGTGGGGAGACCAAGATGGTTGAGCACCTTCAGCCAGGTGGTTAGATTGGAGCTGCTGGGGGGGTGGAGAGAGGGTGGGGTGCAGGGAATGCAAGGGTGAATCCCCTCTGACCAAGGATGAGGAATATGAAAAGCCTTGCAGATGACATTGCAAAGTGAATCGTTGAAAATGCAATGATTTAACAACTTGTCATTTGATTTCTCTTTTTATCCATAGTATATTTGGTCCAGGTTTTTAAATATTTTCTACTTCCTTTTCTGTTAAGGGTTGCCTCTGCTTTATTTTATTATTGTTGTTAGATTTTTTGGTATGTTTTTCCTTTCATCTCTTCTTACTGTTTTTGCATGTTTTTCTGTATACAAAATCTAGTATAGTACATTGTTAGAGACAATAACTGAACTAATAGTTTCTTGGTGGTATGGCAGAGGAAGTTGGGGGGAATAGGGAATTAATAACAAGAACAAGAAAGAAGAAAATGTTCTAAAATTGTCTGTGGTAATGATCATAACACTCATAACTTTTGAATTGCATGCTATATGGATTATGTACCAATAAAATCTTTGTTAAAAAAATAAGGATTCAATTCTATGGTGACTACAAGAAAAATACGAATTATATAGATAAATATAGATAGATAGATAGATACACATACACACACACTGTGACCAAATGAAGTTATTTTAGGTATGCTGACTTGTTATGCTGGTTATGGATTATTTTCCATAAGCCATGCAAATGAATTCTTGTGAAAGAAGGAAAGAAACAGGAACAAAAAAAACATTAAAATTAGAGGGCAGGAAAAATTTTATTTTATTGGCTAAACATCAGAGTAACACGATCTTATCAATGTAGTCATTACTGATAAATATTCTCATTTAATCATTAATATAATTTGGCTTCTGACAAATTTGTTGTTCTGACAAGTTTGTTGGATCTAATCATGCTGCAGATAACAACTACAACCTGCTTAATAAGTAGAAAATTAATACATAAGTGGGAGAATAATTCATGTTTATGACTTTTAACTTCAGTACATACCCAAGTCAACTCTTTGTGTGAAAGTTAAAACCCCCAAGCAAATTTCTGCTATGCTTCTGAGACACCAGAGGAAAGAACTGAGACCAGGGGAGTCAGTGCCCACCATATATACTGCTGCGCTACTGCCAGAAGTGATGCCACCTGTGTCTTAAATACCAGCAGAGTCACCCAAGGGAAACAGATTTTCCTGGAGTTTCTAGCTTAAGAAAGACTAGGAAGAGGGATCTGGCAATCTTCTTTTAAAATGGCCATTGAGAACCATATGGAGAGTAGAAAAACATTGACACTGTGTCAGAAGAGGAGACACTAAGTATTAAATCACTCAAAATATGAGTAGGAAAACTGCCTTTGTGTGGATGAAGTAATGCTTTTAAGACCTTCATTTGTTGATGTGGTCTGACTCAAAATAAGAGGAAGCACCTGCAATCATCCACTAATCTTGAGAATATGGTCTGTTCAAAGAATGAATTTGATCAAATTTCAAGTCATCTAAAATACAGTGAGACACACTAAAGATTGAACTAGTATCTGCTTTGCACCAGATAGTTGTATGGTCTACTATGAATTAATAACAAATTGAAAAGTAATGGCATTGTTTTAATTGGTGAAAAGTACATTTCATGATCTAATCTGAAGTATAACACAATCACTAGCTTTTGGGCTATTTTCCTAAATGCAAGAGCGGTTTTCATGATCATTAACCACTAACGCCAAAGATGCAAAAAATGAACATTTTTACTAACTGCTGCTGTCTGAAATTGATCAAACATATTATCAATATGGATTGAAAATTGTTGGTAATTGTGATTCATAGTGGCTAAAAATCACTCTCAGGACCATACATATTGCTCAATATGTATTCCACTTTTCTGTAATATCATCACTCATGTAGAATGATATGTGCATATAATTTGTCACATGTCTTTCCCAGTTAAAAGCTAAATATATTAGGAGCTGAGCCCCAGTGGTGTAAGTGGTTGAGTGCGGGACTGCGGCCCGCAGACTTGGTGGTTCAAATCCAGCAGCGGCTCTTAGGAGCAGTGCTGGGTAGCTCCCATGAGTGATGCCCCCCCCCCAAAAAAAAGAAAAAGAAATAAAGCTTAACATATTATAAATAATGCACTCTCTTATTAACCAGACTAGATTCACATCAATTGCTTTTATGGTATTCTAAGTTAATGCACGTTTTTAAATCAAGCCATACTTTTTTGAATTGCATGTAATAACTATATCCACTTGTCATTTAAGATCATCAATCAGCATTTTTAAATATAAACTAACAAACAACCAAGATTTAAAAAAACCAATCATGCTAGCAAGTACATAATCACAAATGCTAAGAGTGCATGAATATTAGAGCTAACTACAATTCTAATGAAAATAAAAGGCAAATCGGTAATTCTAGGTGGAAGAAAAAGCATAGAGATAGGGTTGAAATATTCTGTATTAATTAGAAGAGAGGATGTAGTGGTTTTGTTATGTTTTTAATAATAAAATAGAACTGATCCATTATGTATTACCAAGTCACTACTATTTTACTTGCATTTTTTATCAAAATAGTTTAACATGAATGGTTCAATGTTGGTGAGTTATAGTCTAGAAAAAATGTTTCAATTGTATGCAGCATTTTTTACACAAGACATAGAGATTGAACAAAATGGTTAATAGTGTCATTTGCATAATCCAACTTCAAAATGAGTTCTTAAGTAGAACAAATGATTCAGTTGCTGTTGGCTAGACAAAACCCAAAACTAAATCCACTGTCACTGACCCACTGACCATGTGGTGCAGGCCATTGTTTATCCCATAGTTCCAGCAGGGTTCCTAGGGCAGGATCCAAAATAAGTCACTGCTATTGAGTCAAACACAGTGGGTTTCTGAGACTCTAACTGCTGGCTTTACTGAGTAGAAAAGAAACTCTTCCTCCTTTGGAGATTTGGGTGGTATCAAACTGCTAACCATGTAGATCACAGCTCAACTCATAAGCACTGTAGCACCACAGTTCTCTTAGGTAGAGATATACCTTCTTAAATAAAACCATGGATTAGTTGATTGGTTATTGGGTTACAAATTCTTTGAACACTAATCTATTTCTGGTTTGCCTTCAGAGATCTTAAATAAACGCTGGGGATATTTTCCAAAGTCCCTCCTACCTGGCACACCTGACCAACTTTCTGCTTTCCCCCAAACCCTTACCCTGGTCCTGTAAAACATCAACAACTCTGCTTATCTTTTCCAGACTGTCAGCAGTCACATTTTAAAGTGTGTCTTTCCTTCTCCATATTGTGAAGCTGCGGTTTGGGGCAGTTGTGTGGAACAGTAGCACGCAGGCCATATAAAATCAAAACTAAACTCACTGCCATTGAGCCAATGTTGACGCAGAGTGACCCCTCTGGATTTTCAAGACTGCGAGTATAGGAATAGACAGTCCAGCCCATCTCCCTTGGGTCACAGTCCAACGTGTAACCACTATCCCCCCAGGGTTATGTGTTGAAATAGGATCCTCATGATTGGCAGTCTGAAACCACCTGTAGCTCCATGGAACAGAGACTGGGTTTTCTTTTCTGGCAAACAGTTACAGTCTCAGAAACACAAGGAAATTGCTCAGCGTTGACTCAGAGCATTGAGTTTGGTATGGGCAGGCTGCATAAGACTCACAAGATCATGAACACCAGCTAACATCACATGCCTCATCAAAGAGAAGCAGTTCCAGTCATAGCCTTGAATCAATCACACATCTAACCAGGATGGTCTGAAAATGATGTTATGAATATCTAAATGATTTTTGCCTGAAAGAAGTTTCCCTACCCCTGAATTAGGCAAATAATCTTGGGAGGAAAATAATCTTGGGAACTAACTACAAAATGTGAGACTCACTTGGTTTCTTGGCTGTGTGATCTGCCTGCTTTGGTAGCTACTAATTCTAACATTTGTTTTCACATCTCCGTGAGGTTGCTAAAAGTTTCAAGATATTGCTGCCCTCTAGAAAAAATAGGTTTAAGTGGGGAGAACTCAACCGTTTTCCTATCTTAGTGATATGAACTCCTCCAATCATGGCTACCTTTCTCAATTTGAAATATTGTGTTATGTAGCTATTATATTCTTTCTTAGTCAGTCAGAAGTCTCTAGATGAGAGACAAGGTTAAGTGTTCAACTACATAAATCCTAGAGACCACATGTGCACTAAAAACAAAACTAAAGATAATAAGGAGGTAATATGAGAACCTATTTTACATGAAAGATCATGGTGACCCTATAGGTCAGAGTAGAACCGTTGCTGTAAGTTTCTGAGGCTGTAATCTATAAGGGTGCAGAAAGCTGCAACTTTCTCCAGAGGAACAGCTGGAGGGTTTGAACCCCTGACATTGATGTTAGCAGTCTATTTGAATTTGAATTCACTGGAGAGTAGTGTGTGTGTGTGTGTGTGTGTGTGTGTGAATTTGCATGAAAAGAACCAGGCCATTTTAATTGATCGCAAACAATACAAGGCAAATGCTTACATAATAACAGAAAGTATAAGGAAGTGTTCAAGTCAAGACTCTATGCCTGCTAAACTCAGGTACATAATAATTACACATTTTCAAAGATGGATACCAAGATAGTGTGATGGGTGGGTCTATTGTGCCAACTTGGCCAATAGGAACAGGTGGGATTAAGAAGATCATCGCGGTATGATTGGGGGGGAAAGAGATAAATGGCTCAGCAAGTTCCACTTCTTCCTCTTTTGCTCTCTGGTGAACAGACCAGCATGGGGCTGCTAGTCCTCTGTCTCAAATTGTGAGCTACATTATACCTGCAGGACTGCTAACCCCTGGATAGCGTGGCTAGATCTTGAGGTTCCATCAATGCCTGATTCACCATGCTGCCAGTGTACACATTGCTTGGGCTTGGGACTGAAGGATTCTCTCATCTTTCTGACTGTTGGTGATCAGCCCTGCTTTTTGCTGCCTGTGACTGGACTGCCTGCATCACCTATGGAAGACTCAGCAGTCTGCTTCCTTGACCTTGGTCCCAGAGGCCCTCATGAGTTGAAGGACTTCCAGTATATCAACTGTTCCATGGTAAGTTCTTCTGAACTGATTGTGTGGACTAATTAGCTGTTATATTAATTTGTGATATTTATATTTATCCATATACATAATCATACATGCTCTGGCTTTGTTTCTCTAGCTGTCCCTAACACATATAGTATGAAGCTTAAAAAATCATAAAATAGGGGAAATAGCTGAGTGTACCAGCAATACTTGATTTGGATGAGAGTAGTTAACATATGTGGGTTAATGATGGAACTAAAGAAGGCTTTAAATTTTGAGGGGTAGAATGGGAGATGAATACAATTTGTTCTGTGTTGATTCAGACATCTGGAATATTCAAGAAAACATAGCTTGCCCAAAATAAAATGAATAATCTAGATCTTTGGGCTATCCAAAAAAAACCCCTATTTTCTCCAAAGAAAACCTAATTCATTTATAATATCCATCCTTTTACTAGTTGATCATGAGCATTCACAATAAAGTAGAAGCATATTCATAAGAAGATCCATTGGATGAGAATAAAAAACACACCCAGCAAAAATAGTCTCATTGACATTGCATTATATACCTGGTCTGTCGATAAACACTTTACATTAAGCCTCTTAATCCCTGTAAGTATATGAAGTAGGTGTCATTATTCCTTTCACTTTAAGAAGTCTAAGTATAGAGAAGATAACTATTCTTGAGTCAAACAGCAGGCAAAAACAAAGATGTGATTTAAACCTAGGCAGTATAACTCTTTCTGTAATCAGCTACCACCTTTGAAATCTTATGGAGCCATTCTAGTATCATATATGGTCACTAAGAATAAGACGAGATTAGATGGGAATGACTTGTTTCTGTCATCTGATCTTGTTTCTAGAAACTACATTTCTAATTATCGCACTGCTAAGCAATCGGATCCTAACTATGGAGTTGATGTTTCAAACCCATATACAGGTGACTCTGAAGAAAGGCCTGGCAGTTTGTTTCTCCAAGGTCGTCACTTTGGAAACCAAACACAGCTGCATACACAGAATGGCTTTGTGGCAAATTCTCTTCCAGCAACAGCTTTTGCTTTTTAAATATTGGCAATGTTGCACTCTTTTTACTTCACAGTTTTTTGAAGTTCTAGAGGATGTGCCTTGACAAAGTAATTGTTCTGAAGTGTAAACAGCTGCAATGATATAAACCACGAATATGTTAATTACTCACCTTTGGGATAAGGTTATAAACCTAATCATTGATTTCAGGTAATCACTCATGTGCAACCTTTAGTGGATCAATATGAGAGGTTGGGATCATACCTTGATAGCACTCATTTTTGAAATAACATAGACATGTATAAAATGTTATAGTGTGTAACCATGTGGTGATATATGAAACTTGTCATAATGCATATGAACATATGCAAAATAAATTTACCTACTACATACATGTGGTCATTTTAGATGTTATTGTATTCTTGCATAAATCTCACAGAGTTGATAGAACTTTGAAATATCACTGAAATAGTACTTCTTTCCATCCTAAATATCAGAACTTGGACAACCCATGAGAATTTTATTAACATGTTAAAAATCATACTTTTAGAACATCCAGGTAAAGAATTCCAAAGGCCAATTGAGTTATGCAAATAATTTTCTGTCACTTTTATCAGAATATTCTCTGTTATTTATAACTATAATCCTTTAGGAGAAAAATCAAAGTCACATATCTCCAGCTTGTCTTTGGATGAAGGCATATTTTATCCATTTATGTATATGGGTCCAGTTGATGTCAGCCAGTCAACAAAAAGCACTGTTTCATAATCCATTCTTTATTATAACTGTTGCTTTCAACCTCTTAGATAGTTTATAATTTACTCTTATTTTTCCCTCTTATGATTAATGTGAGGATACATAATACAAAGCTATTTTAACTGAAAGTAAGTATTAGACTTAATATTTTTAAAGGTTATCAAAATAGCACTAAAATTTGTTTTTCTACCCAATGTAATTATGACAACTGACCTCCTTAATTAACTCTATAACTAGACATCAAATTTTCTCAGAGAGACTTTTGACAGAAATGTTGCAAGGTTTGCTTTAAAGTCTATTTCTCTCTTATTTTAAAACTCTTTAAAGCAACTTGAGTCTGGTATTTCAGAGAACTGTCAAAATGTGTTGAAACATATTTAAAAGAATGCATATTTTTACAGATTGGCATAGTTGGTTGGAAAAAATTATTTATTTTCTAGTTTTCAGCCATAAAGAAGGGAAAGGATTCTATGTGAGGGAAATATTGTGACTGTCGCATGGCTAGGGGAATGCTCTGGTGCCTTTGAATTTTCTCCAGAAGAAATTAAGAGAAGAATTCATCAAATGTTAGTGCTAAGAACTCTGAAACTCTGGAATGTTTGTCCAGAGTCCCAGGCCTCAGAGCAAATGCTCCCATGCTGGTAGGCCCCAGTCGAGGATGAAGCCAAAGTCAACATCAGCAGAAACTCCATCTGACTGATGCTGTGGAAACAGCTGTAACCACTTAGGTGGAAAACCCCCTCAGATTCCTCTCCCAGAAAACACTGATGACAGAGATGGCCCAGGGTGGTGGCTCAGTCACATATACGCTACCATTCTCCTACAGTGAAGAACAACAACAAAAAAAAAGTGACACAAATACAGATGACAATCTGGGAACATGGAGTAGCAAGTAGAAGAATAAAGAATTCGATCTAACACTGAAAAGAAAGATAAACAGAATGAAAACAGTGTGTAAGGAAACTTTCAGACTATAGTAACTTGCCGGCCAGGTCTGCACAGTGTGACTATGTTGTGATAAAGTGAGCAAAGTTCCAGGGGCATGGGTAGGAGACATCACAGACGCCCCAATAGGAAGAGATACTGTGTAGACAAAGTGATCAAAATATAAACTCTGTCTAAGGAGTGAAAATAAAGACTCAGCTTACCTACACAGAAGAAGTCAAAAAACAGTAACAGATCTACTCTCCAAGAACCGGCCTCTGATCATGGACACTAGGGGAGCCATGGACCTTGGAGTGGTGGCTGGATACCTCCCACCTGACTCAATGCTGGACACTCTCCCTTTGCGTTTGATTGGAGCTGGGTTTTGGCCACTCTCAAATCATAAAGAAACATATTTAAAAGATTAACAGTGCAAGACACAGAGGGATCATGTTTACCCTTACCTTGCTTCCGCCAGGCTGCCATCAATGGCTTCATCTGCTGCCTGTGCTTCCATAGCATTGGCTATGTAACCGGAAGTCCATGCTCACGTCACTGCTCTGTACTTCTCCGCCCACTCGGTGAGCCCTCTCTCCCACTCTGCCTGCCCAGCAACTGGCAGTATGTGCTTCTGCCATCAGATTTGGGACTGCAGTTTCAGGAGCTCCCCTGCTTATCCCCACCATGCGGCTCACCTGGTGAGCCAGGGCTCAAGTTCCCTAACCCCTGACCCCATGACTGGTGACTATTCTGGTTCCAAATACCTAGCATGACCGGTGACTATTCTTGTCACAAATACCTATGCTCACCAAAAGTAAGCATGGGCAGTGCCCAATCTGAAAACATTCCCTGTACTGACTGTTCAGATGCAAATCTTGTCTTATCAAAAATTCTTGTCCTAGTCTGTGAGGCAATTCTGTTAAATGATAAGCAGGAGCTCCTATTGTTTTTATCCCACCTTTGCCCAGAAGCAGCTCCACACATCCCACACCCAAGTAGTTCTTATATAATGCCTATATTGTACTGAAACATTATGATAATCTACTATCTACGGGAATACCAATTTTTGCAAGAAAAATGAGATATACTACCTACTTGAGTAGAATTTTCTCATAACAAATATTAAAATACCCCCTTCTAAACTCCAAGAGCACACTAATTGCTAGCACTTACCCAGATGTGCCACAGAGTCCTCAAAAGACTGGGAAGGCACTCAGACTAGCCAACATTTGTCACTCAACTCCAGGAAAAGAATCTGTTCTTCCAACCCCGAGTGATTCAGTCTTCAAAGACACACAAGCCTCATCACAAAGGGGATGGCACAATAGTGAGAGGAAATCCTGCCTCACTAACCAAGTCAAACCAGACCACCTCAGACCAAATCAAACCTATGACTATGGAATCAATCCCCACTGCTAATGATGCTTTAGGGTCAAGTAGAGTTGCTTCCTAAGGTTTCCAAAGCTTAAGTCTTTATGAGAGCAGTCTATCTCATCTGTTTCCTGAAATCTTCATGGGAGAAGGCAACTTCATCTTTCTCCAGTAAAGTGGCTAGTTGTTTCAAACTGTCAACTTTCATGTTAACAAACCAACACATAGTCCATTGCACACGCAGGGCTCTTCCAGACATCATCAAGGTCTCAATACAGTATCAATTAAGCAAATGCAAAGAAACAGGAAAAAATCATACCACTGTATGTGCTCTCTCCTGAGATGATCACTGAGAACATGTGGGGGATTAAGCAAGAGTGGTGAAGATAGCTGATGGTACCCAGCTATCAAAAGATACAACATCTGAGGATGAGCTTGAGGGTGATCAAATGGTCATATGGCCCAGGAACAACAAAGTCCACCATAGAAGAAGCACACCAGCCTATGGGACCATGAGGTATGTAAAGAACCAAGTATCAGGAATCAAAGAACAAAAATCATATCATTATGTGCCCTTTCTCCTGACAGGATTGCTGAAGACAAAAGGTAGCTGACACAGACAGAGTAGAGAAATCCAATGGCACCCAACTACCAAAGGATAATGTATCTGGGACCATGAAGACTTGAAGGTGAACAAGTGGTCATCTAGCCCAGAAGCAGCAAAGTCCAAATGGAAGAAACACACCTAGCCTGTGCGATCATGGACGGCCGAAGGGAGCAGATATCCAGCATCAAAGAACAAGAATCACATCACTACTAATGAGGGGGAGAGCAGAGTGGGAACTCAATACCCACTTGTGGGTAATAGGACACCTGGGAGTCATGGGGCGGAGACAGGTCAGTCGAGGTACAGTTAGGTGGTGGTGAAGCATACAGCTTTCCTCTAGTTGCTGAAGGCTTCCTCCCCCCAACTATCATGGTCCCAACTCTACCTTACAAATCCAGCTGGACTGGAGGAGGTACCCTGGTAGAGATGGGAAATATGGGGAACACAGGGCAGATGAACCCCTTTGGGCCAGTAGTAAGAGTGGAGCTACTTGATGAGTGGAGGGAAGGTGGGGTAGAGAGGAGGAGCCAACTACAAGGGTCCACACATAACCTCCGACCAGGAGGATAGACATTGTAGGAGTGGGCGAGGAGAGACATCGGGCAGTATAAGTTATGACTAAATAATAATAATTTGTAAAGCATTGAGGGTTGGTGGGGAGGGGAAGCAAGAATGGAGAGGAAAAGATGAGAAGCTGATGTCAAGGGCTTAAGTGGAAAAGCGGATATTTGGAGAATGATGATGGCAGCAGGCATGCGGAGATGTGTGGCATAATATATGTACTTATGTATTGTGAAAAATGATGTATGGGCCCCCAATAAAATGATTTTAAAAAAAAAGAAAGAGAAATATCCTAAAGGAAAAAAAAACTCCAAACATATGAAAAAAAGATAAATCAATACAAAAGAAATATGTTCAATAAAAGACTTGTATAACTAAATATTACATATATACCTCAGAGACAACAGACGATAACATATCATAGGAAGAAAGAAAGTAAAATTGATTAAACAAGTGAGCAAATTAAAGGGTAAGAAAATGCTCCTGAGGAACAATTTTATAATGACTTACATTATTATATGCCTCATTTCCAAAGTCTAAAGCAGCAAACCAGTGTACTCTAAAAAGTGATGTGAATTCCATTTGTTTATCCAACATACATTTATTTTGGCTAGAATGATGATACAGTAGAGAATAAAGCTTTTAATCTAGTGGTATGGCTGGAGGCATACAATATGCAATTAAATAATGAAGTTCCACATCAGGTCTAGGTGGCGCAAATATTTCAGCATTAAATAACTCAATGAGAAGGTGACAGCTGGAGTACACCTGAAAGCAGTCTCCCTCCATGTGTGGATATAAAGAAGCAGAAGGAAACAAAGTACGAAAAGGAGGGATAGACTATATTGGGGTGGACCTATTTTAGAGAGGTGATTAGGAACAGAATCTTGAAGGAAAACATGAAATCAGGAAGAGAATCTGGTGCTTTGTTATAAAACATCCCAGACAGAAAGTAAAAGAAGTGTAAAATCCATGAAGCAGAATGATGCTGTTTATTTGAAAAAGTGCATGTTAATTATTTTAGCTAGAGCACACACAATAGAGGGAGAATGTCAGGGGAAAGGGTTGCTGAAGAGGGAGGTGAGGCTGGTCACATTATGGCAGACCTTATTGATTGTGATAGTTCAGTTTATTTTGTCAGCTGGGCCTCCATAGGAACATCTGGGCGGGGTTTAAGCAGGTTGATTGGTTTTCTAAGACCTGCCCCTTTCTTTCTTTTGCCCTGGTGATCAGATCAGTCCTTTGCCTCAACCAGAGCTGCCCTACTGTAGACCAAAGCTTCCATACGATCCCTCTGGCCTCCTGTGGACGGTAGAATAAGGTAGAAGACAAAAGACAATAGAAACGTGGATTAAGATCTAACAACAAATAGCATAAGTAGTGGTTTAATGATGAAAATAATTTATAAATAGAACCTTTATGATTTACAAATGATTTGGGTGTGGTATGAGAGAGAAAACGTAGAATTCAAATTGACTACTGAAATTTTCATCTAAGCAACTGAAAAATCATCTGGAAAGCTTTGAAGAATGAATTACTGGACTGCCCCAGTGGCGCAGTGGGTGAGTGTGGCACTGCGGCCCACTGGCTTGGTGGATCAAATCCAGCAGCAGCTCTCCGGGAACAAGAGTGGGTAGCTCCCACGACCACCAGAGGGCAGTGATGCACCCCCCCAAAAAAGAAATGGATTACTTTGGAAATCTCAAGGTATCACAGAGACCATTATGGCCAAATGACTAAGTAGTTGCAGGCTCATTTTTTGTGAGGCAGGAGAAAGGCATAAATTTATATAGATTTATAGATCTGGAAATTATAGATCAGGAGAAAGGCATAAACAAAAAGAATATATAGTGATTATCCTATATGGGAAATTAATTCAAGGTACTGAGTCAAGATATGAGAAGGAATTGGAGAAGGGAGGAGGAAAAGTATGTTGGGAAATTTCCAAGATTGAAATGATATATTTTCCAAGGTGAGGCACTGTTCCAGAAGTCAGACATTGTGTTTGGTCCAAGACCCTGAGAAATGTATGAGCTATGAAGGGTTCCAGCAGGAGACACTGACTTATTAACCTTACAATCAACAATGGAGTACAGCTACTCAGAGGTGGAAAGGACAATACTCTGCGTGCTGTCAAGGGTTCTGGCACCAAACAGATGAAAATCCTTGCTCTGCCGGTCACTGTTAGTGCAACTGTTGAGGAGATATATGACTTCATTAAACCTCAGGGAATGAAGATTGGTGGTGCAATGGTTAACAACAATCAACTACTAAATGAAAGGTCAGAGGTTAGAGCTTACCAGTGGACCTATGAGATAAAAGATGTGACCATCTTTTCCTGTAAAAACCCTCTGCATTGGAATTGACTAAATGTCACATACGAACCTTATGTTTAAAATGGTGATCAATGAAATAATTGAGGTTGTGATGCATAGTGCACACCAGAGTGTTTGTCACAAAATACATTCCAATAAGTGCTAGCTCTATTGTTATTAATCCTCCAAGATGCAAGAGAGCAGGAGTAAGATTTCATTGATCCAAGTGCCAGTGGTATGAAATGAGCAAAGACCTCACAGATCTCGCTTCGCTAGAATGAAGAACAGCTGGTTCCCATACGGAAATAAGATATTTGACATTTTACATGCTATTGCTTTTTTTTGTTCAAAGTAAGCTGAATTGTCACCCAAGGAAGCTAAATCACCTCTGATGTAGATGTCATTCCTTTTTCTTTTGGTGTTTGTGTATGGTGTAAATGTGTGCAAAAAGAATTGCCTTAAAGCAATAGAAATGCATACATATATATGTATTTAGCAAAGTAGGTGCTGAAGTATGAATTCTATGATTGCTTCTACATAGAAATATGAATACAGACTAAACCGCACAATGAAAAATGGAAAGAAATTTAGTAATGTAGAATGATAATGATTGCATTTCTAAAAGTTATATGGTATGCTTTGTATTACATTTTCAATCTTATTTTATATACTTATAATACATATGTTAGCGTTCACATGCGTGTATATATATTTGTATAGACGATTGATTGCACAGCTAAATAATTAAGTGGCTATGTCACAAACTATTCAGAATGTGTATCTGTAATTTTAGAAAAATACTACATAGGAAGAATGCAGCTGCACTGTTGGGGATTTGACAGGCAACTACTGTCTAGGTGGTGAGATTTCCGAGGGAGGGCCTACTCAGAAAATACCCTTATCCAGGAGCTTCTGAAACCTTTGGAAGCACTCCTGGGGGAATCCTAGAGAGCAATCCTGTTAGGGAAACCATAGAAAAGCTCCCACTTACTTCAGTATTACTTCCTCAGATTTATTTGCATGACAATTGAAAGCATAAATAGGTAAATGGCAGGAAGATGCTTGGCTCCTGGGTGAGTAAGCTTTGGGGTCCTTGGCACAGAGAGGCCAAGGGTAAGCTAGAGATACATTTTATCCATCTCATGGTGTAGTTTGGAACTTTTCTGCTTTGAGTGAGGAATACACTTATTTCAAACACAAGAATGGGTACTGGTAGTAGTATTAGAATCAGACCTTATATCAATTCAGAGTGTGAAATGAGAATCAAGATCAGCCAATTACTTATTCTAGTTTCTATTACCTTTGCTTTCTTTTGGATTGAGGTTTTCTGTGTGTATATTGTGATCATTGTTGGACTTTTCAGTATGATTTGCTCTGTAGGAAATCCTGGATAGTTAAATCTGTCAAAACAGTAACTAAATTAGGATTACAGAAAAGGAATGTTAAGGGGAGGGGATTATGAAGAACTAATGAAGAATATGTTCTAAAATTGATTTTGGTGAAGATGGCACACTTTTTAAGATGCTTAAGCCATTGCATTGTATGTTATTTGAACTATATGCAATGAAATTTATTAAAAATGATTTTTATGCTTAGATGGTTATTGAGGGGTCTAAATGTGCATTTATCAAAATGAAAAGCTCAGTTAAAAATTAAAGTAAGATTCTTACAAATGATTTTATTCATGTGTTAAAAGATATTCAAATCTCAATGAGTCTGAGGTGAAGTTTAATTTTTAAACGTGAGGACAATTTTTTTTTAACTCTGCAATAGAAAAAATGTATTAGTAAATAATTCAAGGTACTTTCCAGTAAAAGATTGGAAAAGGTTGCTAATAGCTATATGCCCATCAGCACCACCACCAGGTGCTAGTGAGTTCTTTCCTACCCATGATGACCATGGATTCTATGGGGCTTCAGTGACTGGGATTGTGTTGGAAGTTGAGTAGCAGGCTTTTCTTTTGCTGTGTTAGTTTGGGTGCAAACTAACAATCTTTTGGTTTGCAGTTGAGCAGTTAACCATTTGCACCCCACAGGAACTCTTTAAATGAAGTATAGACTTTGTTTAATATGTATTCATTAATTCATGGTCCAGTGGAGCCAAATACATAATTGAATGAAGTCAGCATATTAAATAACAAGCTCCAATTGGATAATCAAAGCTAATTGGGTGTGCCTTTGTTTATTTTGTTGACTATTTCCTCTCAAGTTAAAAAAGAACCCCTCTATATTGTTTACAAAAAATATTTAAATAATAATTAAATAGAAAATCTCTGGAGCTAAGCCAATGTTATTCTTAAAAATAATTCAGAACAATGATTATTTATACCTGAAAAACTTTCTCTCCTCCACCTATAGTTTGCAAAATGAATACATCAATCTCTTGAGCCCCATTTGGTAATTTCCATGGAGAAACAATTAAGTGTAAGTTATTATGGGTCATTGTCTTGAAACAGTCCCAAAGATGTTCTGCTTTACAGGATAAATGAAAATCGCATAAAGTTTAGATGAATAGCAACTTTTAGATCGTGATGATCTGAAAACCGTGTCCTATTTATTATTTGTGTTAAATAAAACTACTTTGCCATTAGTCACTGGCATAAATAGAAAAACACACATGAGGATTTCTCATGTTGGAATTTACCTGAATTGTCTTCCCAATTTGCCCCCACAGTGGCAAGATGATTTATCATTTGTCAGTCCACATTTTTAGGGAAGTTTATGGTTCAATACATACAAGGAAATATCATACCATCTTGAGAAGTCTTCTGAAGAAGAGGCTACTAGGACTCTTCCCACAGTCCCTGTGCATATTAAGTGCTTTTCGATTTTCAGTAAGCACAGATGTGTGATAACAAGGAGAGAGAGACCATTGTATCCAAGAAGTATTTATCCTTCTAAATTTTAGTGTGAGTCAAGCATGCTAATTTAAGTCAGCTTCAAAGGCCAAGTGTAGTTGGCCTTTGTATATACACCTGATTCAGTACAGCTGTTTGCAAAGGGCATGTGGGGAGCATATAATTTGTCCTCATGGGATTTGAATGCTGCCTTATTTATTTAACAGATTTATACATGTGCTTATGTAACCTCCAAAAAGATCTCTGGGTTAGGAGGTTATATGACCACATGTTTACAATATCTATTAATTGGCCACACAATCTACTGCTGATGAAGCAAAAAAATTTCAGGCCTGACTTCAAAATGAAATTTAAAAATTACTTCTTAATGATATAAAATGCGAGTTCTCCTAAAGCTTTAAATTGGATAATGTAGGACCATACACTAATCACACTGCTCAGTATCTCTGGCTTTGGAGACAAGTCACACATTGAAACACTCAGGAAGAATTTGTAAAACTGGCCTTGCCATGAGCAGCACAACCCCTCCCCACCCCCACCCCCAAACTCTCCCAGAGATGAAGAGCAAGGCAAGAGGGTGACAAATACTGTTCAAGGGGTCGGTTTTCTGGAGAAGAAGAGAAATATCACTGCAGGGAGGAGAAAAAAAAAGATACTTTTGTTATTTGACCCAAGACCATGTTGTTGAGATGATGTAAGCTTATGGGATATGGTATCCTTCCAAAAATATGTTTCTAAGATGAGGTAAAGTTTGAATAATAAAGACGAATTTCTACTATTATTAAAACGATGTGCTTTCCACAAATGTGGTTGCATGTGAGCCCCAAATTCCAAAGCAGGGAGCCGTGGAGGACCAACAAGATGTCGAAACTGGGAATTTGACTATTTAAGAAAACAAGAAAGAAGGAAAAGAATGGAAGTTCACATTTTAATAAATGCGTTCCCTCCAACATGCTGGTTCTCTCAGGGGAGAGATAGTGTAATCTCTTGGATATTTGGCTCAATAGCATCATAAAAATGATAAAATAATGAGGTACATTGTGAAAGCACTTTTGATAGTTGTCATCTGTGGAAGATACTCATGTATTCCAAAAAATGCAACCCCATCTCATTTACAATCTTCCTGGAACTCTCTCAGAATTGCATTCTGGGTCCATCATGACTATGTAGGAAAGAATTGATTGTCTCTTTCTCTTTTCCTTTCTTCCTCCTTTTATATTTTGCCTTAATACATATCTAAATATGTTTCTCATTATCCTTTGTTTGAAAGAATCCTCAGTCCTCTTCTTTCAGCACACAATTCTTTACCACCAATGACAGACAAAAAGAAGAAAAAACATTCGTCATATTTAAACGGAAATTCCACAAAGTGGTGTTGGCCTCATAGTGATAGACACTTATCCAGCCGTGAGGAAGGGTGTGCTGAGTGTGGATGCAATTCTGTGAAAGTCCATCCCTCATTTGATATTAGGGTTACAATTTTTGTCAATTTAACTTCTTTACCAATTTACCAATATCACCAAAAGAAAAACAGTGACTTCTGCTATTTGACTGTGAACTGTTCACCTGGAAACCCTATGGGGAGGTAGAAAACCAGACTAAGGTAACCTTGACACTTTATCGTTATGGGAATTGCCATGTAGTTTAATGATGAAGACAAGTCAAACAATTGTTTAGAGAGTCCTTATGGCAGATAAAAACTAGAGCTCTGTAACAAGTATCCTGATGAGTATTTTCCGCTGTCCACTTAAACAAAATGGATTGCAATGATTGGAAGGGCATGACACTGAGAGTCTATAGAGACTCATTAGGAGCTGAAATCAGTTTGATTGTACTGGTTACTATGTGGCATCAACTTGGTTCCAATTCATAACTACCCTCTGTGCTTCAGAAAGAAACACATCCCGATCACGTGTCATCATCACAATTGTTCTGGTGAGCTTAGTGTTTGCTGTGCCTACTGTCATAACCACATTGTGAGTTCCATCTTTCCCTTTCGGGTGTCTTGTAAAGATTCTTCATAATCCTGTTTTCTCTCCCATAGCACCTTCTAGATAACCTGCTCTACTGTCATCTACTTGATTCTGACCCGTCATGACCTTATAGGACACAGTAGAACTGTTCCCTTGGATTTCTGAGGCTGTAAACTATTCAGGGAGAAGATTGTCTCACCTTTCCCCCAAGGACCACTGGTAGAATTGAACAGCTGACCTTGTGCTTAGCAGCCAAATGCAGGGCTTCTTGGGAGCAGGTTTTTTTGACAACAGTGGAAGAAAATGTCGAAACTGCATTATTGCTCAGTAGCATGAAAAGTAGAAAAATAGCATTTTTGTGTCTTCCACTTGAGTGTTTGAAAGTGTTTGCAATTGCTTTAGATCTCTGGGCAAATTTAAGCTGTAAAAGAACCAGCTTTAACTTTTGATATCCTATTGTTTCATTACTTGTATAATGCAAGTGATTTGATGAATGGTGGTACCAAATTGTAGGTAAAACCTGAAATGATGTCCTAAAATAGCATTGAAATTCAGGTACACAACCACAACACAATGAAACCATGATTGAGTTATCGTGCTATGCCATACACTGTTCTTTGTTGTTTACATGAAATACTTTATTTTGTCTTTGAAACAACCCTAGCATGGGTAAAGTTGCAGGCTTGGGGTTTGACACAGGACATGTGATTCCCAAAGCACACATTTTTCCAATCCTCCCAAAATAGTGGTCTAAGCACTATTTACACTTCTCACCCGAGTGACTTGCCTATAAAAGTTGATTAAGGTTATTGAACAATTTGCTATATTCAATAAGCTGATAGGTTTTACTGCTGATGAGCCCCGTTTAGCACAACTCCAGCCTAAAATACTGCAACCGAAGCCTCCATCACTATTATGGGAAAGAAATGAAGCCCGAGTCAGAAGCAATGGCTTCCTGAAGAAAGAATCCCTCTTACATATTCATTACACACGTTCACACATTAGCCCTAGCATAACTCAAATTGGGACATCCCCTACTTGGCGGCTTTCTTGTAGCTTCCCAGGATTCTGTTCCCATTTGAAGACAGGCCTCCTAGCCTCAGTTCTGGAATCGCCTTGGCTAATTGTCTAGAATACGGTTGCATTCATGCGAACAACAGGACTGACATCTTGAAACAGAACATCCTAACCTTTGTTGGCCAGTTCCCCTGGAGATGATCAATGGAGACACGACTATAAACATTCGCAAACTATAAAAACAAAATAAGGATAAAAGTGGTCACTGGGCAGGAATACCAGCAAGCCCTCCAGGAAAACTTGTTTTGTGACTTGTTTGAAAAGGAATTGATGCTGCTAATCAAACAAGGATTTAAAACATCACCTTAGGATAGTTTTATCACTTCATAAAGGGAATGTTTATAGTACCTACAGAAGGTTCTCACTCTTAGTCTTATCCAGGTGTTTTTATTATATAATTTGGCACCGCTATTAGCTCTTTTATTCTTTGCGCTGTGGATAAAAATAAGAAAAGCATGGAAGAGTGCAAAAATGAAATTGTTATATTTAGTAAGATAAAGACTTGTATGTATTTTAGCCCATGAATGACAAAGGAAAAAGGTTTATTGAAGAATACTGAAACTAGGTTGTAAAGGATGTCTGAGGGCATAGACCATCTATAAGGAACTGCTACTACTCTCTTTTGAGCCCAGAGAACCCAATGGTTAAGAATTGATATGCTGACTCAAAGGTTTGTCATGCAAACTCAAGAAAATATGCTCAAAACAAAACGGTTGAGGATCTGTCCTCACAACAAGGTCAACTTGGAAAGCCCTACTGAGCAGTCTCCTGAGTCTCTAGAACACAGGAATTTACTCCGTGGCACATCACGATGAAATTATTGTTTTCAACTGCGACAATTTATGAAATATATAGCAGATACAGAAATGATATGGATATATTTATAATGAGTTCTGCCATTCCTCTCTCAGTGTGGAAAGTTGATATATTTCTTTTTAAAAGCAATAAGGGGTTAATTTAATAAAATTTTGCATCTTTATCCACCCCCCTCAACAGCTGAAAAAGTGAAAGGCACCTCATAAAGAAAATGATAATTTACAAATTTGTTTGTAGTTAGCATAATTTGAGACACATTGCCATAGGTGATATAAGAATTTAAATAAGGTTTTCTAAAGCCGCCCCTTTGGTGGTGCTGCAGCAATCCAGGGAGGCCATCAGAGCACATCTCTATAGTCTACCCTGCATACCAGCCTCGAGTACAAACGTTGTCAATTGCCAGGCACCAATGAGTAGCTTTTTTGTTTGTTTGTTTGTTTGTTTGTTTGTTTGTTTCTGAAATGGGGATGATAGGTTTCCAGTAAATTAAAAACCTATGAGGAACCAGAAATGGGGAATCCAGTAAAGATGATCCCTGGAGGGCTAGTGGTGAGAGTGGCGATACCAGGAGAATGCAGGGAAGGAGCAGTAGAAAGGGGGAACCAATTATAATATACATATACTTTCTAGGATGCAGACAACAGGGAAGTGGATGAAGGGAGACATCAGACAGTGTATGATATGACAAATAGCAATTTATAAACTATCAAGGGTTCCCAAGGGAGGGGGGAGCGAGGAGGGAGGGGAAATATGAGGAACTCATACCAATATCTTAAGTGGAAAGAAAATGTTTAGAGAATGATCATGGCAACAAATGGGAAATGTGCTTTGCTTACCATAGATGCATGTATTGATTGTGATAAGAGTTGTATCAGCCCCCAATAAAATGATTTTTTTAAAAAGATTTAAAAGTTACAGGCTCCAATGCTGATCAGCAATGTCCTAAAATGCCGGTGTCCCTAGGATGGGATTACAGATGAGACAGGGTGAAAGTGTTTATAAATTTATATTAAAAAAAAGAACCTATGACGTTGTTCCTTTATCAATGATGTACAGAAGGTGATTGTAAGGACTAAACGAGACGGTGACTTAAGCACCTAACAGGTTGCGAGGAAATTACTAAGTGTTACTACGTGTCAGCTCTTGCTTTTCTAGATCCTTGTGAATCCTTGTTTTAAAAGCTGCCATCATTGATACTTTTTTGCTGAAATTAATATAAATATTGAGAGGAGATCATTAAGATCTACTACTATCATCATTAAGGACAGACAAATTAGGTAAAAAAAAGGTTTTAAAGCAAAGAAACTAAAACAATTATACATCTTTAGGAAAATGTAGATGCCTCAGTCCATTGTTATCAAGTCAATCTATAACCTAGTATAGTAGAACCTATAACAGCACAACAGAACTGGTTTCCAAGACTATACTCTTTATGGAAGCTGCCTTTCTCCCATGGAGCAATGGATAGGATTAAATTACCAAACAATTGGGTTTTTAATCACTATGTCACCAGGAAAAATAAATAAAGATAATACAAATAAGTATGAATATATATAGTACTGGGGATATTGTTATTTTATATTACTGGAAAAAAGAACTGTCCTGTTTGTAGCATCATAGAAGTAATACAGCAACATATATATTAAATGAAATAATTAATAAATTATTTATCATAGCAGCTATTATTATGTGATTAATATAACAACATACAACTTAAATTCATGACTTGTAGACAGTGATTATAGGCAAGATATGCTTTAAATAAATGTCTTTTAGAGGAAATATTTGGCAGGAATAAATTCACCAATTTTTACTTGAACTCAATATCATAAATAGTAAATTAATCTATTGAAATGAGTTTGACAAGAGATACAAAAATGTCTCTAAAACACAAAAACAACCCCCCAAAAAAATCATCACCTATCAATAAAAACCAGACTAAGATAACTTTGAGTCTAATTATTTCTGTTACAGAAGACCCTCATGAGCCAATATTCTTGCTGTACCTGCTTACACAAGAACACTGATCAGCAATGAAAGGGCAGGAGTAATGTTCTAGGTAATAATATGGAAATATCTCAAACTCACTAAGCAAAATAAGAAAATCTAGCTTCAAAAGACTAATGATACTGTATGAGGTCATTTATTTGATATTCTGGGAAAGGTCAAAATATGAGCACAGTAGGCATAGCAGTGGTGGCAAGATTGGATGGGAGGAGACGGACAATCAAAATGTGTGTGGGTGATGAAAATATTCTGCATCCTGATGGCGATACTGGGCCAGACTGTCCCATGACTACATCTTGTTGTGAAGTCGATCCAATTCAGGGCAGCACAGAGTGACTGTGCCTCAGAGGATTTAGGGGAAACCTGGGTTCCTGACATGGCCATGCATCATTAAAATCATTTTTAACTCGGGTATTATTTAAAGGTCTTATTGTGATATACAAAAGGTTTACAGAACAGTTTGGCTTTCCGTGAGAAATTCATACACATTGTAGTTCATGAAATTCATTGCAATTTTCATGATGCAACAGCATTCTTCCCGCTTTCTTTCTAAATTAATTAATTATTTCCATTCATCCTTCTTCTTTTTCATAGTCTTATTGACAAGTAATCTATATATCATACAAGGTAATCACTTCATCACATTAAGAAGAGTTGTGCCCATCCTGGCCTTCTGAGGTTAATGCTGCCCCACTGACCTTATCTGACTGATTATTCTAAGGAGTGAGTGTTTCCCTAGTGTTATCACTCACCTGATAGGCCTATCTATTATACTAGGTACCACAATTGATGCTCAATGGAAGTACCAGTCAAGAGTTCAAATGATGCTTGGCATTGGGTAAATCCACTCAGTAGTGTTTTGAAAAACTGAGAGGTTACTTTAAGGACATTGGTAAATTTGATCAAAGCCATGGTATTTTGAATTGTCTTACATACATGTTAAAATTGGATATTAAATAAGGAAGCCTAAAGAAAAATTGGCATATTGGAACTTTGTGGTGCTGAAGAAGAATATTGTAAGTACCATAGGCTACTCAAAAGATGAATCCATATATTCAATAAAACAGAAAATATCAATGCTGACAGGGTTGTGGAGAGATTCAAACTTTCATGCACTGCTGGTCTGACTGCATTATTGTGTAACTATATGGGAAATGTTATAATACTTCTGTAAAATCCTGGGAATAGAAAAATCTTTTGATTTAAAAATAAGCTAACTAGGTATACAACCTAAAGAGATACTATCAGCAACTTGGACAGATAAGCATCCAACCATGTGCATTGCAACATCACTGGCCATAACAAAGAGATGGAAACATCTAAGTGTACATACCTAGATGAATGGATTATACTCCGTGCTCCATACATGCAATGAAATAATGTGAAAATTTTAATAGTAATGTGGAATCCTCACTACGTCTGTATCTTTACTGTATTTAAATTATAACACAATAAAATAAGAGTAAAAAGAAAGAACAAGTTTGCCATTGCTTTTGTGCTTACTCACTTCCTGGCTAATTGAACACATTCTTGAAAGAAGGATGCCACATTTCTGGGAATTTTAAGCAAATTGGATTATGTGCAGCACTAGAGATGATATTCCTCCCCATCCTGCCCACTGTGTTTCTGTGACTACAGTTTTTCCTTTCCTCATCACTACAGACAAGTCTATATATTTCAGAAACTAGGGGTAGGTCACATGGCTACTTCTGATGAGAAATATCAATTATCATGATTACCTTAGCTGTTCAGGATTTAAAACTTATTTGTGAATAGAGCTGCCTTTTCTAATGATAGATAACTGGGCACATCTGGAAATTACCTATTAGAAGATATATTAGAAGAGATATAGGTATCTATTGAACTATTAATATCTATTCAACTAGCCTGCAGCTTTGTGATTTTATTGAGTTTTAAGATTTCACTTAAGCTATCAGAAATAAGACAAAATCAAAAACAAAAGTTTCTTTAAGCATCTACAAATTTATACTTATGAAATTAGAAATATAATGCAAGGCCATTTCATATTCTTGAGAAAAGTTTCTTAATACAAGATAAGTTTGAGAACTGTGTCACAAGACATAGAGCTGACATGTAGACTATCATGTGTAAAATACATGAGATTTGATATTTACATTATCAAAGATTAAAAGACTGAAATTTCAAAAACAGAATTAAATGGATTGTTAGATTGAAATATTTAGATTATTTATAATTATTTTTTTTGCTTTGTTTTGTTTTTTGTTTTGTGTGTGAGTGTGTGTTTTGGGGGGGCATTACTGCCCTGTGGTGGTTGTGGGCGCTACCCAACACTGCTCCTGAGAGCCGTGGCTGGATTTGAACCGCCAAACCTGCGGGCCACAGTCCCACACTCAACTACTTATGCCACTGGGGGTCAGCCTATTTATAATGAATTTTTAAGTATGCAAGTTAGTATAAGTACATATCATATGAATGTATGATTGCATGTATACAGCAATCTTGAACACATACACACATATACCATAATATGATTTATAAAAAGCACACCAGTTAAAAGGCCAGTAGGCGAATTACATAAAACAATGGTTTACATGTACTAGTGGAATTCTAGATACAGCTAATGCAAATAAGGAGTGGATTTAGAGCTGACTCAGATCTCTTTTAAACCAGACACCTTGCAATAAATTGTGTCTCTCAAGAGAGAAGCTTCCCTGACACCAGCTCTCGGGGCCTCTCCTGACCTTGCTATGTAACGGGAATGCAAAGAGTTAGAAAACACTGGCATTGAAGTTTTTCCTTTTAGGAGTTTTTGTCTGTTTTTAAATAAACTTGAACAGGTTATAGAAGAATATATGCTTTCCACCTATTTGTAAAGGCAAAAGACCAAAGGTTGAAAAACAATGCTCTATGCTTAAGAAAAGCAAAAATGTCTTGTTACTTTATTCTAATTTGCTTACAAGCTATTGGAAACAACAACAACAGAAAACAGACAAGATTAAAAGAATGACCTATTATTGCCAAAGTCAAATGGAAAGCTTTACATTTCACGAGTTTTATTATTTCTAGTCATGGAAAGTGGCAGCAACTGGAAATCCTTCAAGGGTACCAAATAAATTTAAGCACCTGCCCAGCTATCACCACATACATGGAAATACAGGGTAGCCCAAATACCATAGTATAAAATATCACATAAAACACAGGTGGGACACGGTTGTTTTTAGCTGCTTTAAAAGGCTCAAGAAAAAGAGCAAAGAAATTTCATGAAAAGCTATTTTTTCACAGTCTAGCTATGTCTATCAACCTTTACCTCATGGTAAATGCATTTTTTCCATCTTATTAAAGGGTTCACATTATATTGCATGTAACTTTAGAAATGAATCTTAAACTGAAAGGATTATTAGTTGAATGATTTGTGCTGTGCTAGGAAAATGAAAAGAAAACCAAACAGCCCTAATTGGATGGAAGACTTGGCAACAAGGACTGTAAGCCAAGAAAACAAAATGACAGTTACTTGAAGACAAAAATAAAGATGCATCAACTGTACCACAAGCAGGAGTCCTCACACTTTTTAAACAGGGGGCTAGTTCACTGTTGGAGGGCCAGTGTTCACTGTCCCTTTGACGGTTCGAGGGCAAGACTATAGTTAAAAAACAAACTATGAACAAATTCACTGCGGGCCCAGGATGAAGTTGGCTGCTAAGCAGGACAGTAGCGATGGCAAAACAGCCACCAGTGGGCTGGATAAATATCCTTGGTGGGCCGCACATGACCCGCGGACCATAGTTTGATGACCCCTGAATCCTACAGTTAGTTTGTTTTAAGGCACTTTGTGAGGACCTAAGGATAGTTACAAGGGCAAGTGAAAACGTCTTTTCCTAGTAGTCCAGCTCACACATGCATGGGTTTATTCCAAATAAAGCCTATTTAGATATCTCTTTATTGTCAGTGTTTGTCTGTAGTCAAGTTCTCTTAGTAATACACCTGTCTTTTATCATTAAGATGTGATGTATTCCCAAAATGGAGTCCAATCTTAATAGTAACTACCACTCAGTCATTCAAATCTGAGGCAAAGAAGTCACCTTAGCATGGGTGGGATTCTGAAAGCACTCTCTCGATAGATTTGTGGATATGTGTGTGACCTGCAGGATGATCATGGGAATGTAATGTGAAGAGGTTTTAAGAAAATTGAAAATTGCACTGGTTAGAAAAAGTCATTGCACTGAGGACATTTTCTCTTCCCAATCATTACCAAGTCCTAATTTTGGAGGATAATTACAACTGCTAATTTTTCAAAATAAATCCAAAGCAGTATGCTGTTAATGTTTTTGTAATTTTCTTATTCACCTGTGGAATGAAATAGTTTCACCTCCCACAGCAGTTCTAATAAAATGTTACTTCCCTCCTGAACATTATGTTGAGAAAGTCTCCAACATGCAGTAAGGAAAGATCTGGGAATTCAAACCCGTGAATAAAAGACTAGAGAAGACTCAGCAAACTTGCCCAGAATTTTTCCATCACTAACACAATTTGTCCAGCAACCAAAGATGCTAGTTAGAATATGGATTTTGTCTCTCACCTCCATAAAGAATGATGTTTTCTAGCTATCAGAATTTATCATGCATTTCCTGTGCCCTGGACAATTCTAATTTTGTCTATACTTTGGCAATTTTGTCATCTTAATTTACATTTCATCAGAGTATTCCTTTCCTAGGGCTGTCAGAACAGATCCACCAGTTATCTTTCCATTTGTCATACTGTGGTATCTTGAGTTCCATGGAAAGCTAGGTCACTTGTATTGCAAATACTAGGGGAGCAGCTCTTGGTGTATAAGCCCCAAACTTTAAGACATGGAAGAACCACATGGTAACCTACTTCTGAAAAAACTGACCTTGAAAAGTTTATGAACTGCAGCATAAGATTATCTGGAAGAGTACTAGCAGATGGGCCCTGGAAGTAAGTATATAACAAAGAATGGAGAAGCAGACATGAATGGAGCAGATGGAGGAACATTTTCTAGATCTTCATTTGACAATGTGAAAGAATGAAAATGGGGAGGGGGAGGGGGATACTTGCAATTACCTAATAATTTCAAAGTGCAGTATATGAAGTATAAAGGAAGGAAAATTAGAAGTTGTCAGAATTCAAGTGGAACATTTATAAATGAATGTCCTAAGAATTGGTAAGAAGCAATGTACTGGTATTGGCATTTTGAATTGGGTAATGGTATGTCTTGCATGCCAAGAATGATGACATCACATTCATTATCAAACAGAAAATGTCAAGATGTATCCTACAGAACAATGCTGTCAGTTATAGTGAACTATCCATAAGACCACAAAAATACATGGCTATTGCTACCATTCAGTCTGTTGTACTGTGGTGACTTATGTGCTGCTGTGCTTCTGTAAGCTATAACTCTGGTATTTTAAATGCCAGCAGGGTTACCCAAAGTGAACAGGTTTCAGCAGAGTTTCCAGACTGAAAACAGACCACTAACATGGAATTGGCTGTGCAATTTCAGGAACGTAACCTTATCCATAGCTTTGAACCACTGTCAGACACTGATGACCCCGTGAAGAGCAGACAAGCATTGTAAGAGAAAGTACCTACAGAGGGGTCAGAGGCACTGCAAATGTAACTGAAGAGGATCTGCTTCTGGGTGGAGTCAGTCCACCCATCAGTAGGGTTAGGGCTGAGAAAGCAGAATCCTCACCATCTTCCCTTGCTGATGAGGCATGACTCAGGGGAAGGAGAAACAGATGCTGGATCTTCACACAACTTGAAATGTGTGAAGTATGAATCTAGACAAGTTGGAAGTTGTCAAAAATGCAATTGAATACAAAAGATTGTTATCTCAGGCACTATTGAGCTGAAATGGATCGATATTAGCCTTATTGAATCAGAAAATCAAATGACTTACTATGCTGAGAATGACACAATTATGAGCAGTGGCATTGCATTCATTTTTAGAAACCATATTTCAAAATTTATCTTGAAGTTCAATTATGTCTATGATAGGATTATATCTAACCTACCTTCAATTTATGCAATAATCACAAAAACTAGTGACAAAGAACTTAAAGAATTCTACCATGTCCTCAGTCAAAAATTTATCAGAGTAATTAAGATACATTGCTAATTGTTGGCAATTGAAATGTAAAAGTTGGAAACAAAGAGGAAGGAGCAGTAGTTAGAAAATATGGGTTGGGTGAAAGAAACAAAGCTGGAGATTGCATTCATGGTAGACTTTTGCAAGACCAATGATTTTTTCATAACTTTTTCAACAGCACAAGGGTGACTATACACATGGACTTCTCTAGATGCAACACACAGAAATCGAATTGACTACATGTATGGAGAGAAATGCACAAGATATTCTCAATATCAGCAGCTAAAACTAGGTCAGGGATTAACCATGAAACAGACCATCATTTCTCCAATGTAAGTTCAGGTTAATACCAAAGAAAAAACTTTTTTAATTAATTTGATTTTTTAAAAGAGACTATGAAAGACCTTGAGTCTATATATCTGAATTTTCAGAACATTTCAAGAACAGATTTACTGCATTGAACTTAATGACAGAAGACCTGATAAACTGTGGGATGGCATCAAGAACACCATTCATGGAGAAATCAAAGGTCTTTAAAAAGAAAGGAAAGAAAGAAAAGATCCATGTGGATGTCACAAGAGACCCCGAGTTTGCTTTTAATTATAAAGCAGCTATATCAAATGAAAAAGTGAAGCCAAAGAGCTAAATAGGAAATTTTAAAGGGCAGCTTGAGAGACGAAGTAAAATATAATCATGAAATGTGTGAAACCCTGGGACTGAAAAGAATAACACGTTCAGCATGTATAATACTGGAAGACTTCAAGAAAAAAGGCAAGCCTCAAGTTGAAATATTGAAAGACCCTAAGAGCAAAATATCTAACAATGCAGGAAGCATCAAAAGAAGGTGAAAATAGTACAGTGAGTTACTCTACCAAAAACCAAGACAAACAAACAAAAAAAAACCTGGTCACATTCTCTCATTTCAGGATGTAGCATATGAGCCAGAACCAATGAGCCAGTACAATGGGAAGAAATTAAAGCTGCCCTGAAAGCATTAGCCACAAGCACAGCTCCAGGAATTGATGGGAAACCACACTGAATGTTCCAACAAGCTGATGGGGCACTGACAGCAATTACTCATCTGTGCCAGGATATTTGGAAGACAGCTATTGGCAACTAACTCAAAGGTATCCATATTTATTCCAATTCCCAAATAAGGTGACCCAACAGAATTATCAAATTATAGAACAATATTATTGATATCTGTGATTTCACATGCAAGGGAAATTTTACTGAAGGTCAGCCAACAACAATTGAAGTAGTATATCAAGAACTGACATCGGTTTAGGCCGTATTCAGAAGAACATAGAATAAAGGATATTTATTATTGGTTATGTCAGATGGACCTTGTCTGAAAGCAGAGAATACCAGAAGTATGTTAACTTACATTTTGTTGACTATGCCACTGAATGTAAAGAAGACCCAAATCCTCGCAACTGAACCAACAAATTACAACACGATAAATGGAGAAAAGTTTTAAGTTCTCAAGGATTTTGTCTTGTTTGAGTCCACAATCAATGTTCATGAAAGCAGCAGTTAAGAGATCAATAGACAAAGAGCATTAGGTAAATCTTCTGCACAAAACCTCTTTAGAGTATTGCAAAGCAAGGATGTTACTTTGAGGACTAAGGTGCCCCTACCCAAGCTATAGTATTCCCCATTTCATCATATGTATGTGAAAGTTGGACACTGTATAAAGAAGAATGTAGAAAATGTGATACATTTAAATTGTGATTCTGGGGAAGAATATCACAAGTACTATGGGCTGCTAAGAGGACAAATCAATCTGTATTTGAAGAAAGCCAGAGTGTTCCTTAGAGGCAAGAGTTCAGACTTTGAATATATTGTCAGAGAGACCAGTCCCTGGAGAAGAACTTCATGTTTGGTAAAGCAGAAAGGCCAACAATTAGTAATGTATCTTAATTACTCTGATAAATTTTTGACTGAGGACATGGTAGAATTCTTTAAGTTCTTTGTCACTAGTTTTTGTGATTGTTGCATAAATTGAAGGTAGGTTAGATATAATCCTATCATAGGAAGGCCCTCAATGAGATGGAATCACACCATGGCTTCAATGATGGGCTCAGGCACAGAAACAGTTGTGAGGGTGACGCATGAATATGCAAAGTTTCAATCTTTGGGGCATAGGGTCAATATGGGTTGGAGCTAATTCGGTAGCATCTAACAGCGACAAAAAAGCAAATGAGTGAAATAATGAACTAAATAAATTGAAGAGAAGGCAAAAGAAAATATTCTAATGAATATACAAAGACCCAACTTAGAACATCACTTTCATAGATGGCGGGGAGCAAATAGACCTCCTTCCATGACCCAGTTCTGACTCAGAGTGGTCCCAAATAATGTTTCTGGGGGTATAAATCCAAGTAACGCTAACTTTCTGTCTTTACTCATAAATCCTTACACATAATCCCCACCTCTTTCTCCCAACCCCTAAATCTTAGCTCAAACGCTAGCCCTAGCCCTAGCCTTAGCCATAATCTTAACCCTAGCTCTAACTTTTGACCTAGCACCAGACTTAACCCTAACCTCAACTCTAACCCTAACCCTAACACAGATAGCCTCAACTTTCTCCTATAGAACAATGGTGGATTTGAACCACTGACCTTGTGGTTAGACATTCACATTTAATTCAAGATAGTCAAGGATCCACCAGGGTCACTTAAGTGGAGATTAATACTTGAAAATGTTTTCTGAGAATACAATTCAACCAACTATATCTGGTTTCCTTCTTTTTTAGTTTCTTTATTTCAAATTGCTTTTGAGTGGAAAAATCCTTTTGTTGCCAGTGGTTAAGAGTTATTATTAACAGGACTGCCAAGGAAAAAGACACGTATGCCCAATTTCTCCTCGTGGCAATTGCTAAGATTTATTAAATATAGTTTTCTGCTGTCTGAGTAAAAGAATCAACATTTCCCCTGAAAATCAGCCAGTTGCTCTTCTCACTTTCTGTGAATAACTAACAATAGAAATTATAAACCAGCTATGGCCATATCACCCTGAATGTGCCCGATCTCGTCTGATCTCAGAAGCTAAGCAGGGTCAGGCCTGGTTAGTACTTGAATAGAAGAAATTATAAACCATGAATTTTCTTACTAAAACACACTTTAGGTTTTGAAAATAAATTGAAAAATTTAAAACTTAGACAATATTTTCTAATTTTCTGTTCTGACAGAAAGCCATGCTCTCTTCCACATGACGTTGGCAGATAACAACTTGCCCTATGGGAAAATAGAAGTCCTACGAATCGTAGATGGCACTTAATGATTCTTTCAAAAACAGAATATCTGGATCAATCTAGAATTCCTCCAAGATGTTTATTTCTTCATGCAATGAATTTTGTCAGCCCAATATCAAAGTACACCACACAAAGAATTTTGTTAAGGGAGAAAAACACCCCCCTACCTCCCAACTGTAATTCTGAGTATTTGAAAGATTAGAATAAACCACAGCATGATTACCCTGCATTTTTGTGGAGGGAGAATTTTCAGTGACCACAGTCTCTTTAATTCCAGGAGCCAATCACAGAGTGTGAGATACTGGAGGGAAACATCACTTAATTGACTTGAGTCTAAGAGGGACTAGGTAGTGGGCTGTTCGAACAGAAATATCAGGCATGTACAGCACCCGAAAGGGAAATAGAAATAGAATTTTCCCACAACAGCCATTAGTTTCATGTTTGGAATTAAATTGTTTCTTTTTATTTGTATCTGTATCTCATTTATTTTCCCCCTTTGGTATTTTAATATATATCTATACAGATATATAGATATATATACACATACACATATACATATATATGATTGTGTTTGTTGGGACTCTTACAACTCTTGTTAAATCCATACATCAATTATATTCGACATATTCATACATCATTGGGATCAGCTCTCTACCCACCCCCAAACCCTTGTGGCCCCCTGATAGATTATTACTTATTTTCAAGTATCACTCCTTTCCCCTCTGGTTTCTTTTGTTCTTCCCCCTGGATGGGGGTGGGGAGGGAAGGGGTATTGTTATGTGCCATTCATTGCAATTGGTGTCCCCCTACCTCTCCCCTTCCTGTTCCTAGGTTCTCTGTGTTGTGAGTTTCACCTCTTGTCTATGCCAATGTATATGCTTCTCTCTAGTCTAGATTGGGAAGTGGCACTGAGGTCATGATAGCAAGAGGTGGAGGGGTGGGAGGAGATAAGGGCCAGGGTGGTGGTGAGGATGCCTCAAGGGATCAGAGGTATATTACATGACCCATTCATGCTCCACTGCACCCTGATTAACTCATCCCCTCCCTGCAACCCCTCTGTGGGGGGATGTTCCATTGTCCATAGTTGGACTTTGGGTCTCCACTCCCAACCCCTGTCATTCTTACAAATACATGGAATCACCAGGACCGGAATCAACTCTAAGTCAACCCTGGATTTTTGCTTGTCTATTTTTAGTATATATGTATATGTGTCCATGCAGTGTATCCATGCACACAACCCATGTACACACACAAATTGAATGTATAAAATATTGAAAACTACATATTGTCTCGATATGACCTTTATGGGGTTGAGTATAATACAGGAGGACTTCCATGAGCAAAAACTTCATGGGAAAAAACATTGTATTTTAATTTAATCTTTTTCATGAAATATTTAAAGGACCCTTCTACGGTATTTAGGAATATAAGCAAATCGGCCCGACAACTTACTGTTTCTATAATTTCAAATCTTTATTTTCTCATTTTTATGATGGAAATAGATCAATCTAATTAAAAGTGTTATTTTAAGTTATATACTATATGTGATGAAATATATAGTGCATATATGTTGCAGTACTTGCAGTAATTTGTTAAAATTTGATATTACTAACATCAATATATGAAAAGAAAAGATTATGTTTTAAGTTAGCTGGTTTATAAGTTAGTTCTCAACAGAAAATCAGTGATACACATAAGTTAAAATAAACCAAAAAATAGTTGACTGACACAGTACTAGTAAACAAAATATGGGAGAAACTTAGGAAAAGTACCCCCAAAAGAGTGTGGAAACCTGGAGAAATAAAAGGAAATCTAGTGACCTGAACAAATGCTGGGCCAAAACCTATGTTGTGTGTCATCATTAGTCCTTATGTTATCCTCATTTTTCTATATCCTACCTCACTCCTTATTTTTTTTATTTTTTGGTGGTGGGGGCATCACTGCTCTCCGGTGGTGGGAGTAGGAGGCCCAGCCCCACTGCTGGAATTGAACCTCCGTCCCAGTGGGCCGCAGTCCCGCGCACAACCACTACGCCACCAGGGCCCAGCCCATGTCACTCCTTATTTGACATCTATGGTGCAACAAACTCCCTGTTGCTTTACTTTCCATGTAATTATTCTGATTAACATCTTCATTCTGTTTTCTGACATTTTAGTCTTTTTGCAATCACTAGCTCGGAAACCTCCTTGTCCTATTCTTTGCTCAATATCTAATGAATAACCTTGGTTTCTGTCCCAAGGCTTTTCTTTCTGTACTCAGCCACCACACCCTTTATGACACTTTTTTATCATCAGATGTTTGAAATCCCATTGCTAACATAATACTCTCTGACAACAGTCATCGTGGTGTAGCTTAGTGTTAAACCATTACATGTTCATATGTCATACTGTTTTTAACTCCTGTCCTTTGAACATAATGAGTAATATGCAATTTAAAATCATCCTGACAGAGTCTTCACCTTGTAAATTAAAGAACAGAATCATAAACCAAGGTACATACAATTTAACGAGGGTTTCCTAGAATTTTTATGAATGTTTGACATGTGCTTTTCAGGGTTGGTTATTTAATATCCTTCTATAATTCTCAATAAGTCTTGTTGTTTTCTTGGCATACCATAACAAAATATACAAGATTTATACCAAACTAATTCTTATTTTTAATTAAAATTTTGAATCTGTTGACTCATGGTTTTCCTTTTATCCCCTCACCCACCTAATTCATTCTTTTCCAGCTTGAATTTCATAGCCTACATTTATTTATAATTATTGAGCCATAAATATTATTCCCATTGCCATCTTTCCAGTAAAATCCCCCATCATTGCTTTTTCTATGTCCATATCCATGAAGTTGTGACTTACTAAAGAAACTTTACAAGATTTGCACTATGAAATGAAACCAAACTGTTTGCTCACTGGACTTCTCCAGGTTCTTACTATTCCTTTGAATCAACTCTCAGTTTTGTTCATTTTAATCTTCACAAAACCATTAAAATGATATTTGTAAAATATAAAATAATTGTTCCAGTGCTGGTGCAAATTATCTATTGGCAATACTTTGCCATTAGTTCAGCATTTCATTCACAAATGTTAATGATCTGGATCTGTAATAAAGATTCTGTTCAATGTTATATCAGCCAATCTATTCATAGGGATATTGTAACTTCATTGTCCACATTTCAGTTATGAAAACTGAAAACATTTGAAATATTTCAGGTAAAACTCTCCACTTCAACTTCTTTTCGGATCATTCTTCTTTTTTCTGTATGAGCATCTGGTTAGCATCTTTCTTAAATCACAGCTTAAATGAAATCTCCTCTGATTTCTTAATCTGAAATAGCATGCTTCCAGCTTCAATATTCTCAATTAACTCTTGTTTTCCTTGATGGTTTTTTGTTTACTTATGACTCTTCCCCCTTGGTAAACTGTATTCTCAAGGAAGTTAGAAATAAAGTTCTTTTTAATATATATTTCTGGTTTTTGGCTCAGTAGAAGCTAAACAGTAAATATTTACTAAATTATTAAGTGAATCATCAGGCTTACTATAACTTAGTGATCTGTTAAACAGATTAATTCGGGTAAACAGAGTAACTTAGTGTTCTATTAAACATATTAAAAGTCTACTTAGACATCTGAAATTATTCTTTTTAATCAAATAAAGTCAGGGTCTCCAAATTTACCTCTGTACAGAGTCCCACATTGAGTCTCACGGCTTCAATGTGATTGTTTTACTAGGCATCCTTTCTTTGATATGTATTACACTGTAGTTCACCTAGAAGTTGAATCTATTGAAAGAGATATATCTATTGAAAGAGATATTTCTTTCGTTCATAAGAAAAATGACAAAATGGAAGGGGTCTAAGCAGCCCTGATAGAACTGATGAGAAACAATTGTCCAAGAATTGATGTAATACCAATTGAGATGTTTAAATGACGATGTAAAATTGAAAGTGTGCACCCAACTACATCAAGAAAGTTGGAAGAAATCTACCTGGCCACCTAACTGAAAGAGATCCATATATGTGCTCATTCTAAAGAGAAAAGACAACATGGAAAGTGAAAATCATTAAACAATATCAATAAAACCACACTCGAGTAAAATTTTGCTGAAGATTATTCAGAGTTGCAGTAAGTAAAACATTGATCCCTTTAAATCACATGATCTAAGTACTGATGATGTTGTTCATAACTATAGCAAAGTGATGAATGACAACATTGAAAAATATTTTACTTAATAATAAAGAGAACAAGGATTCACAGGAATAAATATAAAGCACATAAAATGTGCAAGAAATCTGTTTACAGAATGATGGTATCTAACCTTGTAAACACTCTAGCTCTTGCTGTGTATGTAACTTCTATCTCACTGAACCTTCTGCCTAGTATTGCCTCTAGTCCAGGAATACTAAGGTACAGAAAATGGTTAAGTACTCAAGTAATAGCTGGGGTCAGCAGGTAGAACACACCTAGAGTTAACTCAGAATATAAATATGAGAGTAATATCGAAGCTTTATTTATAATCAATTGTATGACAACGAACAATAAACCTGGTCCATCATAATACCCATAAATGATCCCAATTATAAGGAGTAGAACCAATCCACAGAGCTTTGTTAAGTGCAATTGTTATCAAAGCGGATCACGTGGACTTTCATGACACCACTGGGTGGGTCCAAGGAGTTGTTACCGTTACCAGGTACCCTTGAGTCACTTCCAACTCAGAGTGACTGAAGAAAAGGATAAAATACTACCTGGTTTTGCACAATTTTCACAAAATTATGTTTAAGCTCACTGGTGCAACCACTGTATCAATCCAGTACTTCATCAACTTGTTGAAAGATTTCAATCGGTATTCCAACATTTCCTGAAGACTTGTTCTTTGTTAATGCCTTCAGCACACCTTGGAGTCCTTCTTTCAATACCGTTGGTTCTGCACCATGTTACCTCTTAAAATAGCTGATGGTTGACAAATTCAATTTGCTATTGTGACTCAGTTTTCCTTCTATATTTTTTTGGATCCTTTTGCACTATCTAATATTTTGCTCATGGGATCCTCCTATCTTCCAACTAGAGGCTTGAAAATTGCTGGATTCTCTCAGCTTGATATCTGCTCAGTGTGCTCTTCCTGTTTGTATATCCAGGTTTTTGCACATTTCTTTATAGCACCTTGATTTTGTTTTTCCTATTCATGCTTCCTTTGACTTTTTCAATTTACATTTTTATTTCATCAGTTCTTCCAATTTAGATAAAATTATTAAATTCAAGAGAATGTTTAAGAGTGTTGTCTGATATTCATTTTGGACTTTTCTTTCTTTTTTGCCTTTTAATGGCATGTTAGTTTCTTCATGTTTGATCCCACAACTTACCATGTTTTTTGTCATTAGAGATTGATGTGATAAATTCATCCTTGAGATGGTCTCTAAATTTGTCAAATATACTCTGGTTGTATTTTGGCTCTCTTTTTTTTAAAATTTTTTCAGCTTTAAAATCAATTCCATTTGAGCAATTGATGGTCTGTTCTAAAGTCAGCCCCTGACCTTTTTTGGCTGACTGCATTTAGTTTCTCCAACATCTCTCTCACCAGTATAGCCAATTTGATTTCTGTATTTCCCACCTGGTGAGGTTCATGTGTATAGTATCTGTTTGTTATTTGCAAAAAATAAGTATTTGTCTTGCTAAAGTTTATCATGTAATCTCTTACTTTATGTCTTTTTATTTATTTATTTATTTATTTATTTATTTATTTATTTTTTAGGCATCACTGCCCTGGTGGTGGAAGTAGGAGGCCCAGCCTTTGCTCCTGTGAGCTGGAATTGACCCTCCATCCCAGTGGGCCGCAGTCCCGTGCACAACCACTATGCCACCGGGGCTCTGCTGCTCTTACTTTATTTCTTCTTTTTTTTTTTTGGCATGACTGCTCTCCGGTGGTGGGAGTAGGAGGTCAAGCCCCACTGCTGGAATTGAACCTCCGTTGCAGTGGGCCGCAGTCCCATGCACAACCACTACGCCACCGGGGCTCAGCCCCTGCTCTTACTTTATTTCTATTGTCCAGGTTACATTTTACAAATCCTGATACTAATTTTTTGTTTCCAAATTTTCTATTCCAATCAACAGCGAACAAAATATCTTCATCACATGTTTGATCAATTTCAGACTGAAGAAGTTAGTGGAATTCTTAAGTTTCTTCTTCAGTGGTGTCAATAGTTGTTATATAAATTTATTATATTATCACAGTATTATACTTAAAGATAGCCTTTGAAATATTCTTTTTGATAATCATTTTAAAGCTACTCCTCTTGAATTTGTCATTTCCATTATAGCCAATCATATGATGATCTGATTCAAAAGTGTCAATACCAGTCAATTTCAGATCACTAATGCATAGAATATTGATCTTTATACATTCCACTTCATTTTTGGATTACCTCAAATTTTCCTAGTCATGTTTCATATTCCCCATGTTCCAATTATGAATGGACAATTACAGCTATTTATTCTAATTTTGAATTGTGCCTTATCAGGAAATGAGGGTCCCAGGAATTATTGTCCATATTTGGAGGCCCATGATTTAGTATAACATTTATGATTATGATTTAGTATAACATTTATGAAATCTCCCCTGCCTGCATCTTTTTATGGGGTGAGGAGTGTGATGGTCAATGGAATTTGTTCTTCCACAGAATTTAATACTCCTCCTCTGTTCCTTTTTCTAAGCTATCTATGGGAATGAAGAACTCTGGCATGAGTCCCAAGTCTATTCCAAATTATGTGCAGTACTTTTTTTTCCGTGTCCCCCCCTCTCCGCCCAGGGGGATCTTATCATTATTGAACGTACACCAAGGCCTGAAGGCTGCCCCTGGGGCAGCTATTTGCAGGGCTGTGAATACAACTTCAATCTACAGGCTGGGAGTCCATACAGATGTACCTAAGAAATCTTAGGATATAGAACAGAGTTGAAGTTGAAAAGAGAAAAATATTAAAAGCCCAGTTGAATTACATTTATTACTATCAGGCATGAAACAAATGTTTTAACTTAAAAATAGGCATCATGAAATGTCAAAAATTGCAGGAGAGATAGAAAAGTTTAAACTCAAGTATACAAAAGTGTGAATTACTTTTATAGTATTAATTCAAATACGAGCAGCATCTAAAATAAGCGAGTTTGTGTCTCATCTGGTAGACTCTGCATGCAAAGTCCCATATATGTAAGGGTGTGAATTATGCACTACTTGGATGATCAGGATAGTAGAAACCCACATACAGATGTTTGGATATTTTCCAACACAAATAAGCCATTTTCTTTTCTTCTGAGTACTGAAGAAGTATGAGCAGAAATAAATAAATAACAAAGGCAAAGATAAACAGATCTTACTGAATTGTCCAAACTGTCTCCATGAGGTCAAGGTCATATGATATAGTAGTGTGGTTTTAATTATATTGTTTTCTAGTGAGCTTTATGGGTGTGACCAATTCCAATTTCAATTATTTCATGTAATTTTTCAACTGACTATGCTACAAAAGGCCACATTCCTCAGCAGCAAATTAATGAGAACTCCACCTAATTTCAGTGGGAATATACTATGAGAATAAACTGAATAGCTGTACCCAATATTAGAGAAAGCAAAATTCTTTCTGGATTAAAAGATAAGCAGTGCATGTCACGTAATGCCCGTTGTTTGATAAAATAGACACTGCTAGTTCAGCAGTACATAGACATCTATGTGTTTTTATCAGAAGATATTTTTGTAACCATTTCAAAGAATTAAGAAATAATAACCAAAAAAAGCTGCCAATAGTAAATTCTAACGTCAGAGTAATACAAATTAATAGGGTTTTTTTTGAGTCCATACATGTCTATGAAAACAGGCTGGCACCTCTTTTTCCTACAGAGCAGCAGCAAGTGGGTTTGAAGCTCCCACTTTTTGGTTAGCAGGGGATCACTTCAACCACAATGCCACCTTTCAACTACCAAAACCCTCTGGTTAAAGCAAGCAAAAGAGAGGATTGCCAAAAAAAAGGAAAAAAGTAGTTGTGCCTTAAAAGCAAGTACAAAACTATTCTGAAGCTTCAGTATTAGGTTTTACTTTTGAGGGCATGGGTTTTGTTGGGTCTCACTAGGCTTTTGCATGATAAAATTATGCTACATTGATGAATACAGGGCAGGGCGTTAGTGGTTAAAACAACTCGTCTTTCCATGGGAGAACAACCAAGCTACCTGCTCCCTAAAGATTTACAGAGCTTCACAATCCCTAGATAGGGTCAACATGAATTCAATGATTACTACAACAGTGAGTGCAGTTGCGTTTTTAAAAAATTGTTAGGTAAGGTGACCCAAAGTGTTGGCATTACCCCAACTCTAAAGGTGCACAGTTCAAAAGCATTCCGTGACACCTCAGAAGAAAGACCTCCAGAAAGCGACCACCTGGAAAGGCCTCCAGACCAGCTCCACTATGCATGCTTGGTGTCACTATGAATCTGAATCTACTAAATGACAACAGGTTTTTTAATATTTTTGTAAGGTAAAGAGAGAAGCTTCTTTGGGAAAATGTGAAGATTATCCTAGAGCTTGATATTATTATTAAACATAATTTTGAATCCTGAATTTATTTATGTACTCATTCAATGGGCAAATCTATCTAAACCACTTGAACAAATAGTCAATCTTTAACAATATTAAACATTAAAAATCAAAACTTTAAATAATGAAACCAGACTAAGGGATTAATCATTACCTTTCTGCTGTTTTCTGTATTTAAGTGTATGTGAGTTTTATCTGGTTAACCTAACTAAATCTGCAGAAGAGTAGTTCAATCTCTTATGGTACTATCGGAATTTTGTAGTCTCATTTTCATTGATATATTTAATATGCACATAAGCTGTAAATCTCATAATTGGACAGACATCTTTGGTACTATTATAAAAAACTATGTAGATCATAGAAATGTTGTGATAGGGTTTTCTGTGTCAGTATGACATCTGTAAGAAGATACGGGTGAGTTTAACCAGTCAATCAGGCTGCAGTTTGATGACCCCATTTGGAGGGGCCCTGAGAGATAAAGCTTTTCTCTGTCTCTCTCTCTCTCTGTCTCTCTCTCTCTGTCTCTCTGTCTCTGTCTCTGTCTCTCTCTCTCTCTCTCTCTCTCTCTCTTTTTCTCTGCCTTCACTCTAATACCCATGAGCCATACTGACATCTCCACCAACCTGTGATGCTTCCACCACCACTTGATCCACAAAAGTTTTCACCCACCAGCCTGTGATCTTCCTGCATTTTACATAATTACATGTGGCTGCTATGATTTTGAAAAGGTACTTATAGACTAGTAATGGATTTAGGGATGCGTGTTGGACTCATGGACTTGATCCAGATCGAGCTGTGATGTTTACCTGATATATAACTATCATAAATTTTAATGTAAAGCTCTGTCTTATACACACATGAGTGCCACTGGATTTGTTTATCTTCTCAACTTGCCCTTACAAAAGTGTGTATCTCAATTCTGTATGAAAAGGAAGAAAAGAATATGATTTGAGAAATCAAATGAGTGTTAATTTTCTGAGACATGATAGAAAAGAAAGTGTATACATGCACTGAAATAGAGCACTTTACCAAAAATTATAGTTTTAGTGAACAAGCTACTTACAAGTGTGAAATCTAGCACAATAGAAAGGGAATACTTACAAAAAATTGCAATCATATTATTTAGAATTCACTCTATATTTGTCATATATTTTAGTGACTAAAAGCACTCCGAAAGATGTCCATCGAATAGCTAACACATCTTTGAGGTTTATAAAATGATTCCCAAATAAGTTTTTATTTCTTGAATAGAATCATGATTTATAAAACATTAAATTGATCATTGTTAATATTGTAGAGTAAAAGGATTTTCAGAAATTAGGAACTATAGTACTATTTTAAAATAAGACATGAAATTATAATATGGAGTTCATGGAATAAAAAACATAAGTGACAACAATAAAAGGGGAACAGGAAATCGTGGGCTAGATATGAAATGCCTTGTATCTTACTAAAGTTAAATGGCCACCACTTTCCCTTTTGTTGTTAAGTACCTTTGAATACTTTTAACTCTCTGCACAATAGAAATACTCTCCCATTCTAAACTATTTTCAACACTCTTGTGATATTGAGCCTGTGGTGACAGGCACTTTGCCAATCCATCTTGTTCAGGGCCTTCCTCCTTTTTGCTGACTCTCTACCAATCATGATGTTATTGTCTCAAGAGTGTTTTCACAATAACATGCCAAAAACATGTGAGATGCAGCCTCATCATCCTTGCTTCCCAGGAGCATTCTGGCTATCTTTCTTCCAAGACAGATGTTTGTCTTCTGGCAGTTCATGGTGCTTTAAGTATTCTTTTCACAAACCACAGTTCAAATGAGTCAATTCTTCTATAATCTCAAATTTCATATGCACACAAGCAATGGAAAATATCGTGGTTTAGATCAGATACACCTGAGTCCTCAAAAATGATATCTTTGCCTTTTTAACATGTTGAAGAAGTCTTGTGACGTTGTCTGTCCAGTGCAATATGTCATCTGATTTCTTGATGGCTGCCTCCATGGATTGTGGATCCAATCAAAATGAAATTCTTGAAAATTTAAATATGTTCTCCATTTATCCGGATGTTGACTATTGGTAGAGTTGTGAGGATTTTTTTTTTCCTTACATAGAATTGTAATCCATTCTGAAGGCTATTGTCTTTGATCAGCAAATGCTTTAAGTTTTTCTAGCTTTCGGGAAATGTGTTATTTGCATATCACAAGCTATTAATAAGCCTTCCAATACCCATAGAAAGTTTTTATAAATAAAAAACTATAATACGTGTTTATCTAGCCTATCTCTTATGTGCTTAGTCAATCTGCTTAGAATATAGATTGAAAAAGTACAGCAAAAGGATTATGCTCATGTAACCTGATTTTAAAGAAGAGCAAGCTAACCACTTGCTCTTTTAAAAGGACTGTCTTTTGTTTCATGGAGAAGTTGTGCATGAACACAATAAAGTGTTCTGGAGTTTTCGTTCTTCAAAATGTTATCTAGAAAAAAAATGTTATCTAGAGTTCATTATGATCCACACAGTGGAATGTATTTGCATAGTCAATAAAATGTGAGAACACATTTTTCTGCTATTGTTTATTCCATTATTTTGTTTTGTTTTGTGTTTTTCTGGGGGAGGGGGGAAATCACTGCCCTCTGGTGGGAGTGGAAGGCCCAGTCTTGTTCCTGGAGAGCTGCTGCTGGATTTGAACTGTCAAGTCAGTGGGTCGCAGTCTTGCACTCAACCACTATGCCACCGGGGCTCAGCCCTCTGCTATTATTTATTTTGGGCCAGATTCATCCGAGGTCAGAAAAGATATTCCTTATCTAAGTCTTCTCCTAGACCCTATTGAATTTCTGAAAGCACCCTGACAATGTAGCACTGCTACCTTTGTTGAATTTTCTTCAGAAATAATTGGCATGTATGTGATATTAATCCTATTCAAGAATTTCTGTGTTCTGTTGGTTCATCTTTCTTTGAAGTGGGCACAAATATGGATGTTTTTCAGTGAGTTAACCTGTTGGCTAACTTCTAAATACCTTGGCATAGACCATTGAATACTTCTACAATACGTTGCTGAAACATCCCAGTTGGTAGTCATTCAATTTCTGAAGACTGGTTTTCCACTAATGCCTTCAGTACACCTCGGGCCTTCATACTTCAATAACATGGGTTCTTAATCACATGTTACTTCTTGAAATGATTGAAAGACAACTAGCTATTTTTGTAATAACTCTATGTATATTCCTTCAACCTTCTTTGATGCTTCATTATTGTTCTACCTTTCCCTCACATCAGAAACTGTAGACATCGTGTTTTTCTTTAGTTCTATCAGTAACGAATGCTTCCCTTTTGGCATTAGCTACTATACCTTCAAGACCAACTTTCTGAGCTTCTTCTGATATTCAATTTTTAAAATTTTCAGTCTTCTTTGTAATTTTTCATTTTTTTCATGTATAATGAAGATCTCTGGTCTTCAGTAATTAGTCAACTGTGTGTCAAATCTGGGTTTGAGATGCTGTCTACACTCAACCAGGATATATTCAAGATTATATTTAGGCTTTCATGTCTTGTTTTATTTTTTTTTATTTTTCAATTTCAGCTGACGGCATGTAAGATCAATTGAAGACTTGTTCCATAGATGGTCCTTGGTCTTATCTTAGACTCTTTGAACAATTGTAGCTAGTTGGATTACTGTGCATTCCATTGGGCAAGGTTGACTTCAGTAGTCACTGCTTATGCTGCTGAAGAATATAATTGCAATGAATTCCTCATTGGTTATCCCAAGCATAACTTTATATTTAGACTATTTGTGCTGGACATTTGTGATGGCCAGTGTATGACACAGTACCCCCCAAAACGGGAATTTTGCTGGGCAGAACAGAGCTTTCATAATATGCTTTTTCTTGCAAGAGAAGCATCCAGGACCTTGCTATGTGTTAGTGCACCTAGTGGCATCACCTGGGAAGGTTGCTCTGGTCATAGTGAAGTTTTTCTTAAAAGCAGTTTTATGTGAAACTCATTTTTTGTCATGGCTCATTTAAGAGAACAGCATGCCATTGTGATATTTTGTGTCCTACTCAGGAAAAAGGCTGCAGAAACTGTTGGGATGTTGAACACAGTTTCCACGGACAGTGCCATGAGAAAATCTCAAATGTACGAGAGGTTTTTTCATTTCAAAAATGGATAACATTTAATTGATGGCAAACCTCGTTGTTGACATCTACAACTTCCTGAAGGGATAAAAATGCCATCTCTGAGTGCCTCTGGAGTCCATTTCACCAGGCCAGCCTGTTTATCTAACTTTCTATTTAGAGGTTCTGAAAAGATTGTATAAAACTGTGTGACAAAGAGGGCCCAGTTTGTGGCAGACAGGGACTGGTTTTGCCACCATAACAATTCACCTATTCATGTAGCCATCGCAGTGTGCCAGTTTGGGGCAAAAAAACTATATGCCTCTCGTGCTCCATGCACCTTAGTCACCTGACCTTGCTCTGTGTGACTTCATTTTGTTTCCACAAATGCTGAGGGGCATAAAAGGCAGTGATTTGATGATGCAGAAGAGGTGAAGAAAAAAGGAGGTTCCAAACATGAGCTGGCAAAATATTTTCAAAAATAGAACCACAGGTTTGACACATCTATTAGTGATAAGGTTGGTTTATTAAAAAAATCTAAATACATAGCTTTAAAACATATATTCAAATTTTTTGAGTACCTATTAATAAGCAGACCTGCAAATATCCAGTTATTTGAATTTGTTTTTGTTTTTGTTTGGGGGGGCACCACTGCCCTCTGGTGGGAATGGGAGGCCCAGTCTTGCTCCTGGAGAGCTGCTGCTGATATCCCGTTATTTGCAATCCAATTAATAATCTGTTATTTCTAGTGAATAAGGTCAGATGCTATCGAGGAGTTTTATTAAAACATTGTTGCATGAAAATTTTCATTTGTGTGTGTGTGTGTAATCAGTATGCTTTGATTATTATTGCTAGTTGGAAAGCAAATTTAGGACCAAATACCTTCATGCACACACAGTTGTGTAATGAGCATCTTTGATCCAACATTTACATTCCAACCTGAAATAGTTATCAATACATGCTGATTACACGTTTGATTAGTTTCAAACTGAAGAATTTACAAATATTCAATTACTCCACCACTGATCTTAGTAGTTTGTTTGAATCATAATTATATCAACTGGACTTTTTGGGACATATAAATATATATGATCCTATCATAGAGGAAGCATTGTATTTGAATAGATTTTGAAATATCTTTTTGATAATGAATTATCATCCCTCTTGAATTTTTCATACTCAGGGTAATAAATCATATGATTATCTGACTCAAAATGGTTTATCCCAGTCAATAAAATTCAACCAATCAAATTCACTAATGTCTAGTAATTGATCATTGTGTGCTACATTTCATTTTTAATAACTTCTATTTTTCCTACACGCATATTTTGTATATTCCACATTTATTTATTAATGATGTTTTCTTCTCATTGTGAGTTCTTTCCCAACTGTAAATTGAAGACCAGAAATCTTTGCTCAGACAACTCAGACTGTGCTTTGAGAAAGCAGGTCTCCCACTGTCTGTCTTGACCATCTTTGGATCTGAGGCATTCATCTTGTGGTACCATATCTGACACAGCTCAGGAGATATTTGAAGTATCTGTGGCATAGCTTACAATATAACAGCAACACACAAGTCACCACATTAAAACACATGGAAAGGTGAGTCATGCCTAAATTACCAGATGATGTTATAAATACAGATTCTAAGTATAATAATCTTGATAATGACTAAGAGAAGATTTTTAAAACATTAACAAAAGAAGCAGAGAAGAAAACCATATAACTCACTACCATCAATTAGCAAACCATTAAAGCAAGTATGAGTGCAGAGCATAGACAAAATAGTTTAAGATGCATAAAAATAAATAAAATTATAGAAAAGTCAATTGTTACTGGTACATGAAAAAAATGTGGGATTGGTATGTTCTTTGTGTATCCTCAAAAAGCATAGAAAAAAGAAAGGTTATGTAAAAAAGAAAAGAAAAAATTTTGTTTAGTCAAAAAACATACAATGCTTAGAAAAAGAATGTGAATATTAGTTAAAAATTGAGAGTGGAAATAAATGAGAACAAAATTATGGAGAAGCTATAATTGGTGTACTAAGGGAGTTTTTTTTTTTTTGAAGATTAGACTGGTTAATGATGGCCATTTACACTCCAAAGACTTAGAAAGCTAGAGAGAATATCAAACAAGGGTTCAAATTTAAGATTAAGTTTAGAGACAAGAATGTGCCATTATATTTTGCGTCTACCTGAACAGTGAAAAAGATCTAACTAGGTTATTTTGGCTAATTATATTTGCGGGCCAATATATACAGACCACCAACAACACAGTTGTGTGGAGTCTTTTAAATAATCTGTATTACTGATTGGTGCATATCCTCAGATATAATCTAGATGTTTCATCGTAAACACGGTTTTTGTCAAGAAAATCTTCATGTATACCTGTACATCCCGTCAACATACACACTGTCAAATAAATCAGAGATTGATTTCCATTCCCTGTTGATTTATTTCTTCTCCATTGATTGTTTTTATATTATATTTAAACATAGAATATGTAACATATCTGTACACATAGTTGTTAGTGACATTTTAACAGCTGGAAGATAAGTTTGCCAGTACCATGACAAGAAAATTTTATTAATTGTCCAGTCTGGGCATGAGCCCAAGACAAAACCAACAGGATGAATGGCCCGTTGCCATTGCTTTCAAAAGAAGATTATAGTGCTATTCTACCCTTTCTAATATTGGCTCAACTCCCATTCCTTAGATGATCTTCAAGAGGTTGACACTATTATTTTTCTTAATTTTCTTGTTTGGGGATCGTCTAATAGATTTCCTGCCCTGTTCCGCCACTCACATACATTCTGCCTACTATGTAATTGCATTTAATTTATATAAATGCTTAATTTCCTACCCTTCTTTTTAACTCTTTAATATCAAAATTTATACTTAACTCACACCTAACTTCTAATCTATCATTATATTCTGCAGTTGTCTGCAGGAGGGAAAAGGATGGTGAGAGAGAAAGAGAAATGAAGAGGGAGGGAGCAGAAGTGGGAGGGAACTGGAGAAAATTAAAGAGTTCGCAGAAAATTTCTATTTACTTAAAAGATTAAGTTTTGTGCCAGAATCTTTCAGAGACCGCAAGGTAAAGGTATTTTACTAGGGAAAAAATGGATTTTAATTACATAGAGGAAATCAATTAGTTAAGTCAATAGGGTTCAACATAGTAAAGACAGCACAGTAATGAAGTGAAACATGGTTCATATGTTGCACACTGAAGATGCAAATACAAAATCAGTTAAAATGAAAGAATAAAAACTACACATCAAGCTAATGGCAACTAAAAAGAGCAGGGTGACAGTATGAATTTCTTTTAAAACTCGACTTCAAAGAGAAAATTATCAGCGTGGAGAATAAGAAAAGTCATTATAGTGTTGAGAGGTCAAGCAAGCAAGAAGACAAAACTAAACAAATATCAATGCACCCAAAATATCAAACAGCCCCCAAATATGTAAATGTGCATTAACATAATTGAACAGAGAAATAGACAACAATAGTAGTTGTTGTGCTGTTGCTAGGTGCCATCAAGTTGGCTTTAATTCATAGCTAATCTGCATACAGCAGAATAAAACAACGCATTTTCAGTGTCATCTTCACAATTGTTATGTTTAAGACCATTGTTGCAGTCACTACATAAATCAGTCACATTGAAAGCAATTCTTTTTCATTGACACTCTGCTCTACCAAGGATGATGTCCTTCCCTACGGACTGATCCCTTCTAATAAGATGACCAAGCCACATGAGATGGATTCTTGAAATCCTTGCTACTAAAAATCAGGGTGGTTGTATTCTAAGATTTATTTGTTTTTTTTTGAAATCTCACTGTATATTTGGTATTCTTCATCAACATGATATTTAAGTGTATCAATTCTCTGGTCATTTTTGTTCACTTTCCAGCATTCCAATATAAATGAGGAAATTAAAAATATCAGGAGTGACTCAAGTGTATGCTGGTTTTCAAAGTGACATCTTTACTCTTTTTTAAAAAAATCATTATATCAGAAGTTCATACAACTCTTTTCACAATCCTTACCTCCACACATACATATATTGTGTCAAGCACATTTACACATATCTTTCCATCATTTTAAAAATACTTTCTGTCTACTTGAGCCCTTGATATCAGCTCATTTTCTCCCTCCCAACCACTCCCTCCCTCATGAACATTTGATAATTTATAAATATTATTACTTTTTCATGTATTCCACTGACTGAAATCTCCCTTCACCCACTTTTCTGTTGCTCATACCCCAGCAGTGGAAGGTTATATGTAGATCATTATGATCATTCCCCTTTTTCTCCCCCACTTTCCCTTACTTTCTAGTATCATTAACTGTCATTATTGGTCCTGACAGGTTTATCTGTTCTGCGATCCCTTTATTTCCAGTTCTTATCTGTACCAATGTTTGTGGTCTGCTCCAGATTTATAAGGTACACTTGGGGTCATGATAGTGGCGGTGGGGGGTGAAGAGGAAGCATTAAAGAGTTAGAAGAAAGTTGTATGTTTCAACAGTAGTGTACTGTACCCTGCCTGACTCGTCTCTTTCTTGTGGCCCTTCTGTAAGAGATGTCCAATTGTCCACAAATTGGCTTTGGGTTTCTATTCTTCCCTCCCCTTCATTCATATTGTTCTAATTTTTTTGTTCTGGGTCTTTGATACTTGATCCCATTGACACCTCACAATCACACAGGCTAGTGCACTTCTTCCATGCAGGCTTTATTGCTTCTCAGTTTACTCTTGAACACTTTGAAAAGTCTTTGGCAGCCATTTTCCTCAATGCAATATATCCTTTAATCTCTTGACTGCTGTTTTCATGGGTGTTGACTGTGGTTCCAAGTGAAATTAAATCTTTCACTCTCACAATCTTATGTCCATTTTTATGGTGTTATTTATTGTTCTAGTTATTAAGATTTTTGCTCTTCTTACATTGAGTGATAATCCACACAGAAGACTCTAGCTTTTTCTCCTTATCGATACATGCTTGCAGTCCTCCTCTTATTCAGCAAGATACATCATATCATTTGCATATCACAGGTTACTAAATGATACTTCCTTTAGAAGAGATGCCAAATTCTTGGAGTCCAGGAGCCCATTATGGATTAGACTATCCACTGCTCATATGTTTGGTCAGATTGAAGCTAAGGAAAATCAAACAAGTCCATGAGTAAGAGTCTAGCTCTTTCAAGAACAGATTTGATATATTTGACACTAATCACATAGGACCTGTTGAACTGTGGAATAACATCAAGAACATAATACATGAATAAAGCAAAAGGCCACTGAAAGACAGAAAAGACCCTACAAAATGAACTAAGTTTTACTTATAACACACCTGTAGCCCTTGGACTTAGACTGAAACATGGCTGCTAGCCCAAGAGCATAGAAGTGGCAGATATTGGACTTTGGTTCATACATCTTGCATTGAAAGTACTCAGTAAATTATAGCCTTGATTTGCCATATACTATTTTCCCTCCTCCTAACTTCATAACGACATGTATTAATCTGGTACATATATCAATGTGAATGGCTAATGAAAGTTTTGCTCGATCACTAATCCCCATTATGTAGTGTCTAGTCACTTCAGAGTTTAACCTGTTCAAGTCAGCATTTCATGTACTGTGGCTCATACTTACACTTGTATGACTTCCTTTTTTCAACAATGTTTTACATTCTATACCATTAGCTAAACTAGTGATACCACAAATGGGTATTGATACTGTAGTTGTATTGATACAGTGTTTATGGGCTTCTAGCAGCAAGGTCAGAAAGCACCAATCAGTTTCTTGAGGGAAGGGTGAGGCTTTATACACCTGTGAAGATTTTCAGGCTTGGAGACTCAATGGGGGCAGTTCTATCATGCCACAAAGGGTTGCTTTGAGTCAGCTATGATTCAATAAGAAAGTGATACCCCAGGGAGATGATTGACAATGTTCTTTAATATAAAATGGTCATAGTATCTCTAAAGTGAACCAGGGACACATATAAACCATAGCTATATGAATTGATCTTGAACTTGCACTTAATGCTAACTCCAATCTAAGTACACTTAGTTTTATGACATGTTCCTATTTGATGCCCAACTTCATGAAGAAATCTCCGAACACATGGGTGCTCTAGCAGTGTGTGATGAAGAACATAGAGTGTCCCAGGCTAACAGAAGCAATAATATCTAAGGTTGCAAAGACTTGTCTTCCAACAAACAGCCATATAAGTGAGGCTTCATGTCAGTCTTTGTGGAAGAAGCACACTAGTCTGTGCAAGGATTGTAAATAATAAGACCCAAATTCAAAAGAGACAAGGGTATTAGCTTAATTTGTGAACTTAAATTGTGAACCTTGGGTTTGCAGAAGACGATAGACGAGAAGTCCAAAATCTGCTTTGCAGTGTCCACCTGTGACTCCCCTCTGATAACAACCGAGGGGCATGAATCGCTTTGCTAGCTGAAAGAGAGAATTGTAAAGTCAATTATGGCAGGTGTAATTAGATTAAAATGCGATATCTTATAATGTGATAACCCTTTGACACGTTTTAAAGTCGTTTCAGTTTCAAAGTCAGAAATTAAAAGGAAACATACATGGATTAAAACTGATGGATCCTCTTTGACCATATATCAGGCATATAAATAGAATTGCTATTATGCAAAATGTATTGAAAAGTGGGTAGTTGCAGAGGCCATAAGGTCAAAATGCAGCACCTTATCATTTGATCCCCTTTCTGATCCACTGCAAACTCATTCTAGTTTTTAATATTTTCTTCTTTCTCTTCAATTGAGGTTTTACTTTGCCATTGCTGTTAATGATTTTGTTTTGTCCTACACACTTTTCTGTAGGTGAAGTCCAGGATCAGTATATCTTTAGATACAGCACTGGGATTAATGGTTCTCTGGGCATATGAGAGGGGAGATTGGGAGGAAATGGAAAGCTAATAATTATGAATACAAAAGTAAACGCAGTATTTTAAATCGGATTGTGGTGATGATTATCAAACTCTTCTTGATGTGATTGAACTATTGGATTTTATTATATGCCAATAAAACTGTTAAAAAAGAGAAGGAAGAAATCAAAACTTCAATTCTAAGTGCAAGGGGAGACTCTGAAGCTTTGTCTTCATCATAGAGTAGCTAAGGCAGATGGAAGAAATGGACTCAAAGAGCTGAGTAGAAACTTTCTTAGAACACCTCAATAAGACTATGTAAGTAAAATATTTTAATAAAATGTACAAAGACATAGAGTTAGAAAACTGTTGCTCAGCATACTTTAAACTGAATAAAACTGAAGGAAAAATCATGCCTCGGGTTGCAATATTCAAATAGGTAAAATATTGAACAATGCTGGAAGCATCAAAAGAAGATGGAAAGAATGCGCAGTCACAGAACCAAAAAGAATTAGTTGACAATTAACCATCTCAAGAGGTAGTATAAGAGAAAGTGCCAATGTTACTGAAGGAAGAAGTCCAAGCTGCACGAGAGGCACCAGTCAAAAATAAGAGTCCAGGAATGGATGGGCTGTCAAATGAAATATTTCCACAAGGGAATGAAGTATTGGTAGCACTCACACATTTATGTCAACACTTTTGAAAGACAACTCTCTGGACAAGCTACTAAAAGAGATTCTTATTTATACCTCTTTCAAAGAAAGATGACCCAGCAGAATGCTCAATTTGTAGAACAATATCATTAATAATGGACTTGAGTAAAATTTTCCTGAAGAGCATCCATCAACGGTTACAGCAATACATGGATCAGGAGGTGCCAGATATTCAGATTGCAGTCAGGAGCGGATGTGCAACAAGGATGTCTACAGGATGCAGTTGCTGAAAGCAGATGGATCTGGGTGGAAACCTGGGAATTTTAGAAAGATGTATTTTTGTGTTTCAGTGACTAAGCAAAGGCACTTAACTGTGTGGACAATACAAAACTGAGGATACTTTTAAGAAATTCCAGAGAAGTTCATTGTGCTCAGGCAGAACTAGTACATGGATAAATAGGGAATTGTGTGAACAGAGCAAGGAAATATTCCATGGTTTCTTTTTGGGGGGAGGGCATCATTGCCCTCTGGTGGGAATAGGAGGCCCAGCCTTGCTCCTGGAGAGCTGTTGCTGGATTTGAACCACCAAGTCTGTGAGCTGCAGTCCCACACTCAACCACTATGCCCCTGGGGCTCAGTCCACCATGGTTTCAAATAATGAAAGTGTGTTGGGAATTTATTCTTTTGCCATACTTTTAAAATATGCATACTGAGCAAATAATCAGAGATGCTGGATTTTATGAAGAAGAACATGGCATCTGAATTGGAGGAAGACTTATTAACAATGCACCATAGTGGTGACACAACTTTGATTGCTTCTACCGAGAACTTGATGCACTTGCTGTGGTAGATCAAGGATTGCAGTATTCAGTGTGGATTAAAAATAACACAATGGGTTTAATAGGTATCATCACGAATAATGGAAAATAGATTGAAATTGTCAAGAAGTTCATCTTGCTTTGATGTTCATGGAAGGAGCAGCCAAGGTATAAAAAGATGCATTGCATTTGTCAAATCTGTTGCACAAAGACCTCTTTTTTTCTGAAAACATTTATATAGATATTTATTCTGGAATCGCACAATTGACCTAAGAGAGTAGTTCATTTAATTTTTCTTTTCTTTTTTATTAAATAAATAAATAATTTTGGGGGATTTTACATATATTCTTACAAATCATGCATCTTTTACTGCAAGTGTACATGTATAATTATTGAAATCAACAATTTCTAAACATTAGCTTTGTTCTTGAGCCCTTTGATAGCACTTCCTCTTCGTGACCCTTCTTTCTCACCCTGTCACCCTGTGAACCCTTAATATATTATGTATTATTATTGTTCATACATGTCTTACACCACTCATTCTATTCCTTCACTTAGTATCTTAGTATTCTTCCCCTAAGGAGAGCAATTCTATCATCACTGCTATCCTTACCCCTTTCCTCCTTTCCTCCCCCTTTCCCTGCACTGTCTTCCTGGAATCATTGCTTCCATTTCTGTTTCTGAAAGGGTTGTCTTTCCAGAATTCTGTATATTGTAATATCTTGTCACTGTACACTGGTGTAGAGGGAATTGCAAGATTGAACTGAGGTCATAGTAGGGGAGGGGCATGGAATTAAAGAACTAGAGGGGTATTGTTTATTTTACTGGTGCCGAACTGCCCACAGGATGCATTTTTCCTCTCTGCAGCCCCTCTGCAAGGGGATATAAATATTATGCACAGATGGGCTCTGGTTCTCTAGCTTGACCCCTCTCCACCTCATGGATGAGTTTATTTTTGGAATTCTGATGAGTTCTGATGACACCTCATGATCACACATGCTGCTGTGCTTCTTCCATATGGACTTTATTGCTTCCCTGCTAGATGGCCGCTTCCTTGGTTCTAAGCTTTTAAGACCCCACACACTAGCTCTTTTAATCACTGAGCACCATCTGCCTTCTTCACATTTGCTTGTGCACCCGGTTTTATTCAGGAATCTTATTCAGATGGTGGGCATAACCAATACCACGTTATTATATCAAAGTGTTCTTGTGTTGCAGAAATACTTAAGAAGTATTGAAAACATGGATGTTACTTTGAGTTCCTAGGTATTTCTTACGCAACCATTGGTATTTTCAATCATTTCATAGGCACATGGAAGTTGGACATTGAATATGGAAAACCAAATAAGAATGTATGTATTTAAATTATGATGCTGACAGGCTGAGCCCCGGTGGCGTAGTGGTTGTGCGCGGGACTACGGCCCACTGGGACGGAGGTTCAATTCTGGCTCCCAGGAGCAAAGGCTGGGCCTCCTACTCCCACCACCTGAGGGCAGTGATGCCTAAAAAAAAAAATTATGATGCTGACAAAGAAGATTGAAAGTACTATGGATTGCCAAAAGAGCAAACAAACCTCTCTTGGAAGAAGTACACCCAGAATGCTCTTTAACAGCCATGATGGTGAAACGTCATCTCTCGTACTTTAAACATGTTATTAAGAGGGCTACCCTGGGGCTACTCTGGAAAAGGACATGGTGCTTGATAAATAGAGGGGCAGGGAAAAAGAACAAAGCAAAACCTGTGAGAATGATGCATTCAAACAGTGGCTGCAACAGTGAACTCAAACTTCAGAAAAACCGTGAGGGTGGCACAATACAGGAGAGTGTACATAGCATCAATATAAGTTAGACTCAACCTGATGTACATACGTATGTATGCATTTATGTATGCAAATATATCCATTTATATAATGAGACATAGAGAGGTAAATACATGGAATTGTTTAGCCATATCAAATTGCTTAAATTAATGGTTTATTGAACCTGGAGAATTAGGATCATAGTAGCAGGGATCATCAAGGTCAATTGGTTGAGTGTAATCCACAAACACAATATTCTACATAGTGCTTTGATTATCACTGACTGAGGTCTGTAAAGAACACAGTAGTCATGCAATATGCAACTATAGGTCTCTTCCTGTCCAAATTTTAAAATATGAAGAAAATCAAAGATTTATAAAAACAGTCAAAGGATTAAGGAACCACTTGAACCTCAGTCTCCATGTTTTTAAGAACAAAATGGTTACACAGTACGTGACAACTACTGATGACAGTTCTGAATGGGAATTGACTGAACAGCACTGGTGGGCCATAAAACAAAACTCAGAAATATAAGCAGAGAAAACTTACTGCTCTAATGGAGACTGGTGGAAATCTTGATATTATGGTCTTTAATCACTATTGCTCAACTTTCAGCCAAGTAACAGACAGACACATAAGGCTAAATAATAACATTAGGGAGGTAGCATTCCTTTAAAAGACAATTGAAAGGAAGCAACTGTTCCTGGAGAAATCTCAGAAAGCAGAAATGAATTTGAAAGAAAGGATGAATGGAAAAGGTAAATGGTCAGAAAATGATAATACTGCTGTTACAGTGTGAGGAGTACAATCAATGTCATGAAATAAAATGTGTGTGGGTTGTTGAATGGAAAATCAATGAGCTTTGTTGTTGTTGTTGTTGTTGTTGTTGTTGTTGTTGTTTTTGGGGGGGGCATCACTGCTCTCTGGTGGTGGGAGTAGGAGGCCCAGCCCCACTGCTGGAACTGAACCTCCATCCCAGTGGGCCGCAGTCCCGCGCACAACCACTACACCACCCGGGCTCAGCCCGAGCTTTGTTAAGTTTTGCTCAAATCATAATAAAATTTATTTTTTTAGATGAGACTGTTCAAAATTTAATTCCCTAGGCCTTTTTGGATTGCTCCAGGGATTTCATTATGTGTTTCAAAGAACTATCAATGGAAGCTTTTAGGAAGACTTTTCTCTTTGGTGGGAAACTTAAACCTAATAACTAACTTCTTATTTAATAAAGAGCTTTGTTACATAAAAAGAGGGTCTTAATGGGCTGAGCCCCAGTGGCATAAGTGGTTAAGTGTGGGACTGTGGTCTGCGGGCTTGGGGGTTCAAATCCAGCGGCAGCTCTCAGGAGCAGCACTGGGTAGCTCCCATAACCACCAGAGAGCAGTGATTTCACCCCCCTCCAAAAAAAAAGATTAAAAGAGGTTTTTATTAAATTAATTATAATTGTGTCTGAGATATAGTATTCAAAGACATTTTAGTAAGACCAGGATCAATATTATACAAGCAAATCCACATCAAATATACTTTACCTCAGTAAATAATTATATAAATAAATAACATATTTTAGTATTATTTACATAGGCTAGTAAAAGAGTTAAAATTATTTATGTTATCATTCTTTGTTTCATACTCAAAGTTAACTAAATTGATGCCCTGATTTTTTTTAGATGCCCTGATTTAAATACCTATGTTATGATAATTAATTTTTTGTCAGTAATAATAACTCACTGTAACTATCTAACATAGGAAAAACCCTAATTTGTCTGATCAAATATTTGTCTAAACCACAAAGAAGCCTTTTTAATATCCTGTGAAATGTTAAGCATACATCAATATATAGATCTATGACAAAATGTAATTAAAATGGTCCAGTTTTTTTTAAGTAGACTAGCTTGACTTTCATAATGAAAATCAGGGACTGATGGCTTGACAGGGGATTTTTTTAGAAAATGCGATAGCTCTCCTAACATGTCTACTTTAATCATTCAGGTAAACATTTAAAAATATGGAATAAAAACATTTTTGAAGGGCTCAGAGGAGGTGAGCTGAAATTTTTCTCATAACCAAGAATTTTAGAGAATGATTAGAATAGCATCTAATATGTTAGATGCTTGCATATGTTCTTTTGGCATCCAGTCAGAAGTCTGTGGCTCTTGGGGAGCAGGAATATTATGAGTAATCAATTTAGTCACAATTTTGAAATCAAAATATTTGCTGCCAGTATCCACACTGGATAAGCTTTCATAACAGTTTGAAGTCCAGAACTTTTCATTGTTTTTTTGTTTGTTCTCTGCATCAAATAAAAGTGTGATTTCTGAGATACTTTAGAACTTTCTAAATATTGATATCTTTATTAGAAAAATGTCTGTGCTAACTTGATAAATTAAAAGTGATGGGTCATCCTAAGAGCACATCTCACGTGGTAGAGTTATATATGCATCTCTTTGTATGTTAATATGGTTTAGGCCAGAAATCAAACTTCTAAAACATGCATTATTATTGTGTAGGTACAATTCGTGCTAGGAAGTTCATGAGTAAAAGGGAAAGAAAATAGAATCCCCCCCATAATTTTAATTTCATATATAACCAACATAACTACCCAAGATAATCTCATATTCAGAGAAGTAAAATTCCCACAAATGATAATATTTTATATAGTGGTTAATTTGGAATGCCTTAATTGTAAACAAGTTTTGCCTATTGTGAGTCTGCAGGTTTCCGTGGGGTCTTAGTGGGTATCATCATGGTGTGATATATTACAAGAGAAATATTTTCAAGCTATTTTCTCGGTTTCACTCAGAATCTGCCTTGTTGAGATTCTACTGTAGCTCAAGGATGATACTCAGGTATTTAAGCTCGAACTATCCATATTTTATGACAGGAAGCACTAGAACATTGATCAACTATCTGTGGAAAAGAGTATGTGGACTTGGATATTATTTTTAATAATAAAAGGCTCTTTCTGAAAATACTCCTTTGAATCACATCCACATTAAAGTGAGATGACAATTTAAAATAATGGCAACTATCATCTCATCACAACCAACTTTCAGCAACGCTTCTTCCTCATAAAACCAAAAGTCAAATATACTGCCATCAAATCAATTCTGAGTCATCCTGACCCTGTAGGATAGGACATGGTGGATCTGCCAACTCTTTAAGGGATCAGAAAGTCCCATCTTTTTCCCACAAAGCAATGGGTGGCATCAAATAGCCAAATAGCATCCCGTAGGGTAACTACAATGGCACCTGGTCTCCTCATTATTATGGAACCAAAAACTTTTCATAAGTATCAAATGCCTGAGATCAAATGCCTGATGTATGAATGTGCTGATCTTGTTTTAAGCCTCCTATTCAGGACAGAATACAACACACTTTTTTTTTTGAGGGGGGGGATGGTTTTCCCTGAAATCTTAGATGATGTACTTTTATTTTATGATTAGTTGAATGATTTGACGTTGGGGATACCTATTGATGAAAAACAAAAGCCTTGGGGAAACAGTGGACAAGTTGTTCCATTGTAATTTTGTAAGAAATATAAAAAGATACATTAAACATGCCCTGATTCAAACACTCCTTTTTATATTTCATATAAAAGTATAGTTTAGAGGGCTGAGCCCCAGTGGCATAGTGGGACTGCGGCCCACTGGGATGGAGGTTCAATTCCAGCAGTGACTCCACAGGAGCAAAGGCAGGCCCTCCTACTCCCACCATCTGAGGGCAGTGATGCCAAACAAACAAACAAACAAACAGAAAGTATAGTTTAGCCATGTATTTAGTGTCTGCTCAGGTGTTTTTTTTTTTAACATGTATTTTCTTGGGCTATATCTCATAATATGCAATAGAAGAAGAAGAAGAAAATGCCCCTCCAATGAAATTAAAACATACTCATTAAAAATGAAAGCAATTTAACAGTAGTAGTTGGGCTCTTTTGTTTGACATTGACAGATGTCAAAATAAAGCAAACTCTAGCACAAAAGAGAATGTATTGATTCAGGAAAACTTAGAAGCTCTGGACAGGAAGACAGTTCAAGATTAGAGTAACTCGGGGAAAAGCAAGTGGAACTGGAGACCTTCAACATAGTCAATATTAAAGGAACCAAAACCATTACAACCTGACTAATAGATAACACTGTGAAAAAGAGAGAAAAGACTGGAGCTGTCAGGAATTTTATTTTGCTTGCATCTATATGCCATTGCACATATAAGAAGCCATCAAGGAATCAAATGGCTTGTTGCATTCAGCAAATCTATTGCATCAAACATCTTTCTTTTTTAGAAAAGTTGAATGAAGCAAAGACATTTTATTTTATTGTATCTATATGTCTGTTTAAAGGAAATTAAAAAATATATAGCCTCAAGGTACTAGAGATTCTCATTCTATTGCCAGTACCCATTGGATGACTAACATTAGTCAAAGTCAAGTCAGCAGTTATTTTAATTATTCATTCTTTATTCAAATAATTATTTGATGTTACTTAATACATTCTGGACATTCTGAAGCTTATTTAAATGCATTATGTGGCAGAGAACAGCCAGTGACCAAATATTCTGAGATGTTCATAGATTATAATTAGTTTTCAGGAAATTAAATGAGAAGCGATCTATGACATTTCTCAGTCGTTACATTACAAAATATATAGTCATGCTTCAGTTTAGACTGCCATAAACTTGGTGGAGTTTGACACTGAATAGAAAAGATGTTATATGTAAACAGTGAATAATCACAATATATAAGCTAATTCTAAAGCATCCATGGAGACATTCACAGTTATCAACTGCCATCTAACCCCGATAAGGATGTGTCTTAAAGTAGCTTTCTGCTATCGTGAAACAGTGCATGGAAGGGAATAATCTGAGAGTCTGTGTGTTCTCCAAGCCCATCAGGAGTTCAAAAAATGACCCAAGATAGGTATCACTCTGATAGGCTATCTTTTCTACAGAACCCAAACCAGTGGCGTGTATGTTTATGTATATAGAGATTATATCAAGAAATGTCTCACGCAGTTGTAGTGAGAAGTCCAAGAGCGAGCCCAACAGGAAGTGCTGTGTTTGAGGGCGATCTGTGGCTCTTGTCCCAGTCTCATATGTCATATCGCAGGGCGGTCGACCAGCTCCATGCTGAACACACAGGTAACCGAACGCCGCCTCTAAATGAATGAATCATCCTGTCTAGGGCAAAAAAATGACAAGTATGATTATCAAAGCTTTAATTTAATAAAGCTGAAATAGAGAATATTATATATCAAGGTCACACCAATACCTAGATGCAGAATCAGACCGGGATCTAAATATTATTTTCAGAGTCCACTTTCTTTTTATTAACCTTATCTGTGTATTTTATTCCATAACTTTATTTTTGTAGAATTGAATCTAGGCCACAGCATAAGGTACAAATAAAAATGTGAAATGAAGATTAGATCTCAATTTTCCAAAATAAGTGTTTTTAGTTATTATAATATTAATATTATAATATTAATAAATATTTTCAGATATTTCTTTCTTCAAATATATATTACAGGTTATATTAACCGATAGACTCACTATTCCCTCCTAGAGAGTCATTACTGACCCACCGTAACCCAATAGGGCAGGGTAGACCCGCTCCTGTTAGTTTCCAAAACGGTAACTCTTTGCAGGAGTAGAAAGCACCATCTTTCTTCCTCAGAGGGGTTGGAGTTTTAAACTGAAGACTTTGAGGGTCACAGCCAATGACTACCCACTGAGCCACCAGAGCGCCTCAATATCTCACAGAATAAAAAACAAAACTCACTGCCGCGGAGTCCATGCTGTCCCATCATGGCCCCTGTGAGCCTCTGAGGCTGTAGCTCTTGGCAGGAGTGGAAGGCCCTGTCTTCCTCCCACCAAGCTGCTGGTAATTTTGAACCACCGACCATGCTGATCACAGCCCAAAGCATAATCACTCCATCACCGGCACTCCTACATTGTAATGACATTCCGAGTTTGTTTTAACCGGCCTGCCACTTTATATAAAGATACCTCTAAAGATACTGTTACCTTGTTTCCACCACCCCCACCCCCAACAATATGTCACACAAGCGATTTCATACCAGTGTAAGTTCAGTCAAGAGTCTGCAGGGAAGCAGAAGCAGGAAGTGTGATTTCTGACTCCTAACCATTCCCTTAGCCTGTGACTGATCAGCCAGCACGTGGAGCCCAGAGAAGGTCTTGTTTGCTTGTTCGTGAGTGACCTTAGATACAACATACGAAAACAGTCCCAGTCCTGCGTCCTCCTCATGATTGTTAGGTTTATGACAACCGTTAGCGGCACTTTGTCAGCCAGTCTGGTCACAAGTCCTCCCCTGTTCAGCAACTGCCTGGTATCCTTCTTCAGAGACTGCTGCTTCTCTGCTCCCTCTTCATGGCCAAAATGCCCACGGTGAAGTCTTGTCATCTTTGATTTTTTGGAAGAGTCTGGCTGTATTCCTGCCAGACTGTATTCCCTATTGGGTCACGGTGGGTCAGTAATAACTTTCTAGGAGGGAATAGTGAGTCTATCGGTTAATATAACCTGTAATATGTACTTGAAGAAAGAAATATCTGAAAATATTTATTAATATTATAATATTAATATTATTATAACTAAAACACTTATTTTGGAAAATTGAGATCTGATCTTCATTTCACGTTGTTTTCTATTATTCTATGTTTTTTGATCATTCTATATTCAATGGACTTCACCAAAACCATAAATCAGATAAATCAATTCTTTTCTATTCATCTTAGTCTGTGTCCAGCCTTTACATGAGGATGAGCTGATTGAAAATACCATGGCTTCTGCCAGATTTATTTTAGTTAGCCAAAGTTTTTGTAGAAAAATACCATGAAAACAGAACCAGAGCCTTTCTCCACCATGACAATGTTCCTGTTCATGCTTCTCATCAAGCAAGGACACTTTTGTGAGTTTTTAAAGGAAAAAAAAATCATTCGGTATCCACCTGACAGTTCAGATTTTGCTTATATTGAGAAATAAAGGTTCTATTTTTAATTTTACCTCATTATTCAATTTTCTACAGATGTTTGGGAGTCTGAGCTTTGTCAGTAAATTAAGGGAAACAGAGAAAATTTAGTGGCTAAAATTTAAACCTTAACACAAATCTTAAAAAAATATATATTGAATTAGGAATCAGATTATAATGCTATCACAAACATAAATAGTATCTGTTACACTAATTGAAAATATCAACATGTACTTCAACAGCAGGGAACAACAGAATAAATATGACATCATGATTTTAAAAATATTTTAGCAAAACAAGTTTGTATTGAAATAAATTATAAAAAATTCATTTTGAAAAAGAACTATTGAAAAGGTGGAAAAAGAGAATTATTATTCAGTGTAACCTTCAATCTCGAAATCTGGATATATTTAAAAGTACACCCAAATAGAGTACAAATATCACAAATAAAAATTCAAGCTTTAGTAATTTATAAACAAAAAACATACAGTTAATTTAGAAGCTTATCATTTCAATAACTGATGGTTTATATGTAATATCTGATAGAGCTATCAATAACTTAGGGCCCTATTTTCTCATATTAACTCTATGTATGTATGTATATATATATATATCTTTCTTTGTATATGTTTGAGAATAATAGTTTTTAAAAAACAAAGAAACTATTTGTATTTTTAGTGAGCCTTGGATTGAATGTTTTACTTGGCCTAATGAGAATAGGCCTATTTATTTAAAAAAAAAAAAAAAGTTCAGTTACTCTTGTGCATTCCCCAGTGTAGAGTTACTGAGTCATACAATATACCAAATAGTTTTCCAAAGTGGTTACAACAATTTACATTCTCTCCAGCAGTGTATGAGACTTTGTTGTTCCAAATCCTATCAATGTGTAGTCTTGCTCCCTTTTTCTCCTTTGATCATTTTGAAGAGTCGCTGGGAGTTTTAATGAGCATTTCTTGATGACTCCTTGAATACACACACAGATATGCATTGGTTATATAGAGAATATATATATGTATATTTATTGTTCATTTAATACAATAGTTTGTAAACTGGTTAGTATTTTACTCAGTTCCTTCATGGATTTTTAAAACACTTTTTCACTATTTGAGGGTGTTTCATGTATATTCTAGATATTAGTTCTTTGTCAGATATATTTATTGCAAGTATATTTTCTTTATGCTGCTTACATTACAGCAATATGTAAATAGACAGACCTTCCTAAATTTAGTGTAGACAAATTGATCAAATATTCATTTATGATTAGGTCTTGTTTTTTCTTGTTTTCTTTGACGAGAGATTGTTCCACCACATGTAACTCCATGATAAATCAAGAACCAATTTGTTTATGATATATAGTATAGATAAAGATTTACTTTCCCTATGAATACTTCATTGAGCCAGCTCGATTTTGTATGCATTTCCAAAGTTGACATTGTCTCTCAATTTTATAATCAGAAATTATACAAGCTAAATTATTTGCAAAACTTTCAAAAACAACATTCTTTTCAAGTAAGAGTAATTATTTATTGATTAAAATTTTAATTCTGTTTGACTACTATGTTTATCAGGAATGTATAAAGAGAAGGAGGTCTTCAAATGTAGATAAATGAAGCATCTAAGAAGGTCAAGCTGAATGTGATGCCTTTGACCTCATCCTCTGCCCTATTTACATTTGAATCTGCTGATGTATTTCTGCTAAGCATCCTAGCCTTGCTGGTGACTTTCATATACTTGGAAAAGGAGAAGATTATCTATGTTGTTGAGTTGCTACATGTGAAAGAAAGGTTTTTGGTTTTGGTTTTGGTTTTGGTTTGGTGTGCTTTCTTTGTGTCTGGATCCAAGGGATAAGTTCTGGGTTTACCTGAGACCCTATTTTGTGATGCTGTGATAGCACAGTGCTGAACTCACACTAATCTTTTAGGCAATGGAAATTATAATCTCTTTTATTCTAAATCAAGTGGTTTTGGAGGAAGTACAGCCAGAATGTTCCTGAGAGACAAGGAGAGCAAAGCTTCGTCTCACGTACTTTTGCCATGTTGTCAGCAGATACCAGCACCTGGAGAAGAGCATCTTGCTTGGTGAAGTGAAGGGAGACAGAAAAGAAATCAGCCCCTCTCCACCCTGGAGCCCCACAGTGAGTGCTTCGACGGCCTCCAGCAGAAGAACGTGAGGGAAGATGGGACCAGACCAAGTGGCCTTCTGTTCTGTTGTTCATGGGCTTGCTGTGAACCAGAACCCCTTGATGGCACTTAACAAGAACGCCCTAAAAGTGCTACCGTTGGGTTTTGTACAATAGACCCTTGAATTTCTATCAAGTCACAAAAGTGCATGTGAATAACATAGTAACGAGTCTGGAAAGTAAGTGATTTTGAGAGAATTAATAAAACAGGTTTATGAAGGACCAGTTATGGAGCGACAGAGTCACACGCACGGTCTGAACTGTCCTCCTGCCTATCTTAGCCTTCCCTCCTTCCCTCCCTCTTTCTCCTTCGTGGCCTTGCTCTGAGCAGTGTGGCTGTGATGAGCTCCTTAAGGGCCTCAGGTGCCGCACCAGCCCACAGCTCCTCTTTCGTCTCTGGGAAAGAGAAGGCAGGCTTGCCTCTGTCATGTTAGCGCACGCGCATGGCTCCCCAGAGTGTAAATCGAAAGAACATCTCTTCCCAGCAAACTTTGCAGGGCCTACGCCACCATGAGCGTGCAAACAGTTGACTGGACTTACAGTTGCAGGGGTGGAAGCCAAGCAAAGAGGGGTTTCACGAAGACAATGCATCTTCAAGTTCCATGCAAATGTCCTGGCTGCCATGTCTGCGACTTTTTTCCCACTCTGGGGCATGCAGTCTCATCATGGACTAATGGTCCCGCCAGGGTCCTGCCAAAGCGTCTCTCTTTCACGGACTTTGGGACATTTCTTTAAAGCAGACTCCAAACCCCAGAGCCGTATTTTTTTTTTTTTTAAAAGGAGTTCTTTGTTGTCTTTCGCCCTTCCTTTCTGGACATTCCCAAATGGGTTTAATTCTAATTTGACCAAACGTTTGGTTAAGCCAAGTGGACACTGGGGACTCAAGTAATGTGTACTTAATTATGTAAATGGTAATCATGGTAATCACTGGGCATGGAAACAATTGTATTGTTTTACACATTTTGCATTTTCTGCATAGTTCCCTCTGACTGCAGAGGGAACAATCAGAGGGTGCCAGATTTGGCCTTTAAAAAAGAGGAAGAGTTTTGGAGCAACAGAGTTCCTGCTGTGGTCCTGACCACCCTCCTGCTGATTTTAGCCCTTTCCAACATGCCCCCCCCCCCACCCAGGTTTCTCTGCCTCGGGAAGAGAACTTTATGAGTATACAATCTTTTGATAAATAACAATGTCACAAAGCGTTTGAGCTGAGCCATGGTAGCATAGTGGTTGTGTGCAGCCCAGAGGGTTGATGGTTCAAATCCAGCAGCAGCTCTCCAGGAGCAAGGCTGGGCTTCCTACTCGCACCAGGGCAGTGATGCCACACACACACACACAAAAAAAAAAAGCATTTGATTAGAATTATTTAATGTCATGTCTTCATTTCTTCCAGTATTAAATTATCAGTCTAAAGGAAGTGTCCACTTTTGTTCAAATATTGAATATAAAAAAACCTACTAGGCAAAGTACTAAATCTTGAATGTTAACTTGTCTTTGCATTTTTAAAAATACCTGCTCACCTTCTAGCTGTGTTGGCAAGAAATAAAAATCCGAATGCTTCTCTTATTAGATAAAATATCTTTATGTGCATTTTAAGTTTATTGAACATGAAAAAATAGTTATAGACTAGTTCTGAGGAACTTGAAATATTTACATAAAAGTTATTCGATTTAGTTTTTATCTTTAGTAGGAAAAATAATGAGATGGTGTTTATGTACTAGAAATATATCCTATTGTAAAGAGATTTAAAGTGAAGTATATTTAAAGTGAAGTATATTTAAGGATTATGGTGCTAGATATAATGTGGAAATCATCCAGATAGATGAAACCAGTGACATACCTCTTTTTATGGTGAAGATAAATGTGCAAGTATGAAATATATATTTTGGAAACAGATTTATGTAAAAGATATTACTTTAATTTTCTAACTGAGTAAGCAGAGGTCTATTGAGGTTATATCATGTATCAGAGTACTGAAGAATCAATAAATTGAGCCACAATATGTGCCTAGCATATATAATCATGTAAAAACTCAAGAGAAATCAGCATTCTAGAAACTGATAAATAGAAAAGTGAAGATTTGACTACAATCCCAAAACTTTATGATTATCTGAGGAGGTGAAAATGTTTACAAATAAGTGAAATATGAAACAAAGAATGGGGAGACTCAGAGAGATTTGAAGTGCTTCAAGAATTAGAGGCAATAGTAGACACTTCTGGCTTTATGAACAGTTGCATAGACTTCATAGACTATGTGGCAGATGAACCAGATATTAAAAGAACTAGAAAATGATTCCACAAGGAGAAGAAGAAACTACAAGAAAGAACATTCCAGACAGAATTACTCTGAATTGGCCAAACCACATGTGAAGTATATTGTTAACTGAGTATTATGAAAATGATGACAAATTCAAACATGTACAGAAGATAGAAACCTTGTTGAATAAATTATTTTTAAACATGTGATGTGTTACTGGATGCAGGTTCTAAGATTTTTTAAACTAGAGTATAAGGAGTTTGTAAGGAATGTGATAACATGAGTGACAGTAAAATGGAAGCGGGATAAACTATTCTCTGCAGGTTTCAAAAATAGAGCAAGTACCAAGAGTAGCACCTACAAAAGGAATAGATTCCCCCCAAAAACCAAAATGTTAACAACGTAATTTTTCGAAAAATTAAAGGGACTGGAATAAAAGGGAAAAAATTTAAGTAGAATATATAAATAAATTCTGGAATCAGGCATTCTCTAAAAAGTTTTGTTTCAATTTAATTGGAATGATACGCAGAACCAAGAATCAAGCAAAAATGTAGGTAGAAAGTTTCATTTACCATCTTCATTGATATTTACCTATCCCTACCTTTCTACCTATCTATCATGTATCTGTCTTTCTGACTTACTAAAAATTCCTAAATTCCTAAATTAGTTGACACATGTCAACTAATACTAGCGGTGCAGAAACTTTGGTCTATAGTTTTAGTATGTATAGGAATGAATTTCAGTTTATCTGCCTTGGCTGAAAGTGGCCTTCTTTTCCTTATCTGTAATATAAAGGTGTTCATTAAGAAGTTACTAACTGGGCTGAGCCCTGGTGGCATAGTGGTTTAGTGCAGAACTGCGCCCCACAGGGCTGGTGGTTCAAATCCAGCAGCAGCTCTCCAGAAGCAGGGCTGAGTCTCCCACTGCCACCAGAGGTCAGTGATGCCCCCCCCAATAGAAGTTACTAATTATAATACTGTGACATTCCTTGTACTGTCCACCCAGGTGTCTGTGGAACTCTCACGAAATGAGCCACAAAGGGCTGCTGAGTTTATTAGGCATTTGGCTGAGGTGCCAGTCAAACGTACTGGGAAAATATCTCTGAAGGCACGTCTAAAGTTCATGAGGAGGTGAGTTGCACTGGATGTTTTCCATGCTTCAGTTATCATAGCAGGGGACAAAGAAAGAAATACACACCAGAAAGTGGAATGTTCCATCCTACAATAGTGTCTCTTCATTTCTCTTACTGGCATATGTTAACATACTATTATTTGATAAAATATTTACATAGTACAAATTCAGTTTCACCTGACAGAGAAATAAAAACGTGGATGTTGATCTGTCAAATAGCAAAATAATTAGTACAATTGATTGTAAAAATCTTTAAGTTATCATTTGCATCACTCAACAACATACATATATACATCAAGTAATTTCAAAATAATCACCCTACATCACTGACAAAATCAAAGTCAAAAACAAACAAACAAATCATTCAGGTGGACAATTTATTTTAGTTTATTTATACAGACTGCCTTTTGATCAAAGGTAAAACCAAACTCAACTGGCATGGAGTCAATTCTGTCTCATGCCCACCCTGTAAGAAAGAACTGGCCCGTGAGTTTCTGCAACTGTATCTCTTTGCAGGAGTCAACAGCCCCCCCTTCCTCCCAGAGAGGGTCTGGGGGCTTCCTAGTGAGGATGGAAACCCACCAGGTAACCACGATTCCACTGGGTCTCCAGGAACCAAAATATTGCATTCAAATCATGTCCAGATTTCTACTTTTCTGTTCTCTTTAAAAAGAATATTTCATTCATCTGAGTGATAGTGTGAAACTCATCTGAGTTTCATGTGTGTCATGCATGTTGTTGCTTTTGTTGTTTCTTCCTGACTCAACCTGACATCCATCAACAGAAGGAGACACTTCCTGGTTCTGTACCATCCTAAAAATGTTTTCTTATGTATGAGCTCATTATTATAGTTCATGCATCACTTCATTTCCTCTAAGTCTTTACTCTTTTTTGTTGACACTTTATCATTAAGATATCTTATTCAAAGGCGGATCCTCTCTTATAAGTTGCCCAAAGTTTGTGGAATGAAGGCTTACCATCCATTCTTTTAAGAGGCAATCAGATGTAATTCTTAAACTTTTGTTTTGTTTTGTTTTGTTTTTTGTTTTTTGTTTTTTTTTTTGGGGGGGGGGCATCACTGCTCTCGGTGGTGGGAGTAGGAGGCCCAGCCCCACTGCTGGAATTGAACCTCCGTCCCAGTGGGCCGCAGTCCCACGCACAACCACTACGCCACTGGGGCTCAGCCCGATGTAATTCTTCTAACACACTTTTTGATCCTCTTTCTAGCAACTCAGGGTGTATTTAATATTCTTTCCCAATCTGAATATAGCTTGAAATACTGTTGCAAGTGCTTCTTAATTATCTTCAGCAAAATTTTATTTGCATGCAATATTAATGGTATTCAATGATTTCTACATTAGGTTAGATTACTTTTCTTTTAATGGGCACAAGAATAAATCCCTCCTATTCATTTGACCAGGTGGTTTCTTCAAAATTGCCTGATGCAAATAAGTGAGTACCTTCAGTGTTGTTTCTATATTTTGAAATAATGGTATTAAGTAGCATTTGATCCATCCCTGTAAGCTGGTTGATTGTCAAGGGTTTCGAAACAATCTAGGAATCTTCTTGCAAAATAGTCTGCCACAGATAATATCCAGTCTCCTTCACTGGTTGCATTTTAACCAACTCTGACTCTTCATAATCATTTCATATTCTTGTGATGTTTCCTATATCATTGAAAATGTTTCCAATAGAATCCTTAAACATTACACCTCAGTGCTTGAAATGTTTTCTTTGGTTCTTTCAACCTGAGAAATGCAAAGTCTAAATCCAGGTCTTTACATATCTCACTATAATTTTTTTGCCTTTTCAAGCCATCTGTATGAGTTCTCTTACATCTTCATTTCTTCCCATTGCTTTAGTTGGTTTGCATTTTTAGCTTTAGTTATTCTGAATTTCAGAGCTTTTTCCTGACATGCATTTTGTTCAGTTACTGCCTCCCGTTTAAGTGATTATTTTCATTTTTTTTCACATATCACACTCTTGTGGGGTGTCTGGTCATTAGCAATCAATGGTCATTTTTATTTTTGAAGTGCTCTCTAAGGTCAAGTGAGACATACTCATGTCGACGACTGTCCCAGACTTTAAATTTTTCCTTCAACTTCTCCTTGAACTTCCTTGGAAAACTGACTTTGTGATCTATAGTGCACTGTTGGCCTTTTGCTAACTGATGACATTACTACTCCAGTATCTCTCCAAGCAAATGCCATCGGTTTGATTCCGGTGTAGTTCATCCAGAGAGGTCAGTGTGTGTAACATTTTGCAACTCACAAAACCTTTTTAAAAACCCACAGATTCAGCTAGTGCTGTTTACCATCCCCAAAACAAACTAACAACAGCAAGCACTGCATATTATTGATACTGACTCACCGTAACCCTCTCAATAAGGTTTTCAAGGATGCAAATTGTTACCTGAGCAACAGATAGTCCATCTTTTCCCTAAAGAGTTTGGTGATGTGAAACCACTGAAATTACTAGAAGCAGTTAATAAGTTAATTATATTTTATACAGTTTTGTGTTATTTTACCCTCTTTCCTTCTTGAATTATTGTATTTGTATCCAAGGCCAGTTTTCAATTTTTCTTTCTTTGTGAGGTATACGCTTCAGTAGCCCCTTTAACAAAGATCTATGTGTGGGAACCTCAGTCAGGTTTTCATTTTTTCATTTTTTAGCAAGACATTATCCAATTCTTTATCCTGAAAGATCACTTTTCTGAGTACCCAATTCTATTTAACAATTATTTTGTCCAGTCTCTTTCAAGAATTTATTTCACTGTTTCCTTGTTGCTGTTATTGTGAATGAAGGTAGCTACAGATCTCATGGTAGTTTCTTTCTACATAGTTACTATTTCTCTACACCTGATTTGAAGACTTTGGGGTTTTTAGGGGGGTTTTTTTGGGGGGGTGGGCGGGGGGCGGGCATCACTGCCCTGGTGGGAGTAGGAAGTCCAGCCTTGTTCCTGGAGAGCTGCTGCTGAATTTGAACCGCCAACCCTGTGGGCTGCAGTTCCGCACACAACCCCTACACTACCGGGGCTCAGTCCTTGAAGACTTTTTAACTTCTGGTTTCACTATTTCTAAGGACATACTTGTGTTTTCTTAGTTAAGTTTCCTTCTATTATGAAATAATAAGCTTCATCAATGTTTTCAAAATTTACCTCTCTTATGCCTCTTCTTCTCTATAGGGATTGTAAGTAGATGGTATATTAGAAATTTTTTAAGTTTATAACAATAGTACTTAGAATACCCAATTTCTTACTATTCTATGTTACATGAAGAATCATCTCTTCAAATCCATTTTTCAGTTGATTACTTCTTTCTGTTACTTGTTCAGCTCAATCATATAATTATATAGATATAGTAAAGAATTTTGTCTGTAATGTCTATATTTCTGTTATTATATTAACTCATTCTGAGTGCACTAAGTCTCGTCTAGTGTCACACTGAGTTGGAATTGACTGCTTGCATGACTTTGGTGGGATTTGGTACACTGATATCAGAACATATGACAGAGTGTATTTCACATTTCTAACTCTTCCCTTGTATAATAGGCCTAACAAATCATAAATCTTCAATGCATGGCCCATAAGTCAACTCCAATACATAACAACCCCCGTGAGCTTTTGAAAATGGTACTCTGCATTTCGAGGATTAGAAAGTCTCCTCTTTCTTCCTCATATCCACTGGTGGTCTCAAACTGCTGACCTTGCAATCAGCAGCCCATCACGTAACACTGTCCCACCAAAGCGCTTTGACTAAATAGGTGGTTGTTGACATTTATAAAACCTTTGGGACCAGATATCATCATTATGATGAGGCCTTTTCCAAGCATTTTAAATAATGGAATGACAATAGCAATGAAAAGTTCATATTACCTATTTTTCTCCCGTACTCATTGGAAAAACAAAATAAAACAACAAAAAATTCCAGCCACATGATCATTCATTTATATAAACTCACTTACCTCCAGCTGATGGTGATGCATGTCAACTCTGTAGAACAAACTAGAGAGGCTCAATAATTTTTCAAGGCTATAAATCTTTATGAAAGCATATTCCCTCATCTTTTCCTTACCCAGTCCCTGGTAGTTCTAACCTCTGATATTCTGTTTAGAAGCCCAACAATAAACCCACTGGGCCAGTGGGCTCCTTCCCCTCCTACTGCAACCCCATTTATTTGACAAATATTTAGCAGGTGTAATATATGTTATATACATGAAAAGTATTTGTTCATATATTTAACAAATATTCACTTAGCCCCTTCTAAGTGTTAGGATTTGAAAATATGGACTGCTTGAAGGACAAACTGATATGTCTTGGAAGAAGTACAACCAGAGTTCTCCTTGAGGCAAGGAAGGTGCTATTTTTTAGATACTTTGGACACACTGTCAAGAGAGACTATTCCCTGGAGAGGAACATCATGTCTGGTAGAAATACAGAGCAAAAGAGGAAGGCACTCAAGGAGATGGATTGACACAGGGACTGCAACCAGGGACTCACACATAGGAATCATTGTGAGGATGGGACAGATTGTGCAGTGTTTCATTCTGTTGTGCATAAGGTTATGATTAGTCTGAACTCACTTGATGGCACCAAACCACAACAACAACAAGCGTCAGGAACCCTGAGGCACAGTTGGACAGTCAACCACAGTATCCTCAGTTCAAGCCCACCAGCTGCTCTGAGAGAGAAAGTTTAGGCTATCTTTTTCTATAAAGACTTAACATTCTTGGAAACCATGCACAGGCAGGGCTGAGAATTCTCTCATCAGCAAACGATGGGACATGTTCGACCAGATTCTGGACACCAAGAACATGGCATGCCTAAACTAAATCTCAGTTCCATGGAGATGATATTCTACCCTGGAAAACAGACAATAAACAGAATCAGACGAAATAATAAAATAATATAAAGCAATTTTTGATGGGAAATAACTCTGGATAGATTAATGAATGTGAAATAGGTTATAATAAAAATGGTTGAGGGTGGTAGGTATTTATTGAGAAGAAGAGTAGAATGATATTTTATTATTATATAGGATATGGAAGAAATTTTAATTTAATTCTAACTGGAATAGGAAGAATTACTAGAGAGTTATGATGATAAGAATACAAATACTCTTTGAATTCTAACAGCTAATTTGAAAAGAAATGAACCCTAGTGGTATAGTAAATCACAGCGGATCACTTTATATATTGAAAGGAATGGCATTGTTTCAGTTATAATCTGTAATGAGTTGTCTGGATCTTCCTAACCAATACAATAAGGGTTAAAAAAGGAAAGAAACCAAGAAATCTAAGCATACTTCAAGCTGATTGGTTAAAGTGATAAAACATAATAGTACAATATATTTTGAAAAGATAACCAACTGACTAGTTCATCATTTAATTACACATTCATCGTACATATTATTGTAAGCAAAGAATCTAATTTTCAAATATTTTGTTCAGTGTGAACTCACCATCAATGCTCATGGAAGTAAGACTGAAAGGTTGTGCTGAAAATGATGTATCCCTATAGTGTTGAAAAGCAACAATGTCACTTTGAAGACTGAGGTGTAGTATTTTTTTAATGACCGTATGAAACCTGGACAATGACAAAGGAAGGCCACAAAAGAATTGATGCATTTGAATTATGACATTATGACATTGGTTAACTTTATTGAAAGTACTTTGGATTGCCATAAGAACAATTAAATTTGTCTTAGAGAGAAATACCACCTGAGTGTCTCTCAGCAACATGGATAATGAATTCATCACATGTACTTTGGGTATGTTCTCAAACCTCTAGAAAAGGACCTTCTTTTGGGTAAAACAGAAGGCGAGCAAAAAACAAGGAAATTTTTCAATGGATTGAGATGGATTGGCACAGTGAATAACAACAATGAGGATGGCATAAGACATGGTGGCTTTTCCATCGATTGTAAGCCAGGTAGATATGCATCCAAACCAGCTGCAGGGCTTCCAACAGCAGTACAGGTAAAGTGAGGTGTGGAGGAAGAAAGATCAATAGGGAGTCTTTTGCGGGCTCTACGCTGATGGTAGTGGATTCAGCATTGAACTGGAAGGTTGACAGAACCCATAAACTGCACGGCAGAAGATAAAGCACATACTTCAATAAAGACTTACATACAGCCTGGAAACTCTAGGGATGAGTTCAAATCTGCCCTAGGCATCATTTTGAGTTAGAATTGGATTGCCAGTAGTAGGCGTCTAAGGTTTCTGACTCAAGCAATTGAGTTTAAGATGGTGACATTTAATGATGACTTCAAGAAAAAATACATACAATTATTAATATCAATATCATGTTATTGTGTCTATAGATCTTCCACATAAAATTGTGCTGATTTCTAGGATTTGGATTAGAGGGAGTAGAATATACTAATTGTCTCAGGCAGAATGTTTTAAGTGAGGTGAGGAACAAAATCTGAGTCATTGACATGAATAATATTTTTGTTTGTTTTTTTCTTTTTGGGGCATCACTGCCCTCTGGTGGTGGGAGTAGGAGGCCTGGTCTTTGCTCCTATGGAGTTGCTGCTGGAATTGAATCTCCATCCCAGTGGGCCGCAGTCCTGTGCACAACCATTACGCCACCGGGGCTCAGCCGAATAATATTTCTTTTAAATAAAAAATACAAATATTTCTAGATGAACAAAATTTAGAAATTAAGTTAGTAAATACATGGTGACCTGAAGAGTCATATTGGAGCAGAAGGCAATAAGAAAAAATGTGTACACTTGATAATTTGAAACAATTAATTAAATATTTGACATTTTACTTCATTTAATATCAGGTAGATATTATAATTTAATTTAATCATTCATGTTACCTTAATCCTAGCCACAATGATTGTTCACTGAACAAAAACAGAACAAATGCTGGAATCTGGAGTGTGTTGGGCTTTCCATGGTGATCATTTATGTACTCCAAAACTTCCTTAAGAAATAAAGGTAATTCATTATGTTCTTTAAAAATGCTTCTGTTTATTGATCTCTAACAATTTGAGTAAGATATAAAATGCTTTTGCATATTTAATCTTCATAGTAACACTGAAAAGTATATATTTCAATCATCATAGATGAGGAAGCTGAAAGTCTTGGTGGTCTTGACCCAGGTCTTATAATCTATGATGGCAGACATGAATTGCGATTCGGAGGTGTCTTGATCTGCAATCTGTGCTTTAAACCATTGAAAAAATATCTATATCTCTATCTATATTTTACATGTCTTATCTAAGATATGAAAGAGATATTCACACTCCAAAGCAAAAATAGTCTTGTATATCAATTTGGAATTTGTAAATTTGACAGACAAATAAGATAGTTACAAATAAATATAAATTTTTTATGTTTATTTAAAACATTAAAAAAATTATCTCTTATGTCGATGCTGTTTCAACCCACTGCCATCTAGTGGCTGCAGATTCCTAGCAACCCTGCCGGACAAGGCGTTCCTGAACCTGTAGTTCTTGACGGGAATATAAAGCTTTTTCTCTCTGCCATACAACCACTCGTGCTCTTGCATCACAAGTCTTGCACATCTCAGCCTAACTAGTAACTACTCTACTACCAAGACTATCCCTAATGATATAGTAAGAGTTTCAAGGACTATTTAATAATATAATGGAAAACACCATCATTTAAAACTGTGTTTCTTACACATGTGCAAACCTAGAGGTACGTCAATCCTGTGCATTAAGAAAAAATGCAGTACATTAGATATGTGCTGAATAGCATTTTTATAAAGAAAGTGTCCTTCATAAATCCAAGAAATAAAAAGGAAAGCGGTAGAAATCAACATAAAGAGACGAGGAACCTACTTAATAGAAAGTGTACAACACTGCCAGCATGAGTTTTATTGTATAGGACTATCTAGTAAATTTCTTTGAGGAAGATAAAAGAACATTCCAAAAGAACTTCCAAGAGTTAGAAACTCTCACAAGTCTTAGATTGGAAATTTTAATACCATATTTCAACTATATTAATGCTGAATTCTAGGTGCCCATTCTAGGGCAAAATGTTCTCTGTCTGTCTGCAGGAGAGCTGTTGCTCTTTGATTCCTTGGTTGTCTGGAAAAGGTGTAGCATCTACCTCCCTCCACCCCACCATCCCACTTCTGCTTCTCGCTAGCTTATTAATCTCTTCCACATCTCAGAAGAGACCAATTCCAGAAATACCCTGTGTTAGTCAAGACTGACTACAAAAGAAAAATCATAGATACTCATATATATTTAAGGGAGAGTTGTATATCAAAGAATAATTGTATATTAACAAAACAGTCCAGCTCAGTCTAGATCAAGTCCATAAGTCCAATATTCACCCATAAGCCCAAAACTAGTCCATGCATTCTCATACAGACTCACAAAACACATTCAATGATGCTGAAAGCAGGAAGATCACAGGCCACTGGGTGAAAAGTTTTTTCGAAACATCTCAGAGCTATTGTGGGTCTTCACGTGGCTCTTGCAGCTCCAGGGCTCTGACTGTCATCAGCATAGCTCCATGTATCTGGTCAGCAGAATGACAAAGCAGACAGCGCGCACGAGTGTGAGTGTGTGTGTGTGTGTGTATCTGGCTTCCAGTCAGTTTTCTATTTCCATATCACCTGCAAATGAGGTCATCATGCTGCAACCTCATTGACAAGTTAGACTCAAGCCCTTCAAATGCTAACATCAGATTATGCAAATATTGCATACCCCATCTTCACTAAAATTTCTTCATTAACATAATTTTGGAAACCTTTTCATAAAAAATAGGATTATAATCACAGGCAAAGAGGTTAGAATTTACAACAAAATTCAATCCATAGCAGGAACTATGCAAGTCAGAGGTCCATGAAAGCTTGTGAAAGAAAATAAAGCAAAACAAAGCCCTTCAAATGCTAACACCAGATTATGCAAATATTGCATACCCCATCTTCACTAAAACTTCTTCATTAACATAATTTTGGAAACCTTTTCATAAAAAATAGGATTATAATCACAGGCAGAGGTTAGAATTTACAACAAAATTCAATCCATAGCAGGAACTATGCAAGTCAGAGGTCCATGAAGCAGGACATTTAAGTTTGTGAAAGAAAATAAAGCAAAACAAAGCTGTGAATTTGAAGTTCTATAACCAGAAAAAATATGTCAATGTAAAGGGGGATTAAAACTTTATTTAGATAAACAAAGACAAATAATTATTACAGACACACCTAAACCCAAATTTAAACTAAACTCACTGCCATTGTGTTGATTCCGACTCATAACAAGCCAATAGAACAAAATAGAACTACCTCTTTGGGGTTTCTAAAGCTGCAGCCTTTCATGGAGCAATGGCTACATCTTTCTGCGATGTCATGGTCGGTAGCTTCGAACCTCTGGCCTTGACTAGTACCTGACAACTTTAACCATCACCACTCCTCCTATTAACATAGCAACTCTATAAACATTGTTAAACAAAGTTCTTTTGGCAGGGAGACTCTACCAGACTGCATTTTGAGAATGTAGAAATAAATGAAGATAGTCAAAATATCAAAATGAAAGCAATAATAATTTAATTATGTAATGTAATTTTAATTTACTTAATTTAAAATGAAAGTAATCTTAATTTATTTCAAATTTAAATTATTGTAATTACTCTAAAATTTAGTGTATAAGACAAAAATACTAGCATATGAAAAGTAAAATGTATGGTAAATAATAGCACAAATAATAGGAGGAAATAGTGGGGAACATATCATTGCATGCTTCCTACAATGATCTGAAATTATATATGATTAGAAGCTGATTTTAACTTGATAATATGTCCTAATTCAGAACTTAAAAAGACATGCAAGTGATTGGGATAGATATTTGGCCCCGTGGATGGCAGCGTTCTACTCTATGGGGAGTATTTCCCTTTCACCACTAAATCTCAATCCCCATTCATTCTTGGAAAACAAAACCCCTAACAATGAATGTGAGTCATTGTCTGTTCTGGTAAAGAATACCCAGAAAAGACAGCAAAATATTCCAAAGAAAACTAAGACATAAGGATATAGCCAAAGTTTCAAAATGTTGATTCATGAGCATTTTTATGTCTTTACAGCAATTTACAAAGTTATAGGGGAAAAGAAAGACATCATGTTAGGTTTTTTTTTTTTATGAGAAAATAACAAGTAGGTACAAAATGCACTAGAAATTGTACCCAGCCCCGAAAAGACATGATCTGCATGAGAAATCAGACCCCAATAGGAAAACAAAAGAGAACTGCAAAATTGAGAAGTATCTCAAAGAGCAATTATTGTGATGCAGTTATTGTAAGGAGACCCAACCAAGTTGATTTAGACTCACAGCCGCCCTACCCAGCTGAGTAGTTCCTTTGGGTTTCTGAGACAGATTTTTTTTTTTTTTCAGGAGCAGGATGTGTCCTCTTTCTCTCATGGGATCAGCAGTGGGGGCTAAGTGATGGTCTTGATGCCAACTGCTCTCAGGCAGAACAAATAAAGGGATGGCCACACGTAATTAAAATTTATTGTTGAAGTCATTCCTTTGAAAGTTTGGGACAAGGGTGGCAAAACCTGCTTTAGTAACTAAACGTTCACTTCTCAGTTCTTTTAGTTTAACTAATAAATTTGAAAGGAATAAATTAATCCCCTGTGATATCAAAAGTTCAGAAAGAATAGCATTGCTTGCTCAGTCTTAGGACAGCTTGGGTCAAAATAGAAAAAGATCTTAAAACTGATGCTGTCTTCATTAAACTTTTTGTATTTTGTTCAAATATTTCATTACATATAATTTATCTTTATTACTGAGGTATTTTTGGAACCCCTCCCCCCCCCACCAAATGCTATGTCCACTACAATTCTTCATTTGCCTCACTCTTGTCATGAAAATGATGATTCTCAAAATATTTCTACTGCTAAATTTTAATTCAATGTGGTGTTTTCATTGTATAACAACATGCCACCGTATGAAGAAGAATTCAAATCCTTCCATCCCGTATTGAGCTAATCAGAGAGATTTTCACAAATGAGTTCTAGAATGGTTGGAAAGCATTTGAGATATGAGTTTTTGTATTATTATGAAAGAGCAGAATGTTTCTTCCCATGAATAACACAAGGAAATCTGGCCAATTAATAGCTAAGGGTTATACAATGTCCCTGTTTCCAGAAAACAATGATCATTGGCTGAAAATGAAGCAAAGTATTCTATTTAATTCTCTTCCTACAGTCACTCACACCCCAGAGGAAAAAGAAGCGGGATGATTGCTAATTCAGTAAAAATGTGTGTCATTTAAAGGGTACTGTAGAAAGAATGTATGCAGAGACTCCAGTGTACTGGAGACAGTGGCCGCAGTTAAGTTAGGATAATCTAAGTAAGAGAAAAGATTATGTACAAGGAGCAAAGATCCTTTCATAGGCCCTTAAAATGGAGCCATTTTATAAAAAACTTTCAATGTCTATTTTGTAATAGAGTTATGAGAACCCATATTCATCTTCCTTAATAAACCATCTGATTCTTCTTTGTACCATCCACAGTACTTTAATTAAGAGATAAGTTTTCAATAAATATTATTTAACTGAGACTAGATTAACGGCAGAACTAATATGAACTTATCTTAAGCTTACAAAGTAGATTTAGCCTTTTAAAATGTGCAAAGAGCATAATAAAATATAATTCAACGGAGTCAAAATTGTATACAGTTAACATAATATACTGTGAAAAGTGAATTCTTTATTAATTCAATATGAATTTAAATAGGTCTAAATCAGTGATAATGTTTGTGACATTTCACTGTATGAAAGAAGTAATTCAATTATAATTATAATCTCATATATTCCATATTCAAGTTTGCCAATTTACGTTTGATATTTTGATTTTGATTTAGAAGAACAGAAAAAGAAAACAGGATGAGGATACATATTCCAGCAAAGTCCACATCCCTGCAAAGAGAGAGCAAGTGGTGCAGACTCAAGAGAAATAAGAGAGGGAATAATTCAGTGACATTAGAAAACCCAGGATCACATTACTTGAAAGTGTGAACAAATATTATTCTTTAATTTTACCTACCTTGTGGTGGTGTCTAAGGAATAGGAAGCTGACTTCTGAACAGACTGTCTTTAAGTCAAGCATTAGGAGAGAAGTCATCATTGGTTCAGTTATGAATAAAAGGAAATACTGTACTCAAAACATTATCCTTCCTCAGTAAAAACATTCTATAATTAAAATGAGTATATTATTCAAAGAAAGTTTGCCAAAAATATAACTACTGATACCCTCATGTTGTCAAAGTTATTTTCAATCATGGGCACCACTTTCCGCTTTGGTGTTAATGCTGTTTATTTTCATTTGGTTCTTAATTGACTTTTTTCCATTTAGTTTCTGCTTATTTTTATAATATCAAATGTTGTTCCACTTACCACATTGTATTTAAAGTTCCTCAGCTAATTTATTTTTTTTATTATATCCTTGTTAACCACATTGGATTCTACCCTCTGTTTATATTTTTGTAATGTGAATTTAATTCTAGTTTCTAACACAGGGTCAAAAGTTTCCCCCTCTTTCCTTTATATATTATGTCCTGTCATATTTAAGTTTCAATATCTTAGGGTTCTCCTGATTTTACTCAAATAAACTCATTCAAAAATGAACCAATTATATTATTTTAACAAATCTGGCCAATTTAGCTGATAATTTAAAAGTACTTTTTTCTAATTTGACTCTTTTTGCCAAATACTTAAACATTTTTCTAATCTAATGTAGAAGGGAAAAATCGATACTTTTATTTTCCCACAGAAATCTACACATGTGAAAGAAATGCAGAAATATCTTGTATTGTGCGTGTGATATGTGATTGCTGTGAAATTCTGGCAAGTCAGTTCTGACTCAGTATCCTTATGTTCAACAGAAAGACACTGTTTTGTGTCAGCCTCACAGTCATTCCTGTGTTGGAGGCCCTGGTTGCAGCAACTGGAGCAACTGGGTCAATCCATCATGCAGAGGGCCTTCTTCATGTCCATTGCTCCTCTACTTCACCCTTCTCCAGGGAGACATCTCTCCTGATAACCTATCCAAACTCCATGAGATGAATTCGCTCTCATTGTCTCTAGAGGGCATTCTGGTTGTATGACTTCCAAGACAGGTTTGTTGGTTTTTTGGTTTTTGGTTGTTTTTTTTTTTTTTTTGATAACTTGTGGTACTTTCAATATTCTTAGCCATCACCATATTTTGAATACACTGGTGCTTCTTGGATTGTCCTTATTCAAAGTTCAACTTTCTCACGCATATGAGGTGACTGGAAATACAATGGCTTGGGTAAAGTGAACTTTGTCTTCAAAGTAACATCCTTCCTTTTCAATATGTTAAAGAGTTTTTGAGCAGCATATTTACCCAATGCCAGATGTCATTTGATCTCTTGATTGCTGCCTCCCTGAACATGAGCAATTGATGGTCTGTTCCATATTGTTACTGATCTCATTTTGGCTGCTAATATCAAGCTTCCCCAGATACAGTGAATTTGATTTGTGGTGTTCCATCTGTATAGTCACCATGTGTATGCTGTTGACAAAAGTTATTTGCAATGAACAAGTTGTTCATGTGATTTAACTCTATGATGTGATTTCCAACTTTGCTTCTATTACCAAACCCATATTTTCCAACTACTGTTCCTTCCTCTGTTTCCAACTTTTTATCCCAATCAGTAATAATCATTAATGCATCTTGGTTATATGTTTGAACTCTTTCATACTTCATTGGTTGATGAATACATTTGAATAATAGTTGTATTGATATAATTTCCTTGCATTCATATAAATATAAGCCCATCATACTGTACTTCAAGATAGATCTTGCAATGTTCTTTTTATAATGACTAAGACACCATCCCTCTATAATAGGTCATTCCCAATACAGTCAGTCATGAGCTTGTTTCAAAATGATCAAAGTCAGTCCACTTCTGTTCACTAATGTCTAGACTATTTGTCTATTGATCATCATGCATTCTATTTCATTTTGATGACTTCCAATTTTGTTAAATATATTATTTTATGAATTCCAAATCCCAATGATGTTTGCAGCTGTTTTTTCTCAGAGTAGTATTGTATTAGTAAACAAGGCTACCAAAAGCTCTCCTCTCACAGGTTTACTACATCTGAGTCATAATGGTGGAGATTCTCTTGGAAGGTCACTCGTCCTCAGTCTGGTTTTGAGTGCCTTCAATCTGGCAGGGCTCATCGTCTGGAACTCTTTCTATTGTTTTCAGTATCTGATATCTTGATGCTACCCATGAGGTTTTCAGTGGTCAATTCCCCTAAAGTGGTCAGTGTAAACCTTTTTCAATGTCTGTTCTTAGTCTGGAAACTTTGGTGAAACCTGTTCCCCTTGGGTGACCCTGCTGGTATTTGACATGTCTGTGACATAGTTTTCAGCATCACAACAGCAGAAGAGCACCCAGAGCTGACAGATAAGCTGTGGGTGTGATATGGGAACTCCTATTTACTAATTGATCATAACTTTTATTTTAATATTGCAGGGTTTAAGAAAGTAGACTTTACTCTTTTGACCAAAGGGTTTTCATTATGTCCAAGAAGCTTTATTTTGTTTTAACGTGTCTGAGTGCAAAAGGAGTGCTAACATCAGTTATGGTCTTAACCAGCGATGGGATTAATGTAAGGTAACAACTGGATCACTGACCTAATGACTGCTTTAAGTATAAAAAAATATATACCAAAAGTTTTATACCATTTAAACTTGAATTAGACTAATAAGAAATATACACACTAGATTGTTATAAAAATCTTATAATGATTATTATAGAAATTTTATTAAAAGTGTTATAAAAAGGTGCTTTGAAACTCATGAATAGATACTGAATAATTTTTCACCAAAAACCAAACAACACTCCCCCCCAAAAAAAACACAATAAAACTGCTAGTTGTGTTGACCTTGCTTGACCTGCTCACTTACAATTTTCTTTGCTTTTTTTCTGAGCATTGTAAGCTGTATGATTTACCCCTAACCATCTTTTCACTAGAGGAGAAGGATCCAGCTCCTTGAGAGGTCCACCAATTAGACAGTCGTCATTGTGTTTGACATATTAGAAAGAGCAACTTGTCTTCTCTGAACTTATTATGTTGGAGAAAAATCAACAGCAGTAAGAAAATCAAAATGACAATGAAAACGAAAATGAAATATAAAACAAGGAATGAAAGGTAGAATAATAAACATGACGCTAGAAATAAAAAGGAAATGTAAAAGAGAAATGGAGGAAAAGTCCTAAGATTACCAGAAAAATAAAAGATAAGGAAAGGAAAAGCAAAGACAAAAGAAATGAGAAAACTGACCTGTGTGGGTCTTTCAGTGGTGGTCCTGCCATTGAGGCTATAGGGTGGGTCAAGACCCCCAATATGACTTTGAAGGCTCGGGAGACCTTGGGAGGAGGGTACTCCCTCCTTTATTTATCTTCTCCGGGTCAACCTGGTGGCTGAGGGAAATCCACCTGCTGCTGAAATGAATCCCCGCCTGATTCAGAGGGACAGTGGGTTCAGAGTGCTTGGTCCTGGAAGGGTTTCTGCCCATGTGGCATTCCAAGTTCTCCTAGAACAAAGGAAGCGGCGAGTGTGTGACTCCCACTCTGGAATGGCAGGCACCTAGTGCCCAATTTATGAAAGAGTGAGTGTCCTTGACCCCAGGTAAATCAGAGCTTTGCAGAGGGTGGTCTCCACTTGCTGAGTAAGAGCCATGGCTCACCGCATGTCTGCTTTCTGGGGGGTTGTTGAAATAAAGTGACAATCATACTTTTCTGGTCATAAGCTACTGGTTGGAGTTCTGCTAAAGTGGAGTAAATGATCACTGTTTCCCTGATCAGAATTCTACTTCCAAGTGTTCAAAATAGCGACTTGCTATTAGGCTATTTGTTACTTCACTATTTTCATCTGCTTCCTTGATCACCACTTTTGTGACTTCTCGTCAATATGTGACCCACTTCTCGATTCTTCCTCAGAAATCAGTGTTTCAGAATAATCATCCATATGTGCTTTATTTAGCTTTTTATATCTTTGTTATACAGGGCCTGGGTAACTTGTCGGTTAAGTCCACTGGCTTGCCAGAAGTCAGTCTTGAAATGTGTATGAATATCTGGTACTAATTACCATATATACTCATGTATAAGTCGAGTTTTTCAGCATGTTTTAAATGTAGCATTTGTGGTAAAATTAGGTGCCTTGACTAATATTCAGGTCATTTTATACTCGAGTATATACGGTAAGATAGTCTTATTACCTAGAATTACATCATGCTTTAAGGAGCTCTGGTGGCATAGTAGTTAGAAGTTGGACTGCCAAGCACAATTTAGCGCTTTGTAACCTCAAAGGAGCAATGGGAGGCCTTCAAAAAAGTTCCTCTTCCATAATGAGTTACAGAACAGAAACCCACAGGGACAATTCTACCCTAATCTACAGGGTGACAAAAAGTCAGAATACACCCAATTATAGTGAGTTTGTTTTTGCTCTTTAAATTTCTGGTGCTGCTATATAGGGTAAATGTTAAACTGCTAACCACAAAGTTTTTTATTCAAAGCTGCCAGCTGTTCAGAAGGAGCAAAACTAGACTCTCTGCTCCTATAAAGATTTATGGCCTCAGAAACCCTATATGTGGTTAGGATGGCATCAACTTGGTTTCCTGTATATCAGAGTGAGCTCCATGCCAGTGGGTGTATGTGGAAAGGAATGAACAGATTTGTCATGATGGATTAGAGCCAGGGCATGCTCTTAGGATAGACAAGTCTCGGGCTAGGAATACCCTACTTAACAAAGTAGAATGTCAGTAAAAAACAGGAAGACCCTAGTGCAATGGTTCTCAACCTGTGGGTCATGACCCCTGTGGGGATCACCCAATTCACAACGGTAGCAAAACTACAGTGGTGAAGTAGCAAGGAAAATAGTTTTGTGGTGGGGGGATCCCTACAAGATGAGGAACTGTACTGAAAGGTCGCAGCATTAGGAAAGTTGAAAACCATTACCCTCATGGCTACTGTGGGCTCAAGAATAACAACAATCGTGAGAATGAAGCAGAACTGGGGAGTGTTTTTTACTGCTCACCTGGGTCTTGGTGAGATGAAGCTGACTCAGCAGCACCTAGCAATATCTATGAAAATAGAAATGGCATACTTCTTTTCTATTATATAAAATATTTCGAGAAAAAGTATTGCATAGATCATTATCCCAACATGATCTTGAAATGAAATTGGCTTATTTTAGGAAATAATTGATGAAAGATTTTCATTGTGGGCACATGGCAGAGGCACAAAAGCTCTAATAACAGGATGAACCTAAAGCTGAACATAGCTGTCCTTAGGAGAAATGCCGACAGTGCACATTGCTGTATTTTGCCCACGTGTGCTGCTTTTTTCGTCTGTCCACATGTTGGCAGTAACCTTTTTATGAACCTGCAAATCGAGCCATGTGTTTTGTAGAAATCGTTATTACAACTTCCCGTATGAGTAAATTGCCCAAAATAAGAACGACTGACACTGAAGTCAAAGACTTTGTATTTTTCCAAGTCTCAAAAGATTAGGTGTTTGACCTTTCTAGTCTTTCAACTTCTTATCTGCAAAACATGAGTGCTGGCCTTGATCTCTGATGTTAAACTTTCTTTTGTGAATTTCCTAGGAATGATTGAAGATGGCCTAAGTGCTACAACAGAGTCTCAGAGATTAGGATTTTGGACTCTCCGCTTTCAGATACTCAAAGTTACCTTTTTGGAATTATCTACTTTAAATATTGAAACTACGAATAACATTTAGCTTAGAACAAGACTTTGATGGCTAAGAAACCTTTGAAATTTTATTAATTTTAGTTACTGATTTTTTCAGGTACATAATATCATATATAAAGTGTATCATCTTCTTCACTGCAGCTTTCTGCCTTCCTTAATTTTTCACATTCACCATGTGGGCTTAGGAGAGCACATGTGATCTGCCCTTTGCTCAGAACTAGTCCATGTCATGACTAGACACGCAGTGATTAGTAACCATCACCTCAGATCTAGACTTCTTTCCTCGTGTTTGCTTTGCTCAACCATCTTACTTTCTCTTGTATCATAGCCAGTCAGATAGCTATACTTCTCTACTTTAATCTGCACATTTTTGTTTGACTGAACAATGGAGACTAGCATTTGTGTAATACACCATGATTCTCCACAAACAGCTCATGTAGTTTTAGTTTGTTTGTTTTGGGGGCATCACTGCCCTCTAGTGGTGGGAGTAGGAGGCCCAGTCTTACTGCTGGATTTGAACCTCGAACCCAGTGGGCTGCAGTCCCATGCACAACCACTTTGCCACCAGGGCTCAACCCTCTGCCCATGTAGTTTTATTGGAAGATTATGAATAAGTAAGTTTAGTACTAGTAGATGTTTTCATCTGAGTAAATAAATGAATAGATTGTCAATCCCAAATAAATTTTCTTGTTCAGAGTTAGGTGTTGGCTTGCTAGCTACAAGGTTAGCAGTTCAAATTCACCAGTTGCTCTGCAGGATAGAGATGAGACTGTCTACTCCTGTGAAGATATCTAGTCCTAGAAAATCCCCAAATATAGGAACTATTTATAGTCGGAATTTAATTGATGGCAATTAGGTTGGTTTGGCTTTGGTTTCCTTTCCAAAACATAGTTGAATGATTCCCAGTGGCTATCACCTGCTTTTAGCCCTCAATCTTTGACTTCCTTATATCCATTTTCTCTCACTAATTTTACCAAGAGTCTAATGTGCTGTTTCTGAACTAGTTGCACTGATATTCATGTCCATTATCATAATGCCATTTCTTTGGTATGGTAAAAATCCATGATATATAGATTTGAAAGAGACGTGTGTGTGTGTGTGTGTGTGTGTGTGTGTGTGTGTACTGTTGAATACCTTGAGGAGATTTAATGACAATGGATCAGTTTAAAATGCAATCAGGGTCTGAGTCCTGGTAGCATAGTGGTTGTGCGTGGGACTGCGGCCCACTGGGATGGAGATTCAATTCCAGCTCCACAGGAGCAAAGACTGGGCCTCTTACTCCCACCATCTGAGGACAGTGATGCCCCCAAAGCAAAACAAAACAAAATAAAATAAAATGCAGTCAGATTAGATACAGTTGGGAAAACCCTAAAGAAGGGAAAAGAACATGAACAAGAGCGGGAGTGAGAGTGCGCGCGTGTGTGTATGTGTGTGTGTGTGTGTATGTGTGTGTATGTGTGCGTGTGTGTATGTGTGTGTGTATGTGTATGTGTGTATGTGTGTGTGTGTGTGTGTGAGAGAGAGAGAGAGAGAGAGAGGACTCTTATCCCCATGTCCACAAATTAACTTTCAATTGTTGATCCAATAAAAAAAAAAGGTGTTAAGAGAGTCTTCTATTTAGTTTGCTTTATTGATGCCTTGCATTTTTTCCTCCAGGAAAAGGACCGGATCTGCAGAGGATTTATAGATGACATTTAAAGAATAAATTCATTACTTACATGTTTGGAAATGTTGAAATAACAGACCCAGATAGAGACTATGATACTATTAGTCTAATTATATCATTAAAAGGTCAAAATAGTGTACTTTTAAAATTTCTTAACATCCTAAATCATGTCATAAGCAAGTTTGCAGCTATTTGTGTGTGTGTGTGTGTGTGTGTGTGAAAACTCCACAGGAGAATGAAAGAACTAGTTCAGCTCACGGCACAGGAGCACTGAAGGCAAAGTCATTCTTCCGAGAAGAATACTGGCAGCAGTCCAGAAAATCATGTGTGTCAATCTAAAGGGAGATCTACATGTTTTCAACCTTTTAAAGGCTGTTTTAAATCTATGACTCCAAAAATATGTGGTATTAATATTAACCTTTACTCATTTTCAAAAATAGATGGTTATATTTCTCAGGATGAAAACATTCAAATCAGTCTTCAGACTGACCTTTCCCTAAGTTTACAGACCTGAGCAATATTCTTATGACCAATGCTTCATGGGCTCAAGTATCCAGAGAGCACAAGCGAGATCTCAGCTCTCGCTGAACGGCTCGTTGTGATTTTACAGAGGAGTCACCTGGCTAAGTCGAAGTTAGGACGCTATAATATGCAGAGAAGGGACGCACACAGAAAGAGGGCAGGTGAAAGAGCTGATCCAAGGGTGGTCAGAAGCTTCAAAGTGAAGGCGAGGAGAGTGCAGTGCAAGAAAGGCTGGGAAGGAATCAAAGCAAACTCAATTCCAAACAGCAGCCCTCCATGGGCTTCTGGAACTGTACCTGTTTACAGGAGTAGAAAAAAAAGCCTTCTCGCTGGTGGTTTCAAACTGCTGGCCTTGCAGAGAGCCGCCCAAGAGGAACCACTAGACCTCTTCAGGAAAGTCATGCCCATGACTTTCTCAGGTTCATTGCCAGTGCTTTTGGTGTTCTAAATATTTGTCTGAATTTGAGGCCACACAGTGATCATAGGCAAAACACATTCAGCTAAATGGTGAGAAACAAACCTTGGTTTTTCTGGGGAAAGATAAAAAAGAAGACAACTATCATTTCCTCATTTTTATTCAGAACCCCTAATAGGGCCAGGTCTTGCTTAGGGTCACATATAGCTCTTACACCTCCGACCCCTAAGGGCTTTTCTAGAAACAACAGCTTTAGGCAAAATGACGGTTCCAGGAATATATCGGCGTGTTCTGCTTTTTTCCCACCCATTTTGCTTGGTGACAAGAGAAAGCAAGGCTGTGATCTCTCCTAGTCCAAGGAGCCAGCTTGCCCCTATCCACCCGTCCATTCATCTTCATGTGTCTAAACATTAATGTAGATTTCCCAAGGTTCAGCTCCAAAAGCTTCATCTGTGATTGCTCAATTGTCTTCTAATATCCGACATAATCCACGCCTTTCAACTCGTAAACCCTGACACACATGGCAGGATAGTAATAATCATATATATGAATTCTCTCTGCTTCTGAGGAATTCTTTACTTATCCTTTTAAAACATGTCAGAATTTCCACAAAGACGAACATCAACCACACAACATATGTTCAACATAATCCAGGGCACAAAAGCTATGTGAGAAGTGCGCATGGTTTGAATCTGTCATAGAAACGAACTCTCAGGAAAATGACCTACACTTTTCAGCTTTGGATTTCGTCAAAGCCTGACTCACTGACCTCGGGTCAGTCACTACTTGTACGAACCCCAGAGGACAGAGCAGTGCGGCCACATTGGGTATCGGAGACTGTCAAAGTGACCAGGAGTAGAAAACACGCCTTCTCCCATGGAGTAGTTCCAGGTTTTGAACTGCTAACCTTGCATTAGCAGCCCATCCTGCAGCCCACTGTGGCACCTGGATGATGCCTTGCACTCCTAGCTCACGTTCCGCATTTCAAAACGAGCAGTGGCTTCACAGAAGAAAGATGAAACTTTCGCTTCCCATACAGACATACAGCTAGGGAGACTCAACGGGGCAGCTCCATTCTGCCCTCCCGCGTCTCTCAGTGTCAGACATGGCTTGATGGCAGTGAGTTTTGAGTGTGGGGTTAGTTAATAGCATCCTATGCATTTCGGTCTGAATTCTTTATCATTTGACTAGTTCATCGTATTTATAGAAAGCACATTTTCACTGTGTTTATAACAGTTATTTAAGAAATTATGATTTAATAGTCAATATAATCATATTAACACAATTAATTGCTACCACAATGAATTATATGCATTGTAGGAACCTATCAGAGTTTCTTCATTGAAGAATGGATACCGATTCATTTTTCTGGTTGGAATCTAAAAAAATGATAGCGGATATCTATAGAAGTAGTTTTACTAGACTTTGTTTAACTTAAGAATGATAGACCCATTATCCTAAATATTTGAAAATCTTCTTATAAGAAGGTACTGAAAGATATGTTGCAGATGTGCAATTGAATATATTGTCTTAACACATAAGATGACTTGCTCATCATGATGCTTTTATGCAAACTAGAATATAAACTCAGTTCCTGGCAGAATGATTAATGCATTTACATTAACCCTCAGAAAATGCTGTGACATCAGTGTCTTTGGTTTGTTGTACATGGAATAATTATCTTTTTGCTTTCAGGTTTCAGCCTTAGACCCTAGAAAATAAAAAAAAAAAAAGTAGCATGATCCAGGTGCCACAAAGAAGTCATACAGCTAGTGTTAAAAATAGAGATTCGGTAAAATCTGTATCTCACATTATAACAAGATCAGCCTAACTCTCATTAGAATAATAAAGGGATGCCCTAGGGAAAAGTACGTTTTCAGATTTCTTAATGAACACTAGGTGCCAGTCAAAAGGAGAACTGTGGATCCAAAGGCGGTGGTAATCATTGGCCATTATTATCTTCCTCTAATTTCTGAGTGTGTCTTGAGCACTTCTTTTGATTTACAATATCGAGATGTGTTTCTACAGCTTGACTCACAAGCTCTGAAAATTCTCTGAGTGTGATGACCACAGACCCAAACTCCCCGCCAACAAGTCAATTCCCACTCGTGAAGACTCCGAACGACAGAGCAGAACTGATCAAATGGGTTTTCAGTAGTGCAACTCTTTAAGGGAGAAGAAAGTCTCCTCTTCTTTTCAGTGGTTGGTGGCTTCGAATTGCCAAGCTTGCAGTTAATAGCCACTTAGTAACCCACTCCTCACCACTAGAGTTCCTACCTCTATCATGTGCTTTTCAAAAGAAGACTCCTCTTGGATATGGAGTCTTTAAAACATAGCAGTAGAAAAGATCCAACAATATGAAACAGTTTTTCATAGGCTTCTAAAAATATATTTCACCTTGCTAGTTTTATCTTGATTTCCGTGAGTATGAAAACTAATTCACACCAACAGATACAAAGGCATATTATAGATATAGCCTAAATTTCCACACATGAAGAAAACACGGAATAACGATGAAATAACACGAGGAGAGAATTTCATTTGGTATACAGAAATAGAAAGTGTCATGTTAACATTTCTCAGAGCTAACTGTTTACATTACAAAATTAGTCCCAGTTCTAACAGGATGAGTAAAGTGGGAAAGTGACCTAATTGTTCTGAACCCTGTTTTTCTCATCTGAAAAATCACATGGTGTAATAACTTCTGAAATGTTACCTCTCATTTTTAAATATTAAATTCCATATATCGGTTACTAAGTTGAATATCTGATTTAAGAGTTGAATAGATGTTACATGCATTTTTACTATATTAAAATATAATTACACAGATGATTAATTACCTTCATTTATAGTTATCCAAGAGAAAAATGGAGGGAACCATGAAGCATATAACCAGGGGATCTAACTCTACTCAGATGTCAGGAAAGGTATTCTAAAATGCAGAAGTGAGAAACAACTCAAGGTCCTGAAGGATGAACAGGAAATTTTAGTACTTGTTGTAGGAGTTGCCTCTTTTATAAGTATATAAATAGCAACAATATAATTATGTCCAGAAAGAAAAATAGCACATCTGATTCATTATTTTACCATTAGAAATATATACTCTTATTACAAATGAATGAGGTGTCACTTTGAGAAAGAGAGAGTCCTGGTGTTATTATGGCTGAGAACTTGGCTACTAACTGAAAGACTGACAGTTTAAACCCACTCATCAGTTTCATGATAAAAATATGTTGCAGTCTGTTTTAGTATAGAAAAACACTATGGGGCAATTATAGTCTGTCTATACACATGGGCTACTATGAGACAGAATTAACTCAACAGCTCATAACAACAATATAGACATATAACTACACACACAGCTGCTGCTGCTGCTACTAGTTGTTGACGATGGATTAGCACAATAGCTACAACAGTGGAATCAAACATAACACCGGTTATGAGGATGAGGCTAACTGGGCAGTGTTTCCTTCTGTTGTACATAGGGTTGCTATAATCAAGTCCAAGGAACTGGAGATCAATAAGGCAGATTCAGGAAAGCAGAAACACATCGTTTTGTCTCTTAGACTCTTGTCTGATTGACTCACTGTCATGGAGTCCGTGCTCACTCACTGAGACCTTGTAGGACAGGGGAGAGCGGTCCCTGTGAAATGTTGTGACTGTAACACTTTATGAGAGTAGAAAGCACCATCTTTCTCCCCGGGAGTAGATGGCGGCTTCAAATGCATGACCTTACATTGAACTGTAAAATGCATAACCACTATGATGACCTGCCCACAGAGTGCTCAACTGGAGTAGGCACCAATCCCAATGAAAGTCTTGGGGGTGTAACCTGAGGAAAGAAACTCCATTCCTCCAGAATTCTCTGACAACTGCTTTGCAGCCAAAGCTGCTATCCTAGGAAGTTGATTACATTGTGATAAGTAAATCTTACCAGGCTCTACCAACACTAGGCTTTCAGGCTGTCACACTTTGGCGGTATTTGTGTTGCTATGATGCTGGAAATTATGTCACTGGTATGTCACATGCCAGCAGGGTCACTCAAAGTGAACAGGTTTCAGTGGAGTTTCCAGACTAAGAACAGGCAACTTGAAATGTGTGGGGTATGGATGTTGGAAATCATCAAAAATAAAGTGAATACGTAAGGATCCAAATTCGTAAGCTGAATTGGACTGCTGTTGGCTATTTTAATCAAAGAATCATATGATTTACTAAACTGGGAATAACACGATCAAAATGAATGATTTGACATCCATTGCCAAACAGGACATTACAATATCAAACATGAAGTATGTGCCATCTGAGATAGGATTATATTTATTTTCTTTCCAGGAAATCAAATCAATACATGTATTGTTCAAGATTATGCACCAAGCACAAATGCTAGTGATAAAGAAAATGAGAAACAGTAGTTAGAAAATACAGGCTTGGTGATAGAAATGAAGCCAGATATTTCACAATAGAAGTTTGTAAGACCTACAACTTATTCATAGCAAATACATTTTTTCCCCAGTATTTATAGACTCTCCATGTGGAAAACAGTAGAACCTCAATCACGCGAATCCCTTCTAGAAGCAGCATTGGGATGCTGTGCACTTGAGTTCCAAATTAATTTCTTTTATAACTGAAAATGGATTAATCCATTCTCGACCACCACGTTTTTACCCTAACCTTGCCTTTTTAGATGAAGCATTAAACAGAAATTTCAAAGTAAATAAGTCCAGAGTTAAATAATATAATTTAAATAAGAAACACAACATTTGAAAAGTTTTTAGCTGAGCCCCAGTGGCGTAGTGGTTGTGTGTGGGACTGCAGCCAAATGGAATGGAGGTTCAATTCCAGCTCCACGGGAGCAAAGGCTAGACCTCCTACTTCTACCACCAGAGGGCAGTGATGCCTAAAAGAAAATAAAAATAAAGTTTTTAACAACCAGCATATGGTCAATACCTTGAAATTGACGAGGACTGGAACTGTGGACATGAATGTGGAGCAGAGGTATGTAGGGAGAGTCATTGTTTGGAAGGGAATCCCCTTCCATAAAATCAACTGATAGCTGCTTTTCAGGAAATTTTTCCTTTCTTTGCCTTTTTTCACTAGAACCTGGCTGGCTTTCTCTTAAAAAAACAAACAAACCTATCTAATGTGGTTTCCTGTCGGCTTTTACATAACTGCTTTCCAAAAGGGTTTACTAAATTATCATTAGTATTATCGATAATATGGTTACCCAGTTCCATATCATGATGATTCTTTTCAAAAGTTCTTTCTTAGGACCCATGTTGATATTTTTATCTAACAACAGTACCAAAAGCCACAAACCTAAGAAAATTATACACAATGCTTGGAAATATAACCACAAAGCTTTAAACAATGTGGACTAACAATGACAACCAACACCAAATGACTGAAACACAAACTGTTCTTATTTACAAAAATCATGTGCATCCAGTCAGATTTCTATGTTTTGTTTGAGCTTCAATTTAAATTTTCTCAACATTTCATATCAAATGAAATCAGATTATATCAAATGCTGATGTGGTCAAGTGCCCGGGTTGTACCGCACACAAAAATCAGATTGACTGCATCTGGGGAAAGAGACATCAGGGAAACCCGGTATTAGCATCTAAATCCAAGATCACCCTTTTGAAGTTGCAGTATTTGTGTTTTTATTTTTTGGTAAATAAAACTTAGGCATGTTGAGCCTATAGGGGAAGCAGATATAATAAAAGTTTGGGGGGAGAGGCATCTAGACAGGGGTGAAAGGGGGAAGATGATGTCAAGATGTCCAAGAAGGAAAAGTAGGTTTGGAAGAAGTTTTACAATTCTGTTTGATATGATTGGAATATGGATTGATATGACATGTCTATTAACTCCCATTACAGTAAGTTAAAAATAAAAAGCATAGATCCAAGAATGAGCTTGGAGCTCACACAAAAGCTAGCTCCAACATAAGAGCAGAGTTGACAACAAAGACTCAAGTAGAAAGAAACTCTTTTGAAAGAGGTGATGGCAACATATGTACAAATGTGCTTCACACAATGGATAGATGCATGTATTGTGATGAGAGCCCGCAAGGCAATGTTTTTTTTTTTTTAAAGGAGAATACTTAGTTCTTATATTATGGCCCTGCTCGATACTTAGCCTCAGGAAGGAACACAGAATATATGGGTGCTACAGCAAAATGTGGTGAAGATTTTAGATAGTGTCTAGTTATCAGATAAATTATAGAGTCTGGTGTCTTAAAGACTTGTCTTCACACAAGCATCCATGTAAGTGAGATTTCAACTGAGTTCACATGGAAGAAGCACACCATCATCAGTCACTAAAGAGTTGGAATCCATACTATGGAAAACCTTGATAAGAATGGGAGTTCCAGAATCCTTCACTGTGCTCATGGGACTCTTTTAGAAGGATCATGAGGCAGACGTGTGAACAGAATAAGGGGAATTGCATGGATTAAAATCAGGAAAGCTATGCAATAGGTTTATATCCTCTAAGCATTCTTCTTCAATGTGTATGCTGAGAAATTCACCAGAGAAGCAGTATTCTTTGAAGAAAAATGTGACAACAGCTTGGAGGAAGAGTTATTGATAATCTACAAAGTGCAGAAAACGTAACCTTGTTTGCTGAAAGTGAGAAAAACGCAAAGCACTTGCTGCTGCTGATCAAGGATTGCAGTCTTGAGTATGGATTTCTACTCAATGTAAAGAAGACCAAAATCGTCATGACTGGACCAATAGGTAACATCAAGATAAATGGAGAAAGATTAAAATTGTCACGGGCTTTGTCTTGTTTTATCCATAATCAATTCTCATGGATACAGAAGTAATGCAATTTAAAAAAATGTTGCATTGGGAAAATCTACTGCACAAGATTATTTAAAAAATGGATACAGCAGTAAAGAATTGTTTTTTAAATGTTGCATTGGGAAAATCTATTTAATACTCTTTAGAGTATAGAAAAGCAAAGATGTTATTTTGAGGGTTAAAGTGCCCCCACCTAATCCATAGTATATTTCATTGATAAACATGTGAAATTTGGACATTAAATAAGGAATAGCAGAGAAAAAAAACGATCCATCGGAATTGTGGTACTGGCAAAGAATATTGAACGTACTATGGATTGTTAAATGAACAAACCAATCGGTCTTGGAAGAACAACCACGGGGTTCTTAGAGACAAACATGGTAGAACTTAATCTTAAATAGTGTGCACACATTGTCCAGTCCAAGAGAAGGGCGTTGTGGGGGTGCAGTGCACTGTGTGACTTCCAAAGAAATGAATTAACTCCATGGCTGAAAGGGCGGGTGTGGCCATGGGGATAAGTGGGACAGTGGTGCGAGGCCAGGCAGTGTTTCATTCTATTGTGCAGAATGTCTCTGGGGTCGGAGCTGGCTGGCACGTAACAACAACCAGGCTCTGACCGAGAATACTGATGGCGGCAAGATAGTCCCCAGCCCCTCTGTCACAAGATGGATTGACACGGTGACTGAAACAACTGGTTCAACCATACCAACCATTTTGAAAATGGAGAAGAACCTGGCAGTGTTTCGTTCTCTTGTCCATAGAGTCTTTATAGGTCGGAGCTGATTCAAGGGCATCTAACACTAGCAATGCTGGCGCTGCCAGTTTATAGCACAATTGCGTCGGCATCTCCTGTTATCTGCCTTTTTTAAAATAGGTTGAGGGTGAGTATGCATATCATTTCAATCACGTCAAATAGAATGCACAACTGCTATAACAGTTTCCACACATTTGCTTTCTGCGTGGACTACTTGACATCAGCTCCCTTTCCCCCCACCTCCATCCCTCCTCATTTGACTTGCTTTCCTTCTAGGTTCATCAATCCTAAGTTTCATATACCGCAAAATGGAAAGACATAAACACAGCTTCACGAAGGTGACCTCCATTGACATAACACCTGTGAAATACACATTGCAAACCAAACAATGCAGACCGAACATTTTGGAAACCAGGTCAGATCCAGCCTGTATCACAGAGGGATCTAGTGACGTTTTAACTGCGCAGGTCAGATTTATGCCTGGATCTAGTCTCCTCTCTCTCACGTACTTTGCTTAGAGACCACTTGAGTTCTCCAGAGACTCGTTTCCTAAATAGCTCTACAAACGAATCGTGGGCTCCTTACTGTCATTCATCACCTTCTGCACATTAGGTCCTCACAATTTAAGCTCTGATACTGATTTCTTCTTCGACTTGAGATTATATGGATTCCAAATCTTTAGTGACTATGATGGTGTGCTTCTTCCATGTGAACTCAGTTGAAATCTCACTTTCATGGATGCTTGTTTGAAGACAAGTCTTTAAGACACCAGATTCTATAATTTATCTGATAACTAGACACTATCTAAAATCTTCACCACAATTTGCTGTAGCACCCATATATTCTGTGTTCCTTCCTGAGGCTAAGTATCGAGCAGGGCCATAATATAAGGACTAAGTTTTCTCCTTTTAAAAAAAAAAACATTGCCTTGTGGGCTCTCATCACAATACATACATCTATCCATTGTGCGAAGCACATTAGTTGCCATCACCATTTTCAAAACAACTTCTTTCTACTTGAGTCTTTGTTGTCAACTCTGCTCTTATGTTGGAGCTAGCTTTTGTGTGAACTGCAAGCTCATTTTGGATCTATGCTTTTTTTTTTTAATTTACTGTAATGGGAGTTAATAGACGTGTCATATCAATCCATATTCCAATCATATCAAACAGAATTGTACAATTTCTTCCAAACCTACTTTTCCTTCTTGGACATCTTGACATCATCTTCACCTTATCACCCCTGTCTAGATGCATCTCCCCCCAAACTTTTATTATATCTGCTTCCCCTATAGGCTCAACATGCCTGTTTCATTTACCAAAAAATAAAAACACAAATAATGCAACTTCAAGAGGGTGATCCCCAATTGCGATGCACCGCTAAGATACATCCTAATATGAACAAGCATAAGCAAAATATAAAAAAAACAACTGTCACAGGATTGCCAGAATAATACACATCTAAATGCAGCATACAGAATATGGCTATAGCAAGACCATAATTGTCCAACAATCAGTAGCAGCCCTCTCTTGGTATGACTGTCTTCTGTTTCCTGAGACACCAGTTTCCTGCCTAAGTCCTCAGGTTACAGTGTGTCTGAGGTAGTCTAGTTGACCCAGTGGAGTTTCCATATGAGGTCTCAGTAATGCAGCCTCTGAAGCATACAGTGCACCCCAAAGATTCAGGATTAGTTTTCCCAGCATTCCAGGGTTCCCAGGATACTGGCAGATGCTGTAGGTCAATTCTGCCCACCTGCTCTATTCCATTAAGACCTACTCCCTAATGTTCTCAAGAGCATCCTCAGACTCTTCTCTTCCCACCTGGAGATCAGCCCTCTCCCCCTCACTTCTCCTCAACAGACATGTACCTCTGTCCTCCCAGACTTCACCATTCCTTTTTCCCTCTCCTGCACTGCCCCTCCCATTAGTAAATGGCTTCTCTCTCGAGGGAACTTCATCAAAGATCCACATGGCTATCACACAACAGAGAGTACCCCCCCATTCCTCCTACCACTTGATCACAGCTGTTTTGAGGTGCCCCCAGCCAAGTGACCTGCATTATATTTCCCTGGATGGATGATGTGTGGTTCATGGCACTGGTTCAGCTCTTTAGCAGGCTGCTTGGTTCTCAGCCAGAAGACTGGATCCCCTGAAAGCATGAGCTTGTGTCCGATCTGCTGCTTGTTTCTATTGCAGTGGACTCCTATAATATTTGTCCCTTTGTGTTTGACTAACTTCACTCAGCATGTCTTCCAGATCCTTCCATGAGTTTGAGTGTTTTTCATGGTTTCATTGCTGTTTTTTAAGGATGAGTTGAATTCTATTGTGTGTGTGGTGGTCATGGGCTTAAGTTAATTTCAAGATTGAGATGTAGGAGTGGAGTCTAGCCTGTTAACCTGAAGATAGTCATTGAGTAGCCAATGAGGCCTCTGTTTGGGCATGGCTTTCTCCTGACACTTCTGGGAAATCTCGCACTATTTCCCTCATGGAGATGAGAAGCTATCTTTCCAGTTGTTGGGAGTTAGTCTCAGAGATAACGAACTCTGGACAAGACAAGATGGCAGCATTCCAGGAGCTGGAGGAGCCAGAGATGAAATCATATGGTCTTACGCTGATGGAACCAGACATCTGAAGCTGGAGAAGCCATGTGGAGACCCCTGCCAGCGCTGAGTTGCTTCTACCACCACTGGATTCTGTTGATGGACTCTGAGCCTTGGAGATGAGGAGGCATGGGGAAACCCCTGCCAGCACTGGGATTCTGCACCCACTGATCTGTGACTTCGTGAGTCGGTAGGAGACTTTATAGACTGGTATCAGGCATATGGGCTAATATCAGACTTACAACTTTTGGCTGGACTGGGTTGGGATGCTTTCTCAATGTTGCATTCCTCTTGTGTATAAACCTTTCCTTTATATCCATGTGTGGGTCTATGAGTTTATTTCTGTAGTCTACCCAGACTGTCACAGTGTACATGTACCAGAGGTTTTTTATCCACTCCTCTTTCCCCCCACACTTTTATATTGATGGAAATTTAGGCTGTTTCCAGTTTGCTCTCTTGAACTGTGCTGCAATGAACAAATGTCTGTGATCCGTTTCTTATTTCTTCAGGTATTTTCCCAGTAATGGTATTACTGGATTGTGTGGTATTTCAATTGCCACCTGTTTTAGGTATTGCCATATTGCCTTCCACAGTGGCTGTACATATGTACAAGTCCACCAGCACTGGATAAGAGTTCCTATCTCACCACACCCTCTCCAACATTTTTGTTCTGTTTTTTTTTTTTAATCGGGTGCAGTTATGGACATTAAGTGGTATCTCATTGTTGTTTTGACTTGCATTCTCCGGATGCCTAATGACCGGGAACATTGCCTCTTGTGCTTATTAGCCATTCCAGTGTTATTCTTTGTGAATCTTTTCTTTTGGCCTTCTGCCCACTGACTGAAGGGGCTATTAGTTGTTTTTAGTCTTTTTGTAAGCTTGTAGAATTCTGTAGATTTTATTAATTAGTGCTTTGTTATATCGTTGCTAGATATCTTTTTCCAGTCTGTGGACTCTATTTTTATTCTTTTAATGATGTCTTTCAATATACACAAGTATTTTATTTTTAATAGGTCCCATTCATCTATTTTGCCTTCCACAGAATGTGCTTTCTTTGTCATTTCTGATAGCCTTTGTAGTCCCTACCCTAGGCCTCCTCCTAACTTTGTACCAATTTTCTCATTGATGATCCTGATGGTTTTTGCACCTTGAGTTTGTTTTTGTGCATGGAGTGGGTTATATGTCTTGATTCTTTCTTCTGCAAGACACTCAGCTTTTCCAACCCATTTATTGAAGAGTGCATCTGCTTTCCATGTAATGTTTTGGGGCCTTTGTCAAATGGTTTGCCTTCCTATTGATTGAAATTTATTTTCTAGATTCGACAAATGAGCTAATAATATATATATTTTAAAGTATTGCCTCAGTAAGAGGGTTTCCAAAATCAGCTTTATTCATGTATCTGGATTAAATTTGGGATGCTGTAGGAAGAAAATAGGTCTTAGAGGTTTAAAGTACCCCAAGAGAATTTTAGTGTTTTGTTAAATCTATGTTTAATGTTTTATTGCTTTATTAGAAAGCATATTATTTCCCAAATGGCTAATGGAGAACATTTGAATAAAATTCCAAATATTTTCCTTTCTTTATATTAAAAAGGATATAGTATTTTGGCTTAGAAAAATCTATGATTTTACTATACATTAGAAAGCATTGAGCATGTTTTCTACACAGTCAACATAGTTTTTAAAGCCATCTGCAGTTTGCAACAAATTTAGAGTTTAGTAGCTTAAATTGATGAGAGCATGAGTGTCTGACAGACATGGTTTTATTTTTTTTATCCAAATTGATATTTGAGAATAGTGCAGCCAAGCTACTTGGCAGGAAATCACGAAGGAAGCACGATTGCATATCTACAGAAAACAACTCTATACACAAATTAAACAAGCTTAAAATCTAATTTCCCGAACACTTTCAGGCTTTATCTTATCATCTTTAATAATATATTGCATTGCACTTTAGAAAACTAGGATATACGTATTTTTAATCTTTCATCTGTGTAGACAGACGCATTTTGATTACTTGCCTTCTCAAAAGGACAAGTGACATTTTGAAATAAGCACTTCTGAGTGGTGTACATATATTAATCTATTGAAACTTCAGTTATTAGATATGTTATTTTTCCTTGCCCTCCAATAAAAATGCATCAGAAAATAATACATATTAGATAATAGGTAGAGGGAATAAATTTAAAATTACTTTCAATATTTAGACTCAATATTTTATATCATTTTTTCTTAAATTGACTAAGTAATATTTTTCATCTGTCTGTGTACATAAAAGTATACACAAACAAGCACACTTGTAAACCTTCAAAGAAGAAAATATTTTGTTTTGTAAAACAAAAATATTGGCATTTATATTTTCTTTTGCTTTCTTTCATCTTGCTATACTTTCTTCGTGACTTCATAGCAGTAGTGTTTAAGAGTATTGGTTAAAACACTGCATAAGATTAGGAAGCTATTTAATTTTATTTTTAAGGAAAAATATTTTGAAACAAACTTTTCTTGAATGACGAAATCTAAATTTGTGCTCTTGCTTTTGTTTTAGTGGATACTTTATCACTACAATTTAGGTATGTAACTAAGCCAATCAACATATAGCTTGATTGACTTAATTATTAGGTCCTAATATGAAGTGCTTCCCTGCTGAAGAAGAGATAATTCCTGTCGTTGAAGCAGACATTTGCCCCCCCTACCATGCAAATATATCCTCAGGCTTCTCCTTATTCTATCTTTCATAAAATATTTGTGTCAGAATTCCTGGCAAAGTTATAACATGAACAATACTATAGGGTGTAAGGTAAAGGGCTATTTAAAGGTAATATAGAAGAAGACTATACACAATTAAGTAAATGAGGAGAACAACAGAGCTGTGGCAGATTGGATATGATGAGAAAAGTGAAGTTAAAATGGTTATAATTATGTATCAGAAAGAAAAATGAACTTATAGTTAGAGATATCAAATTGTTTATAGAACTTTTGTATACATATTTGTGTCATTTCTATTCTCTTTTTATTTTATTCAGTGACTGAGGAATGCCAGCCTATCCAATAACAGCTCAAGGTCCCTATACATCAATGACATTGAAAACTGTTCAGAAAACTTCTTGTTATGTGAGTGATGGCACAAGAAAATTGCTTTCTCTTGATATAGCATGGTATGCTTCATATATGCTAGTTTGAGCCTATTCAAAACTTACAAATATGGTCAGCCAGACCAGGAAGGCAAGCAAAATCTTCATATCAAAATTTCAGCTCAGTGTTTTGTTCAAGTCTAGATGAAAACTTGGAATTTACTCTATTTCATATTTCAGGATTCTAAAAGAGTAAGTATAATAAGCACATTAAAGTTCCATCTTTATAGTGTCAGTTCAGAGAACAAATGTCTTTGCCTGTGCTAGCAGCTGGTACAAGTTGGGCCACGCTTGCTGTTGAGTCTGAAAACACAGAGCAAGACTCTTTGTATAATTGGGAACAGAGAAGGCTGATGACGGTTCATGAAGCTACATGATATTTGAGTGTGTGTGCCCAGTTGCTATTTAAACAGGATATTTTATTGTTTGTTGCATGATCTCAAATGGGTTTTGACTCACAGCAACCCTGTGTACAGAAAAACAAAACGTGGCTCAGTTCTGAACCATTCTTAACATGTGAAGTTCTGTTGGAGTCCCTGGTTATAGCCACTTTGTCAATCTCTCTTTAAGAATCTTCCTCTGGTCCACTGACCCTCAGCTTCACAGAGACTGAAGTTCTTTCCAGGGACTCCTCTCTCCTGGCAACATATCCTCTAACATAGCAGTGATTAGATTGGACAATTTTGTATCAGATCAATGCATATCATCACATGTTTGAAAATCTTATTTCTATTACTGAGGAGATTGCATGGCAAGTAAATATAGACAGTACTCTTGCAAAAATCGTTTTTCTTTTGTTGCTTTGTACTGAATACTGACAGGTAGGTTCATTGTTATTCTTACTGGTACTGTTAAGTGACATTCACCGCCGATTGGACGGCATTCAAAGTATGGCCCTAAAAGTGAGAGTCAACTTCATGTCTTTTGCTGATGTGACACAACAGAGTAAAAACTGCTACAGTCAGAGATCAATAATCACAATGTGAAATAAATTTAGGAGTACTGGAAGTCATAAAAAATGGAATGAATAAATATGTATGCATATCTCATATAATAGAGACCCAAAAATCACCTGTATTAAGCATTTTTTAATCAGACAATCATTGACTGGTATACTCAGACAGTGTTCTGTTGCTCTTCATAAGGTTTTCAATAGACATATCTCAGAAGTGGAGAGCCTATTCCTTCTTTCCAGTCTGTTTTTAGTCTGGACACTGTGCTGTGCCCTCTAAATGATTGGTGACCCTGCTGATATTTGAAACAAAAGTCGTTTAAATCTTAACATTCAGCATCACAGCAACATGCAAGTCATCACAGGATGAGAAACTGGTGAATAGTCATTTGGATATGTGAGTGTGTGTGTGTGTGTGTGTGTGTGTATTTCCAAGATGAATGAGAACTTTAAATCATTTTGTGGAATAATTCCATTATCTTTTCATTTTTCTGTGAACATTTTGAAGCCACTCAAAGCAACCTATCTCCATTGCTACTTCTCTACTGTAGTTTTGCTACTGTTATGAATCATAAGGTAAATATCTGATATACAGGAGGTATTTCTATGGTTACGAATGGAACACAATTAAAGCATGGTGACGAATCACAAAAAAAAGTAATTATATATTGTGAAATATTTATTCCTTATGATAAATAAATGAAATTTTGTCTTGAAGTATGGTGTAGCAAGGGTAACAGTCTTCATGCTGGGTACTTATATTTGGGCATATCTGCATGTGGGCAGACCTGTCTGGAGATGAATAGAGGACCCTTGGGAAATATACGTTTTCTGATGGACTTAGGTGACCCTTGTGAAAGGGTCATTTGATCCCCAAAGGGGTCTCCACCCATAGGTTTAGGACCACTGTTCTTGATGAATATCACTTTGGATACTGCATGTATACATGAAGCATCTCAATTTGAAAAAAAAGTACATTTTAACCCAATTTCAGATCTGTCTGAATAATTTCAGTGACTGTTTTGTAGCATTAAACTTAAGGTAGTACAATAGAGTTTTTAGAGATACAATGTAATGGTGTATACCAATATATTTTAAAAGAATGAAGAAAGAGCAAAATTAATAAACTTGCTATCAAAGAACTAGTAATTTGAAACTTCAAATATTCTTCTTCTGACTGATGAAATTTGTACTTTCATCTTTCCATTTAAGAGTTTTGGTCATAATCTGAATGTAAAATGCAGACACAGCTAAGCAAAATGTCTAGTTTTATTGAATTCAAGTAATTAAAAGACTTTTGAATCACCAATGTAATGTGTTGGTGAGATTAAAAAGATAATCTATTCTCTTACTCTCTGTTCCTTTTCAGCCATGGAAATAGCCCTAGAAAAATCTGGTTTATAAAATAATAAATTCCTCAGTCTGGAAAAATTGGCTATAACAGTTATTTAGCTTATTTTATTTTGATTTAAAGTTAAGATTTCATTTGAATGACATTGATATTTTTGTTTAATAAGGATTTTGTACTTTTTTTAACAAAGTATTTGTATTCCAGGGCATTCTCTCTAGAAGGACTCTGTGTAGATTTCTAGAGCCCTATGGTTTCCCCAATTGGAAGCAGGACATTGGTAAGGACTATAGTTTCTAAATTGAACATGTGCAGTATTGCTTATAAACTTTGATCTAGTTCACCAGTCAGATAAAAACTTATTTTTGTTTTATTTAGGAATATTAACAAGTTATTTGTAAAGTTTAATTTGTATCTAACATAGAGCATGGATAAATTTTAAATACCAATATTTCTTTTTTTTTTTTCCCGCATCACTGCCCTGGTGGGAGTAGGAAGCACAGCCTTGCTCCTGGAGAGCTGCTGCTGGATTTGAACCATTAACCCTGTGGGCCACAGTCCTGTACGTAACCAGTGCACCACCAGGGCTCAGGTTATACCAATGCTTCATTGGTTGTCAGAGCATAAAAAATTCAGATTAAGTTAATATGTTCACTTTGTCTCCTTTGAAAGCTCCCTTTGAATTAAAAAAATATTTACTGTTTCAAATGCAACATAAAGACTATGAAATAGATACGTTTAATTGATCGCTTTATCTATCTAAACAAAATTGAGATTAAGACTTCATGCTAAAGTTACAGGCTAATTTTTTATTTTCATGACTATTTTCTGATATTTAAAAAACAAATTAACAAGTGTGGAAAAAGGATTACTGTGCCAAATTGATTTGTTAAACATGGTCGATGCAATCAGAGACAAGTGAATTCCCTTGAGAAAATGATCAAATGTAGTTGAATGATGTAGTACTAAAGGGAGGAGGACTTAAAGCTCTTATTGTCAAAGATGGAAAACTATCAACTGCAGTATGAGTATCAATTTAAATGTAAACAGTGACGCGTTGCAGTTGGTCAATCTGCTAGGCTAGATCTCTTGTAGTTGTTGTTGCTTGTTGTTAGGTGCTGCTGTGTCCACTCAAAACCAAAGTGACTCGATGCAGAAAAGAAGAAAGCATTGCCCTGTCCAAGCCATCGTTGCGGTCATTGCAGCAATCCTTCTTTTGAGAGTAATCCTCTTTTTTTGTTGCCCCTGCACTTTACCAAGTATGAATGATGCCCTTCTTCAGGGATCAGTGTCTCTTGACAACATCTCCAAAGCATACAGGATGAAGTCTTGTTATCCTGGCCTCTAAGGAGCACTCTTAGTGGTTGTACTTCTTCCAAGACAGTCCAGCTTGTCCTTCGAGTAGTCCATAGTAATTTCAATATTCTTCTATAACACCACAATTCAAATGCATAATTTTTTCTTCAGTCTTCTTTATTCAATGTCCAACTTCACATATCTATAAGGCGATTGAAAATACTATATAGCTTGGTTCAGGCATCCCTCAGTCCTCAAATTCACTTCCCAGCATTTCAGTACTCTGAATCAATCTTGTGAAGCAGATTTACCCGGTGCAATGTATCTTTTCACCTCTTGATCGTGGTTTCCATGAACTTCATTTGTGGATCCAAGTACGACAAAATACCTGATCACTTCAACCTTTTATCCATTTAGCATGATGTCACCTATTAGTTCAGTTGTGAAGGTTTTCATCTCTATATTGCATCATAATCTACAATCCTTGATCTTCATCAGAAAGTGCTTCAAATCCTCACGTTCAGCAAGTAAGATGGTGTCACGTGCACACCGATGGTTGATGGGAAGCCTTCCTCCAGTGCTGATGCTACATTCTACTTCATCTACACTGGCTTCTCTGGTGATTTACTAAGCACACAGATTGAATAAGAATGGTGAGAATATTCATCCATGTCACACACCTGTCCTGATTTTAAGCCATGCAGTATTCCATTGTTCTCCTGATCCTTGTACAAATTATGCATGAGCATCATGGGCTGCTCAAGAATTTCCATTCGTCTCAAGATTATCCAATTTCTGAGAGTCCACAAAAGAAAACACCTGTGCATAATCAGTAAAACACCAGTCAACATCTTTCTGGTATTCTCTTGGTTTTCAACCAAGATCCATCTATCTTCAGCAAGGATATTCCTTGTTCCACATCCTCTTTTGACTGTGACCTTGACACTTGGCAGTTCCCTGTCAATGTACTACTTCTACATAACAACAACAACAAGATGGAGAAATCTCTCTGGGATTATTAGTTTTAGAGTGCTCTCCTGACTCTCTCCCATTCAGTTGTATAAAGTCACCATTTTCACTTTTTCTTTGCCTTTAGTTTGTTTACTCACTGAATTCCTCATAAACTCAATTAGATTTTTATACCTTAGTTTCCCCTATTAACACATATGGACTCTTCTTTCAGGTTGTGTATTCATAGGGACAAACTCGGTGCCTTCCCATCTTTGGGTATATAATTTCCTCCAGGCCCCAGCTAAAACATTTTATGAAATGTCTTCTTTACCATGACCTCTGACCTTCCCTCCTCATATTCTGACTAATTGAAGACATCAGATCCTATTTCCTGAGACCTTTTATGCCCTGTACTTGGTTTATTACCTCCAAACTTGGCCTTAATTTTTTCTTTCTATATCCAGAGGTATAATAAAACACTCTTAGCGATATTGTTTTCTCTGTAAGTTATACTTATCTCTATATCTTTCAGTGCTGTGAAAGCAAGATGCAGTAATAAACTAAGAATGAAAATACTTTGTGGTACATGGCTTTATAAAACATGACTTTTACAGAAAATGCACATTAGAGTGATTTATATTAATAGCAATAAATATTATGTAATTTGAATTAGTAGGGTATTTGACAAGTCCTTTGTAACCACCAAGAAATCATTACAAGATTGAAATTAGAGATACATTTCCTATTAAAAATTAAAGCAAAACAAGTTCTAAACAACCCCTGAATTAATGCATGTTCTATTTTCTAATATTTATTTAATTTAATCAAAACATAACATCAAAGCTATGTGGGATTTGGGATGTCCATCCTTCAAGCTTATAAGAATGAAAAAATAATATTTTTAAGTAAGAATCTAAGTGTCATTCTTAGAAGAAAGGAACAAGTAATTACAAGGACTTACATACATAAATCTTTGTCCTCATGAAGATTAGTTTAGTATATTGTGCCAGATAATCCTGCTAAGACCTTTACTAGCAATAAGCAAATTATTTCCAATAGGCACTATTTGACTGCTTTTATAAGAAAGTTCTTCAATTCAAGGTCTAAAGATAATATCTAGGTGTTCATGTAATCAAGAGATTCATATGCATAGTTGCATATTCCTTTTTCTAATGATATTGGTGTTTCTATTGTAATCCCTACAAGAGGGAGACTATTTACCTAGTCTTTATTCCAACTTTTTCTTCTTGCATCCAGGAAAAATTACTTCCACTTCAGCAATAATGTCTAGCTCTAAATACTTTTCATTACATGAAAATTATTATACCCTTAGGGCTCCTGAGACGGCACAATGAGAAACATAAGACATTCCAACATTTATGAATTGGGGGTCCCAGGAACTCTGGCAGCATTTGCTTCAGAAACATGGGGACTTGTGGCAGAACTGTGCCCCCCCTAAAAAACACATAAATTCAACCAAGAATGATATTATTGATGAAAAGTAAGAGAAACTACCTGAATGAGTTTAAATTTTATTTTCATTAGGAATTGCTATGCAAAGCACATTTTTATAGTAGTGAAGTGTTTAAAAGTTGTTGTAGTTGGCAAGAAGGTAAGCAATAGAAGTGGACTCAAAATCACGGGATTTGAAATTTAATGAAACTTCTAATTGAGCATAAAATTTGAAGTACCATTTGAAGTGGATAAAATTACAAGATTCACAGCCAATTGTCAATGTACCTAAGCTCCCTGATCTGGAAAGGGGGTCAATGATAAGACATTATGGATTTTTTTTACTCCAAAATTTTAGCAGAGTGTCATCTAAAATAAGAATGGTTTTTAAAACAGCAATTGAGTTAAAGACATCGTGTGTATGTTTTCTAAGTCCTACGATTAGGCTCAAGTGGCACCATAATCTACTGAAACTTGACTTTCTCTGTGCAGGATAGCACATCAGAATATGTCAGCACACCAAGAAGCATATTATTGTTAAAGTATTTTTTTCTGTTGTTGCTTCCTTTGAGTTGGTTCTAACTTTTGATGACCCCAAGCACAACAGAATAAACCATTATCATCCTCATTATGCTTACCCTATTTGAACCCATTGTTGTAGTTGTTGTTTTGCTCTGTCTTATTGCAGGTTTTCACCTTCTGCTGACCCTCTAGTAGTCATAAAGTCCTTTTCCCAGGACAGGTTCCTTCTGGCAACATGTACATAGAACGTAAGAGGGACTCTTATCATCCTTGCCTTGGAGGAATATGCTAGCATTCTTTCAAGAAGCATTTATTCCTTTTTTTGGTAGGATATGGTATATTCACTCTTTTTTGCCAACACCATAATTCAGTGGCATCAATTCTTCCAATCACTGTCCAGTTTTGAATAGTCAAATCTGAACCCTGATCCTAAACCTGGCATTTTTTCTTTTTTGACATGTTAAAGTTGTTTTTGGTTGCAAATGTGTTGTTATAACCATACTTAAAATCCTTCAGTTTGAGTATTTTAAGCATTTCTTGTGGGAGGCATGACGAATCTCTCTAGTTCTGAAAGAAACTAAATGACCTCCTCTGTAATATCTTTGGCCTGAACATTAGAATAACTTGGTTCTGTTTTACTTCACCTTTGATTGGTATCTGGGGATGAGTTTGCAACTCTTATTTCTTCGATTGTGACTCACATATCTGAGGTCACATTTTAAAGAACATGTAGACATTCTTCAATAATCAGAGAAGAGCATTTGGTAAAAGTTTAGCTATAGAATGATAAGAAAGTCTATTTTTCTAACATTTAAATACTATTCAGAAATAAGTTCAGGATGAGTGCCACAATGCTGGTAATTCAGAAGCATCAGTCATGACATTTACATGAGAAAGCAAGACATTATGCAACAATGAAATGAATGCTTCATTTTAGAAATCAGTGGTTTAAAGAACATTACATCAAACTCTACAAGGAAAAGAAAGTCCCCAATCTATTTAATCTTCCAGTATAACTCACTGTTTGTTCCACTTTATTGCATTATGGTTAAAACCAACTTCATCAACTTCTTTAGAGTTAAATTGGACAAAGTGAAATGAATGAAGGGCTAGCTATATGCCTAGTGCATGACTTTTCATAACTGTGAAGTAACTATACTTGAGAAACCAGTGTTGATACATGAATGGCTACATGGAACACCAAAGATCTGAGATTTGAAGGTGTTTTGTTCACACACACACATACACAAAAACTATAATGTTAACTGCTTAGTCTAAAGTAACTCAAAATGAGAGTTACTTGGTAATTACAATTGACCTTGATCTTCAGTGAAGATTCAAGGAGTTTCTATCAGAGTCACTTTTAGGTATAGATACAATATCAAGACAATTTTGAGCGATTTTAAACATCCTTAGTTTTGCCTTTTCCTTTTATCCTCACCTTGTGCTGAGACTAATCTTATTATTATATGTTGCTGAGTTAGTTCTGATTCATAGTGACCTTATATAATAGGCAAATGGTCCAATAGAAATTTTTGTTTTGCTTTTCGGTTGTCTATAATATTTGTGTAATTTTAATACAGATCAGATCAGCCACATCTATGAAAACAAACAAAAGTTGTATATCATCAATCATAATAGGTAGGACCAATTGAAGAATATATGATAAATTGTTGATACAAATTACAGCTAAAGAAATTAATACAAATATATGAGAATCATAAAAACTTTGAGTATATCCATCTCAATTTATAGACTATCAATCTATTATCTATCTATATATCTCTAAAATCTAGATGACACATTGAATGCTAGTGATTACACATTAATCAAATGATGAAATGACATCAAGTTTGTCATACATTAAAAAAATCAAAAGATCATTTTTTAAAAAGCAGGAAAGAGAGAGAAAACCAAAATGGATCTCAGAGAAGACTGTTGAATGTAAAGTGGATAAAGTGAATGAAAGAAATATTGAAATAAAAAAGTTAAACAAGAGAGATGATTAATCATGGACAAGACAAGATGGCAGCGTCTGAGGAGCCATGAGAATCCACATGGCTTTGCCCTGATGGAGACAGACCTCTGAAGCAGGAGAGGCCATGTGGAGATCCCTGCCAGTGATGAGTTGCTTCTGCCACTACTGGATGCTGTTAATGAACCCTGAGTCCTGGAAGCGAGGAGCCATAGGGAGACCCCTGCCAGCACTGGGGTTCTGCACCCACTACCTGTGACTTCGTGAGTCGGAAGGAGACATTATAGAATGGTGTCAGGCATATGGGCTATTATCGGACTTGTGAGTTTGAACTGGACTGGGTTGGGAAGCTTTCTCAGTGTTCCATTCCTTTTGTATATAAATCCTTTCCTTATATGCATATGCGTGTCTATGAAATTTGTTCCTCTAGTCTGTCCGGACAAACACAGAGTCTATAACATGACTTAACCAGAGGGAACTAGGATTGATAAGAATGTGTAAAGGGACCCATGGTCTGAAGTAGTGGGAGGAGTCATGTGGGGAACTCTTGCTTGCCCTTGGTGTATTGATCTAGCTTGGGATGGCTAAAACTAACCCAGAGCAGATGAAGAGGAAGCTATTTGATGAATGACTTGCTCTAAGATTTTATTTTGTTTATGGATGCAGATACATAAGGTTCCAATGAAAATAAAGCTTCTTCACATAAAAAAAGTTAAACAAGAAATTTCAAAAGATAGCAAAGCAGAAAAAAATATTGAATTTGAAAGACCAAAAGGGAGGAACATGCCAGCATTTCTCCATCTGAAATAAATAAAGAAAGTTCAACCCTTGAGTTTCCATTTTGAAGTATTCTATGGGGAAAATATTGTCTGACACAGGAAATATCAAAGAACATGGAAAAATACAGAAAGTCACTGTATCAGAGTCATAACCATTTTAGTAGTTAGTCTATAATCAAGAACCAATAGTATTTGTGTTAGGATAGATTGTCTAGAGAAATACATCCAAAGACACTCACAAATGTGTAAGAATGAGTTTTATATCAAGAAGTAATTATATATCAAGAAAACATCCCATCCCAGTCCATAAGTCTAATACATCTCATATTTTTTTCAGACTTGTGCAGTCACATGCAATACTGCAGAAATGTCATAGGCCAGTTGATGCAAAGCTGAGTGGAGCCAATGTTAGTGGAAGCATCACAGGGCTCTGGCAGGTCTGAGTGATCACCAGCGGAAAATGAAGGCAGAGAGAGAGGAGGAGGTTTCCCAGCAATCTCTTATTAGAAGGCCATGCCCATAAGAAGGCACCACCAGGCTGTGACCTAATTGACAGGTTGAATACTGCTCCTACACTTAAAGGAGACATGAACATATGTAACCACCAGAGCATTGAAGGACAAACTCCATAGAGCATTAGAGAAAAACAAGGGTCCAGGAGTGACCAAAATGCCTATTTAGATGTTTTCACAAATAGATGCAACAGTGCAAGCATTCATTTTTCTATGCCAAATAAATTAGAAGACAGTTATCTGGCCAATAAACTTTAAGAGGTCCATATCTGTACCCATCTCAAAGGGCGATGATCCAATAAAAGTAGATATAGTAATATCACTAATATAACATTCAAGTAAAGTTTTGCTTAAAATAACTAAAAAAATAGTTGTAGCAGTGATTTTCAAGCGTGATTCTAAAAAGAACTTAGAATGAGGGATATCATTGCTTATACCCTCTAAATTTCTGCTAAAGAGAAAAATGTGTATCTTTGTTTTATTTATTATGCATAGGCATTCAGTGGTGTGGATGAAATAAATTTTGGATAGTATTATTAAGAGTGGGAATTATAGAGATTTGATTGTCCTTATGTGGAATAAGTACATAGAACAAAAGTTAGTCTTTCGACAGAACGAGGGCACGTTGCCTAAGTTTAAAAATCAAAGAATGTGCTTATCAGTGCTGTATTACATGCTAAGAAAGTAATCCTAGAATTTGACCTATATGGAAAAGAAACACAGTTTCAAGAATTGAATAAGACTCATCAAACTACTCACTTTGTGATTAGCAACCCAACTGGTAGCCACGGAACCACCAGGCGTCCTCTGCAGTATACACTTAACACTGTTTTGCTTCCTGAAATCAAAGAGGATTTACAACACTTATTAAGACTAAAGATTAAAGCCTTTTGTATGAATTAAACCTTGGTGTAAAGAAAACAAAGTGCCTCATATCTAGACGACTAAGCAAAATTATGTGAAACAGAAGAAAAGATTGAATTTATCGGGGCATTCATTTTACTTGGATCCACAAGCAACCCCCAATTCCATGTTGTTCATAGAACCAAAGCTGTATGGCATTGGATAAATGTGCAAAAAACCACCGTAAATTGTAAAAATAAAAATAAACCTTATATATTATTTGGAGAATTTGGGGTGTGCTTATCCCAAGGCACAGCATTTTTAATTGTCTCATATTCATGTGCCTGTGAAAGCTGGACATTGACTAAGCCATACTCAAGAAGAATTGATGCCTTTATGCTGTTGGCAAAAAATATTAAAAATATCTTAGACTGCTAGAAGAACGAGCAAACTTGTTTTAAAAGAAATACAGCTCCGATGCTCCTGGGAAGTGAGATGAGTGAGACTTCATCTCATCTTGTTTGGGCATGTCCATGGGAGGGGCAGACCCAGACCCTAGAGCAGAAAACCACACACTGTCAAAAAGAGGAAGGCCCTAAAGGAGATGGCTGCACATGGTGGATGTGACCATTCGCTCTAAGCATAGCAAGGACTGTGAGTGTGGGGAAGACCTGGACAGTGATCCATTCATATGAACATAAGATTATTTTTTAATTTAACTGACTTGCTGAAACCTAGCAACAAAAATGATCATGTAGAAAGAGCGCCCCTTCTTTTTTCCAGGGAACTTCAAGGCATGTTTAAACCACAAACCTTTTGGTTAGCAGTAGAGGATGTAATAATTGCACCTCAAAGACTCTCTGTTAAAATACTACAGCATGATCCCATCATCTTTAACAAATGTGGAACAGATTATCAATACTTCCTTCATACTAAAACTTAGACTAAAACTGAAGAAGAAATTTCCAGCAGCCTAACATCCATGCTATGTCTCAACCGCTCCTGTCATTCATGAGTGAATGTCCTCATTTTCTTAATCCATCTGTTTGGAGTATACCCTGGTTATAGAGGCAAAATGTTTAAGCCCTACAATCTGTTTGTAAAATTTTACATAATTATTGATAAACCTAGAGTAATAAATGAAGGAAATTTGACAAACTCCAGCTGCTAGCACCATCATTCCATAAACATGTTTGATGTCTTATTACATCTTTCAAGTTCTGGGGTGGGGTGGGGATGGAATGTCATCATATATCTAGAATTTGTAGCTATTAAAATATTTCATCTACAGAGCAAAATCCTGTCCATTAAACTAAACTTCACAGATAAGGATTATTCATTTCTCTCTAAAACCATTTTTATTTTAATTTTAGAAAAATCACTAAATTTTGCTGAAAGCTCTATGTTTTAGTTAAAGTAATCAGGGTTAAAAAAAGAGTAAGCCAGATTTGTTCTGGCCAGGAGGAATTGAGGTACTGGTATAATGTTGACCGTGATGCTGGAGTTACCCCCTTTGTCAATTGCATTGATGTTTCTCTGGAGTTTTTAGATATATTTTATATATGTTTCTTCCCTAACTATTCAATCTTAGAGTTTTTACACTTGCCATCTTAGGCAAGTGGCGGTACACTAATTAAAAGATAGACTGAGTGGAAGAGTTCATTTTCATGTGATAGGTAAAAATATTTATGACAGCAGTACTATAACAATCATTGGAATCAACATATATCTAAGATTTCCTGAAGTGGTTTTTACTTAAAATCTCATATACTATCTGGGTAATGTCTTCCCCAAATAAAAATTCCAATTTTTATGAATAATTATATGATTGCTCTTAAAACAACTGATATTTATAAATTTTGATGTGCAACTGTGTAGAAAGATACATGCCATTTTTTCTAATCCTTTCAAGATACACTATGAAGTATAAAATAGTATTGTTCCAAATTTACTGATGAAGGAACTAAGAGAGATATAACTTATATAGTTAAATATAATCCAGAATTAAACAATGGGCCCAGGATTGTTGATTTGTTGTTGCAGCCACTGTGCAATCCAGCTAATTGAAAGGAGTCTTCTTTTTTACTGGTCCTCTACCAAGAATGATGTCACTTTCTGGTGGCCGACTCTTCCTAGTAACATTCCCCCCAAAAAAGAAGACAAAAATCTCACCATTCTTGCTTCTATGGAGCATCCCACCTGTATTTCTCTGAAGAAAAATGTCCCAATTCTCTCACAGTCCCTAGCATAGTCAATATTCTTCTCCAGCACCATAATTCAAAGGCCCCAATCGTTTCTTTGGTCTTCCTTATTCATTATTTACCTAAACCATGAATATGAAGCAATTGAAAATAACATGGCCTGGTCAGTGGGACATGAGTCTTCCACGTGACAGCTTTACTTTTTGATATTTTAGGGTCGTCTTTTGCAGCAGATTTTCCCAATACAATGTTATGATGCATTGATTTATTTTCATGAGAGTTCATGGTTCCCAGGAGAGTGAAATCCTTGACAAACTCAATATTTTCTCCACTTATCATGCGATTGATTATTGTGTCCAGTTGTGAGAATTTCATTTTCTTTATGGCAAGTTTTAAACTGTGCTGTTTGCTGCAGGCTTAGCGCTTCTTCAGTAAAAGTCCTCTTTACTTTCATGCAGGGAAGCTGTGTCCTCTGTATGTCACAGGTCATTAATGAGGCTTCCTCTTATGTTGATCCATCTTTCCTTCATGTAGTACAGCTTCTCAGATGATTTGCTTATCTTACTTAATAAATTAGTATGGTAAAGATACAAGCCTGACATACAGCTTTCCTGATTTGAATCCATTCACAATCCCCTTTTTCTGTTGGAACGGCTGGTCCTTGGCCTATGGACAGATCCCCCAGGAGTCTCCCTAAGGTTCTGGAATCATCATTCTTTTCTATGCTATCCATAATTTCCTAGGGTCCCCACAGTATAATGCTTTTGCACAAACAAATGCAGGCAAACATCTTCTAATATTCTCTATTTACAGATGACACCCATCGGACTTTGGCAGTGTCACTTCTTACCCAACTTCTTTTGAATCTAGCCTGTTTCTGCCCTTTCCCTGTTGATGCTCTGCTGCTGCTGTTCTTGAATTCTCTTCAGCAAAATTCTGCCTGTGGGTGATATCCTTGGTGCTGTTTGATAACTTCTGCTTTATGCTGAATGGTCTTTCTTTGGAAATGTCACAAGTATGATCTCTTTTAATGGATTTGATGGTCAATTTGAGGGACTGTACCTTGAATCTTTAAGTTTGACAATAAGTAGAAAATGTGAAAATGAATTTTACAAACCGAAGAGCCAAATTTATAAATTCATACTGCCAGATGCTGACTCAGGCTCGAATTAAGACAGTTTGTTTGGGTAATAACTTTAGATATAACAGGTTGATAGTAAATAATTAAAATAAATGGATACAGTATGAGAAACATCTTAGAGTCTTTAAGTTAACATTATGAAATAGATCTGAAATCTCCATGTATTAGGAGGCTTAAAATTTTGTTGGGGAAAACCAATTGTTTTTGAATGCCACTCTTTTGTGAAATTGCTTAAGGATCCTCACAGAATTATAACCTGAGCTTGAGCCTTACCCTTTTGGGCAATGTTTGTTTTTTCTCCTAAGAGTGAGACAGGGACTCTGAGTCCCTCCACCCCAGAAGTCTTTCCAAATAATAGTTGCTACAAACTAAAAGGCATATATGTAAATCAGAAGTCTGGCAACTTTTCTCTCTTTAACAAGAATTATTTTTCTTGTGGAATTTAATATATTATTTTCATTCTTTATTAAGAATAGCTTAGCATATCTTTATCCATGAAGATATACAGATTATGATATTGCTCTCAATTTCTTTGAAATTTATGAATAGGACCATATATGTGCAGATGTTTCACTATTAAGTATATTGAAGTGATTTTAACCTCCCACTCCTCAAGGTATTATTTAAATTGCAGCATTCACTGTTCACATAGACATGATTTCTAGGACTAGAAGAACTTTTAATTGCTCGTTTTATTGTTGTTTTTACTGTGACACAAATGGAGAGTGTTTGGTGACCTTATTTTTGAAAACAATCAAGCAGCTGTAGTGGTGTGGTGAATATATGCTCTGCTTTAGCTGAACTACGTCACCACCATGCTGTGAAGTGAAGACAGGGCTCTCTGTTTGGAAGAGCACAATCCCGGATACCCTATGGGACAGAGCTATAGGGTCCCTCTGAGGGTGAAGGTATTAGAAGGCAATGTGTTTTCACTGTACATGTTGTTTTCAGAATATTTAGTTAAGGAAAAATAAATGTTCTGATTATACAGTAGATTTTAATATGAACTCTGCTATTGTATATAGTTAGCTCATAGCTATAAACCCAAGGGCAAATAAGCCAGACAATGACAGCAAGATAAATATGCTACTTAGTCCATTTTCTGGTGGCTAACAATTGCACGTAAGATATTTGGATATGAATAGCTGAATTACATTGTCTACTGAAACCAGCTAATATTCTTTTAGGCAGGAGAGATCACAAAGTGTTCACTGATATACTCTCATTATGTATGCCCTTGCAGTATGGCCACCCTGCCCTGGACTTAGTAATTGTCTGACTTACCACTTTAAAAGTCCATTAAAAAGCATTTGAGTAAGAATATGACATCTTACTGGGTTGAATTAAATCTATATACTAAAAATTTGTTCAAAAATATTGCTTTATGACATGTATTCTGAGAAATCTATGATTTGGGTTTAAAATTTATATAGAATTATTCATTTTAAGAATGACTACTAAAGTGATTACATCTAAATTAAAGTTACAAATGATGCCATATTCCCACTTTTCAAACAGCCATTAAAAATGTCAATAAGTCCATCTTTCCTAAGTTTCTCCACTTGCAACTCTAGTCTCTTTTTTTTTAACTCTAGTCTCTTGAGTAATAATGATGCCAATGTTCCCATTGTCATCTATTTTTAATATAGCTTCCTATAATATTGAATTAAACATTACTTTGAACACAGTTACCTTTATTTCTTTGTGTATGTTTCCCGTTTGTGTTTAATCTACTATTTGGATTATTCTGTTTAAAATCTTTTTAAATGCCATTCCGATTTATTCCCAAGAGACAAGATGACAATACAACCATACCCTTTTCTCTCTAGGTGCAAAATCAATAATATATGTGCGGTGACTATCACTGACAAACTTAGAAAAACTTGATCTGATTAGTTACCAATCATGATGAACTTCTGTTATGTTGTGATTTGTGGACTAATGAACTAGCAGTGACATTTGTAGTTTATGAGATGTCTCAAATTCATGCACAAAGGTCATTAAGATTTCACATTTTTGCTACAAGTAGTTTGTGATTAGCTGCTAACCTACAGGATGATAGTTTGAACTTAGCAATGCCACAGATTAAAAAGGGCTAGTAATTTGCTTCCATAAAGACCAGATCCAAAAACCACTTATGGAAGGCAGCTTGCACCTCTACTTAGTAGATGTGTAATTATGGATCATTTTTACACTGCTACATATAAGTTCGACTTTAGTCATAATAAACTTAAGGGTTTGGGCTTTTTTATTTGGCTGGTAGACTATTATTCTCATAGCTGAAATATGTACATGTCAGAATTAGGCAAATAAGGATTACCAACAAATAACTTTTCCATAATTATACCTGGGACTATGACCCAAGGTAAATATTTTAAAATAATAAATGTTGAAAAAAATTAATGTTTAATAATATTAATATTCATTTCACTGATGTACTCACAAATTAATATTAATTAGATCACAAATAAAATTCACTCAATGTAAAGCAAATGTTTCATTATGAAGTGCAAATACAACTATATTTTACTTGCCCTGGTGGTGTAGTAGCTACATCAGAATCTGGCAAAATGAAATGGCATATTTTATATCAGTGTTCTAGGAAGTTTTCAGTTGAAGTGGACTGATAATCAGACAATCATGTGATTTACAGTGCCAAGAGTGAAAATTGAAAAAGAATGGCATCACATTTATTGTTAAAAAGAACATGTCAAAGTCTATCTAGAAATACAACATGACCAGTGATACCATAATATGCAAAGGAATACAAGGAAGACCAGTTATTAAAATTATCATTCAAATTTCCCCCAACTTTTAGTGACAAAACAGAGTCTTTTTGGAAATTGATGAAGCATGCAATAAACATTCCTTGACAGTGTGTGATGATTTGAGTTAGTCCAGGTAGACTAGAGAAACTAATTCATAAACACGCATATAGATATAAGGGAAAGGTTTACCTACAAGAGGAATGGAACATTAAGAAAGCATTCCAACCAGGCCAGTCCAAGGTCATAAGCCTGATATTAGCCCACATGTCTGATACCAGTCTATGAAGTCTCCTTCCAACTCAGGATGCATGTGCAGTAGAAGCATGCCGGCGCTGACAGGGGTCTCCCCATGGCTCCTCATTTTCAGGGCTCAGGGTCCAGCAGTAGTACCCATTGATGGTAGAAGCATCTCAGTGCTGGCAGGGGTCTCTCTGTGGTTTCTCTGACCCCAGAGGTCTGGTTCCACCAGGGCAAGCCATGTGGCTTCTCCTCCAGCTTCTCCAGGTTTCAGGATTCAGGAACTATCAGCATCCTGCCATCTTGTCTTATCTGTAGACCGACTCCCAGAGACTGAGTCAAGTCTCTCTTCTCCAACTGAGAAATACCACGAGACTTCCCAGAATTCTCAGGAGAAAGGAATGCCCACACAGAAGTCTCATTGGTTACCTCCAGATTGACAGGCTAGACTCCACCCCTAGACTCCCAATCACGAAACTGACACTTGAGTACATGACTGCCACAGACCACCCTTGTCAATTTCACACTTTTACATAACTCTGTAACCATATGTAACTTTCAAATAAACTATAAAATCATTTCTATACTTAACAGGATAAAATTAAAATGCATTCAACTCAACATGTGCCACCATCATTTAAAAAATTATATTCTATAAGTGAATAAAATAAAAAATATGCCGTTCCTTACAATTGTGGTTATATAATATCTACACCTTGATAATGTACTCGAGTGTCAATTTCATGCATACTTCCATTTCTCAAACAGAAAAACCTTCAAACATGGAGTTGAAATAATGTAGGATTTGATGGGCAAAATAGGCATTCTTATTTTGGGTAAACATTTGACTGCTAACCCAAAGCCTGTTGTTGAAATCCACCAGCTTCTCTGCAGGAGAGAACTGAGGCTATCTGGTCCCATGAAGATTCATAGCCACAGAGACCCAATGATTGGAATCAACTCAATAGCATAGAGCTTGGTATGGGCAAAATATAGAATGGCATAAGAAGCAACAAAAGATTATGGGAAGAATAATGAGTCGCTATACTAAAAAGAATTAGTGGACTGACATTCCACCCTCTGAGTATATGCTCAAGAACCAATGATATTGTAAGAAGAAGTATAAGCCCTGTTGAAGACATTAGAGCAAACAAGCATCCAGGAATATACATAATACCAATTGATATATTTAATCAATGCCGGAACTACTCATTCATCTATATCAAAGCATTTGGAAGACAAATACCTAGTTGACCAAATACAAAAATCCAAATTTTTGTCCATTCAATAGAAAGGTGATCCAACAGAATACAGAAATTACCACACACTAGTAGGGCATTTTGTTGAAGATAACTTTGAAATGGTTGCAGGAGTGTATGGACAGAGAATGGACAGACATTCACGCTGGAGTCAAAAGACTAGGTGGAATGAGGAATACCATTATTTATAGTAGATGGATCTTGGGTAAAAGCCTATATGATCAGAAGTATTTTTATCAGTGTTTTACTGTACAAAGTTGAATCATAACAAACGATGAATAACATTGTGAAGAATGTAAATTCAAAACCATTTAATTGTGCTAATATAAACCAGGATGTGGGCAAAGAGGTTATCCTTCAAACAGAACAAGGGGTACGTTTGTGGCTTGAAATCCTAAAAGGTGTGTTTCATAATATTCCTTCTCCATCCTTTTTCAATCTGCATGCTGAGTAGTAAGAAGCTGTACTACACAACACTACATCAAGGCGGAAAGACTAACCACCCTCCCTTTGCAGATGGTGGCATCCCTCTTGCTCAAAGTGAACTGGACTTGTAGCACTTACGGAAACAGATCAAAGACTACAGTTTTTGGTATGATGAATTATACTTCAACATTGAAAACAGATTCTTCACCACTAGATCAATCCATAACATAAAAGGAGAAGATTTTGAAGAAATTAAAGATTTCATTTTCTGTGTATCCACAATAAAACCTGACAGAAGCAGCAGGCAGGAAATCCAGTGGCCTGTTGTGTGTAAAAGAGCTCTTCAGTGTTAAGATGAAAAGAAGGCAGTTTGAGGACTCCAATGCACCTGACTCAATCATCACATTCTCAATCACCTCAAATGCATGCAAAGCTTGGTAATAATTTTTAAAAGAGCAAAACAATTGGTTTATTTGAATTATGACACTGGGGAAAGTATGGATTATACAATTGACTTTCATAAAAATAAACAAAGCTGTCTGGGAAGAAGTACAGTCAAAATCCTTCATAAAAGCTCTTCTTAAAAGCAGAGCTACCCAGACTTTATGTTCTATAACTGGACAGATATCAGAGAGTCGGGTTCGTAGAGAAGAACATCGTACTGGGTAGAGAGTTGGGGAAGAAGAAGAAGACTCTCGGGATACACTGATGTGACCACAACAATGAGTTCAAAGCTTCTAATAATTGTTAGGATGACACAGCACCGGATGGTGTTTTATACTTCCATACAGAGTCAGAACCAACTCATCAATACCTAACAACAAACATGGATCGACCTTGGCTTTCGGGGACGGTAGTATCCTCAAAGAATCTTTCACAGCACTCGAGGCTAGTCATTGGGAAATTACTAACAAAATCAGAGGCACAAACCTGACAGCAATTCTACAGAAGACAAATGAGACTTCCTGCTCTTGTAAAGAGCTACAGCCTTGGAAAATCTGTTTAGGATAACTGTGCATCGGATTAAATGGCAATGGCAGTGACTTTTACATTATACCCAACTGTGACCCTGTCTTTTACATATGGCAGAGAAGGCAAGGCTTTTCTGACAACACAAAAAGGATGATGATCTAAAAATAAAAATAGTTTAGGTCATGTGCAAAACCACATTGAAGGAGAGCAGACAAGGATTCCATGCTTACTGTGTCCTTCACGCAGACGTGTGGTTTGACAGAGACATAATAACATTAACTTGGGCTGCTAGTCACATGGTCAGCAGTTTGTAACCACCAGTCACTCCATGGGAGAAAGACAAGGCATTCTACTCCAGGAAGCATCCAGTCTTTGAATTTCCAGGACAGTACTCTTCTGTCTTAAAGGGTCACTTCAAGTCAAAATCAAAGCAGTGGCAATATATTGGAAAACCTGTACTGAAGCATTCTATTCATATCGGAGGTCACTTCTGATCTCTTCTAGGTAGGCCTTAGAGAAAAAGAGTCCAACTCCGCAGAGACCGAGGAATGGTCCACATGAAGCTGAGGTCAGCCCTGCCTCAACCCTCCATGCTTCTTTACCCGATTCTGACCCCAACTGTTTGTTCTACACTCTATGGCTCTGCTGGGCTAGGTAATTCATGACAATGGTCACACAGAACTAATAGATGCTCCTTAGGATTTGGGGGCTCTTAGGGGATGTAGGGAGCCCTGGGGGTGTAGTGGTTGTGGATGGACTGCAATTGCATGGTCGACACTTCAAGGTCATTAGCAGCCCCATGGGAGACAGACTGGATTTTCTGTCCCTGTAAACACTTCCAGCCTCAGAAACCCAATGACTCGATGGCCGTGAGAGATTAGGGAATTTAATCGATCACAACTGGGCATCAGAAAACCTAAAGGATATAATTCTTCAGTCTCCAGTACCTCTTCTCGGCCAGGTCACTATAGTAAGCACATCTCTCTCTGGACCCTTGCCTCGGCCAGGTGGACCTTTGCTCAGGTCAGTGATACAAAGCTCTTTTGTCACTGATAAATGCCAAAGGACACCGACTGGGCAAATAAATCTCCTGCCCAATGGTATTGAAATATATTCCTAGTGTGGGCTGGAAAGCCTAATCATCTATTTTAAGGTCTTGGTTCTGAGCCTTCTGGGTGTCCACAGACACCACCACTCCTTCCCACAGGGATCTGGGACACACTCCACTTTGGCTGCTCATTCTGCTGGTCCTTAGATTCTCTGTTCTTTCTGCTTTTTAAACAGATCACCAACAAGATGGCATAACTAACCCATATTAACCCAAATGGCAAACCCATACTAACCCAGGATGGCAAAACTAACCCAAGGAGAACCTTGTATGCATTCTTTGCAAGCTCCCACCAAGTCGCTTGATGGGAGTTGCAGAGAGTATGGATGGAAGAGTCACACCAAGAAGTGTCACTTTGCCACAATATCAATGGAATCGTTCAGGTCATCTGTGCCACCAAAGGTTATAGTAAATCAGTGATATGCTAATCTTTTATTTGATTATATAAGAACATAATAGATCAATATTTGAAACAATGCATGTTAGCAGTAAGGTACTAAATTAAAGGAAGGATTTCCATGCAGTGTGTTGATGAACACTAATAGAATATGCAGAACAACCTACAGAAATCACATAGAATGCTCACTCAGGGGAGATTTTGCAATGCATTTTATAAATTAAGCAGACACATATTTCCCATCACATTAATTATATTTAAGTTGGCTGAATCTCAAGATGTTGTTCTGGGTACTACACCTACCATAAAATTAAATTTTCCATCCTGCTAAAATTAAATTCTAATTTTGTCTAACTATTGCCTCTAGCTAACAGAATTCTTTGTAGTTTGTAAAGCATTTGGACTCTTATTCAAAATGGTGTGTGTAATTATAGTAACATAAAATAAAGCTCCAAAGAAATACATACGCATAGATTTTCATTATCTTTATATTAGAGTAGAAGGAAACCGACCGACTTCTTGGACAGTGTGTATATAAGCACTGTAGAGTATAATCTTAAACTATTGTTTATGAACTACTACAGGAAGCAAAATATACAGGAGATTTTCATCAAAATCCAATATTTATATTTAGCTCAAAGTAATACAAATGGGCTTTGTGATTCTCAGTGGGAAAACAGTACTAGGTCCCAGCTATCCATAGACAAATACAGGTTTTGGTAAATGCCTTTGGACAGAGGCAGCTCTATCTGACCGTGAGCAGCACTGCCTCTCCGTGTTGCCTAGCAACGCCACTTTCTCATAGGCAACCTGATAGTCAAAAGAATTGGAAAAGTCAGAAGTTGCGAAAGGATCATACAGTAGTTAATTTGTCCAGATTGAGATTTGCCTGGTTTTCTAAAGCTTGTGAGAAATATGGGCCTTGGGAGTATTTTTTCTTTTTTATAACTCCATTAACATAGGAGAGGCAGGCTATAAGCATCTCTGCCTCCCGCATCAAGTGTGTCTATTTATAGGTGGGAAGGAGAGAAGGCAGCCTGAGGCAGTTGCGTGGAATATTTTAGTTCATGCCCGCTCAGGCAGAGTCAAGATCTATCTTCTAAAAGTGATTCAAGGTACCAGATTTTCTCTTCCACCATAAATTTTACTTATACTTTGAGGCAATCTAGTCACAACCCCCCCCCCCCAAATTTCCCCCTTTAACAGAACTAGACTTTGAACCTCTTGCTGCTCTAATAAACAGTTAGCGAGAGCATCTCTAACTCATGCTTTATGGTAAACTCCAGGTAAGAGGACATGAGCAGCTGTCCTCCTGACCCTGTTCACGAACATATCACCTCAGTGCTCCCCTTCCACAATCAGCTACCGGAGAGACAGGGATCTGTGTATCTTCAGAATCCTACTTATGTTGTCCTTGCATCTGGCTAAAACTAACAATGAATTTTTTACCCCCACATCACTGCCCTGGTGGGAGTAGGAAGACCAGCCTTGCTCTCAGAGAGCTGCTGCTGGATTTGAACCATCAACCCCGTGGGCCGCAGTTCTGCACACAACCACTGTGCCACCAGGGCTCAACTTTAAAACTGACAATGAATTCTAAATTCAATAAAATTGTTTTGTATAATAGCCAAAGGAATCTCCCAGCCCATTTGATTTTCATTGTGGCAATTTATAGCAGACATCATTTCCTGATTGTGCTCAAATTTAAAAGTGTCATGACCCTTAGAAGTCTGAGGGTGTCAGAAGTGTTAATACTAAGTTTCCTATTCTTAAATGCAAGGCTTTATTCCAAACAAAATATGCTTAGCCATATCTCTGTAAACAATGAATGGCTGGTTCTCTCAGCAATATATTAGGGTTTTCTCAAAAAAAATGTAAATACAATACACTACAGAGGCTTCCAAGGGGACTTTCTGGGCCAGTTCAATTCAAGCCAGACTAGGTCAGAAGCTTATGGCAACTTATTTTTGGAATCCAAAAGAGTACACTTGACAATGTTTCTTAAAGGGAATAGGGGCTTACTATTAAGACATTTAAAAGAAAGAAACTGCCTTAATGAGATAAAGAAAGGAAAGGTGGGCTAAGGAATTTGTTTCCATCATGACAATGCACCTGCTTCTTTTTCAGGGTACCAAGGACTGAGAATATCATTAGCAAAGCTTAGCCCCCTCCAGTTTACAATCTTTACCTTGCCCCTTCAGATTTCTTTTTTTTTTTAACAAAACTCAAAGAACATTTCAGAGGAATGTTGATCATGCCCAAATTGTCATTTTTGTTGTGTAAATTGAAGAGCACAGGGTTCTTTGGGGCAGCATTAGAGAGATGCAGACATCACTTTCCAAAGTGTATAAACCTAGATGGAGGATATGTTGAGACACAAGAGCCTCACCTTTCAGATTTTTCTTCTTTAAAACTCCATTAACATCCTAGGCACACGATACCAGCAGGTCTGCTTACTTTCTGGTGCAGGTTCCTGTGACTTGGTAACAATACCATCTGACTTACCTGTGCATGTCAGATTAGAACTGTGCTCCATAGAAAGTTCAACGACTCAGTTTTCTGAAGTATATTATCATCTAACCTCTCATATTTTGTTTAGCAACTGAGTAAGCCAATCATTTCTATTTATGGATACCTTTCCTATCATTCTCTTACAAGAACATAACGTTTTTTTTTTATTTCTAAGTTTTTCTAATTCTGGTTTTTCATTTTCCTTCTTCCAATTCCTTTTTATTCTTCAGTTTTAAGAAAGTGTACGCAACTCATAAAATCACTATGCAGAATACTTGCCTCATATGTATTCTGAAATGTGCTCTGGATGTTTTAATCCCAAAAGGGCACCTCCATTTTATAGAATAGCCCACGTCACACTTGGGTTTATAAGAGGAGACATACAATTTGATCCATGCCTTTCAGAATCTGCATAACAAGGTAAACAATGCCAAGTCTCCACGGCTTCCACATCGGCAACTGTGCATCATTATGCTTAAGAATATATAGGTGGCCTTATTGTATGGCAGATTTCCTTTAAAGGTCCATGACTGTCTTAGTATTGAGCTCGAAAAAGCAACCTGCACTGGAATTAAATTCAATCACAAACTTAATTCACTAGTTTATGCATTTTGTTATTTATTTCCCTCTTTTATTCTCTTTGTCACATACATTTTCTCTAATCTAGTCTTACTTTTATCATTGTATTCTTGGATTTATATAGTATTTTCATTAAGCTTATAGAAATAGTTGATTTATACTAGTCTTTAATGATTTGGATAATTTCTCTCCAGAAAGGGAGAAAAATATATCCTCTCTAAAATGTATTTTATATATTTATGAATGCTCGTATATCATTTTTATGATTTCTATACATTATATAAATATATGGCATTTATATAGTAGCCATTCTATATAACGTAACTATACAATATATTTCTATTCAAATAAATTCATATCTACTTTAGTATAATAAGGGTGACATTGCCTCTTATTGAGTCCATAAATAGGTTTCAAAAATTAAATATTTCTAGATATTTATTTTCTTACTGTTTAGGAACAAAAGGATATTGTTTTTGCATTCATTCTACTTCTACCTTTATAGTTCTACTTACCAAGCATTTTGTATTTTTTTAGTCATATTCATTTTAGTCAGTGTAAAATTTTCATCTACTTATTAAAATTATGACATTTAGAAACAATTTTGCCCTGTGAATTTCTTATTCTATTTTAGAATATAAATTTTTTCCTCAGTTCATTTAAAAAGCACTAGAGTGTGAGACTGTTGTTATCTCAATGGTTTTCAGAGACTTTTCAGTGAGATACATTTAAACTGATAATTAATTGTAGGTGTTATCTTTGCAGTCAATGCCAAGCGATGGCCATCTCTCTCCAGGGACAAGTGGTGACAGCGCTGCAAGACAAGAGAAAGAGAAAGCCCTGGGCACAAAAGAAAAAGTATTAGCCAGCCCCTCACATTTTGTGGGAGGGGGGGAAGGGGGACAAGAAGTACCTATAGCTCGCTGGGGAAGAACTTGTCCGCAGGTTCTAAGGATCTGCAAACCAAGGATCATGAATGTTGTCGACAGTACATCCAACAGTGAGGTGTCTGCTCCAAGACCCTAGTGAAGAATCGAATTGTGCTCACTGACCGACCGCATGTAGGACCCGCAGTGCTGTGCGTCCCGCTATGTCCTGCCGCTGAAGTCTTGCCATTCCTGCCCCAAAGAGCACTCTGGCCCTATGGCCATACCTCTTCCAAGGCAGCTTGCGTCTTCCTTTTAAAAGTTGGTGATACTTTATTTTTATTTTTTGATACCTTCAATGTTCTTCAGCACACAAAGTCAAGTGCATCGTTGCTCCGTCAGTGTTCCTTATTCCATGTCCAACTATCAGATGCATATGAGGCAACAGAAAATACCTTGCCGTGGATCTGGCCCACCTTAGTCCTTAAAGTAACCCCCCCCTTTATTTCAATACTCTCAAGAGACCTGGTGCAGCAGATTGACCTAGTGCAATATGTCTTTTGATATCTTGACTTCTGCTTCCATTACCATTAATTGCAGATCCAAGCAAGACAAAATCCTGGGAAACTTCGAACTTTTCTCCACTTATCACCATGTTACCTATTAGCCCAGCAGTGAACATTTTGGTGTTTTTACATTAAATTGTAATCCTTGAAGACCATTCTTTGACTTTCTTCAACAAAGGCTTCCAGTTCTCCTCATTTTCAGCCAGCAAGACTGTGTCATCTGTATAGCCTTGCTATTATGATAATTTACTTCCATTTCCCTTATTTAAATTTGTGGTCATTAGCAGTTCATGGGAACTTGGGTGATGCAATGGTTATGACTTGGGCTGCTAGTCATAAAACAAATAGTTTGAACCAAACAGCTGCTACGAAGGAGAAGGCTGGAGCTTTCTGCTTCCAAGAAGTTATTGTCTTGGAAACTCCCAGGGGCAGCTCTAGCTTGCCCAATAAGGTCACAGTGAGTTAGCGTCCATTCTATGGCAGGGACTTTGGTTTTGCTTTTTTTTGTTTTCAGATGTTCATAGCTCCCTTTTGTTCATCCAGCTTTGTCAAGAGCAAAACCGAGTCTGCATTGTGCAGGAAATGTGCTTTAGGCACTGTTAAGAGAGATGGTACATTAGGCAGGATTGACTAGAGAAATAAATGCCTGGACACACCAATATGTATATGAAAGGCCTTTATATCAAGAAGTTATTATATATCAAGAAGGCATCACAGGCCAATCCAACGCAGGTCCATAGACCCAATGCTAAATAGTAAGTCTGATACTAGTCCACAAGTCCTTCTTCAGAGTCATGAAACCAGAACACAGGATCACCAGTTAGTGGATGTAAAATCCCTGAATCCATAGTGACAGACAAATCTCCAGGTTTTAACATAGATCTCCACCTGGTGTCAACAGGAAGGTAAAGGTAGGGAGGGTGGGGGGAGGTTCCTATGACCATTCTATGAGAAGGCCATGCCCACAAGGAGACACCATCAGACTGTGACTGGATTGACTGGCTAGACTCCACTCCTATACTTCTATTTGATGCACAATTGTGCAACTACCACAGATGGTGTTCCTTCAACAATCATGAAAGTAGAGCAACAATATTTGTATCCTATGAGAGACCATAGGAAACCTGGAAGGTGGGTATCTCACATCATCAGCTGCTCTGTAGAATAAAGACAGGGTAGCTACAGTCTCAAAATCCCATAGGAGAAGCTATACCCAGTTCTGTTAGGTCATTATGAGTCAGATTTGTCTCAAAGACAGTGAATAATATGAGTGATGATGATGATATATATTCATAAACATATAAGTACAAACAATATGGAATTATACATTTAAACCCAAACTGAATAAAAGTTTGGACTCATCAAAAAAACTATATGCTATTTTTTCTTTGAATTTCACATCTAAGTACATGATTAATGTACATTTAAAATCTTTACGCTTACCTCAAAATGTCTGCTTGCATCCAGTTTTTCAGAATGAGGTACAATATAACTAGCTGTTTCAATTTTCGGACTGCAAGCATTATAAATCACTAGACATTGGTCACAGCTTCAGTAAGTACAGTTTGCATTATTGTGAACAAGATCAAGTGTGGAGCAGGCATAGAAGACTCTGACCGGTCTGTGAATGATTTTGCCTGACTGCAAGCATCAGCTATTGCGCAGCATTGCTGTTCCCTGACCAATGCACTCTTCCCTTATCAGCCATGTGTTTAAGAAGCAGCTGGCATATGGGGGCACCCACATAATTCAAATATGAATTGCACAATGGATGGCTTATAATCTACATATTATCATCAAACCTAACCTAGTGAAAATGATTTTGCTATTGGGTGTGTTCAGAGAAATAGCTTTTGGCATGGATTTGTTTTGTGCTCACTTAAGAAAAAAAATTATTATACTGACTACCATGCATTTGGATGCCTCAAATGTTAGACTTGTTTCTGGGTATACTTAACCTAGTGATTTTTTAAAAATGGTACAAATTATCCGCATGTACTCTATTTGTTTTCCCACTAAAAAATTAAATAAATCAGGATATTTTTATGTGGTGCTAGGTAGCCCGATATAAAGGAAGTACACATTATTTTTCTTTGAAGGAGTTGGTATTGTGCTAAATACCTATGTCAAGTTATACTTCACATCATGAATTTTGATGCAAAATATATTTGAACAGTGCAAATCACATGAACTTGGAATTTTCGCCAACTATCACTTCACCTTTATCAGGAACTGAAAAGCAGGCACTTTCAGTTTGTCATCTTTAAAGAAGGTCGTAAATAAGAGTTATCGAGCAATAAACAAAGAGCTCTGATGACATAGTGGGTTATCTGCTTGACAGCTAGCATTTGAGACCACCACCTGCCCTGAAAGAGAAAAATGAGACTTCCTGCTTCCACTACAATCTAGAGTTTCAGAAAACCACAGCAGAAGTCCCAGTCTGTCCTTTCTGGTCAGCATGAGTCCTAATTAACTGAATGATAGTGACTTTAGAATAATAGAAAATCACATGTTCTGAAATCTAATGGGTCTGTAGTAGTTCACACTCCCTTTTTAAATGGAAATGTTCCAGTGTTGTTATAAGATAGCAGTTTCTCCATCTGTGCACTGAAACTTAAAAGAAAAGTTAAGATTTTTCTTATAAAGAAGTTCGGAGTCAACCTCATCTCTAAAATATTTAACATGAATTATTCATTTATTTCTCTATATTAAAATGTGCTTTGAAAGTTTCACTGCATAATTTGAAAAAGAAAAACCATATTAAAATATTTATGAAAATTGTGAATGCTTACATTTTGAGCACAGTAAATTGCCCTTACTGAATCCATATATGTATCTTTTCAATTTTCTTGTTTATTTTCCACTCTTTTCAAACTGTGTTCTGGCCTAACAATATCAAATTTGTAACCTATGTATATATTGCACAGCCTCTCATCCCCAAAACAAAAACCTACTGCCATCTACATTAATACTACCTCATAATGAACCAATAGGACAGAGAAGAACTTCCTCTATTATATTTTTAAAGACTGTAGAGTCACTGGTAGGTTCGAGCCACTGACCTCATGATTGGCAGCTCAATGGGTAAACAACTACAACCAGAAACAGCACTCCTTGGAAGTCCATTAATATCAAATTATTTTTGGACCTGAATTTTTCTCAGATTTAAAATTAGGAGGATAAATTAATCAATTAGAGTGGAACACTATAGCTGAGAAACAAGAGCTGATGCAGTCAATCCAATGCAATTTTCTGATTTCAGCACACAAAATAACCCCAGAGACAGGCCTTAAATAAGACATCAAGAAAAAAAGTTAGTTGGACGTTATATTATATTCTCAATTTTCAGTTCCTTCTCTGTCAAAACTTTGCTCCAGTAGCGAGCTTTGCAATCACTTTCCCTTCACCCGGAGTTTCTGTTCCAGTGTCCATGGAGTTCCTTCCTGGAAATCTTTTCTTTCTTTCTGTTTGTTCTTGTAGCTATATAATCAATCGTTCACTGTAAGAATATGTTTATAAGTATAATAAATTGAGTAGTTATATCTATTATTAATTGATAATTCTATTTTTTATTCTACTGATCAATTGATCATACTTTTTATCCATCAATACTCACACTGACCAGTAACTGTCTGTCAGTTTGTGAAATCTTTATGTATTTACAATTAAAATTTGTTAAGCAAATATATATAACAAGATGAGGTAAAAATAATTTTCCATATTATCAAAATATAAATTACTTCTAAATCATGTTTTCAGTGTATTTATACCTGTAGTAAACGTTATAGAAATAATCATTATGTCCAGAAGACATTTTTTTGTTTTACTGTAATGTATATGTTCCAAGGTAATTCACATGCAGATGTGCATTGAAAGTAAACCTTTTAATATTAATAAAAATTTAAATATCAGAGTAGACCAAATGGAATATATCTACAGTTCTGTAGGTTACTTTGTGTTTTATAGTTAAAAGCTGCTGGCCATTGTCATGGGAAATTTAACTAAAGAGTGGCTCCTCTTTTGAACACAAGGACAAAACTTATCAAGAATATTTTAACTCTTCAATGCTGAAAATCCTGTAAAATCCACTTATATCACTCTCTTCCTTATAAAACTAGACCTTTAGAAATTATTCTATCATTATAAAAACCAATTTTACTGTAAGCTCTATAAATATATATGCATATTTTAATATATACAAAAATGGAAAACGAAAGCATCACTTACTTTGAAAACTTTATAATTCTGGTTAGTGTCATCTCCCTCTATTTTATGATGGCTAATTATTTGTTTGTTTGTTTGTTTGTTTGTTTTTGGCATCACTGCTCTCCGGTGGTGGGAGTAGGAGGCCCAGTCCCACTGCTGGAATTGAACCTCCGTCCCAGTGGGCCGCAGTCCCGTGGACAACCACTACGCCACCGGGGCAACTGGTTAATTGATATATGAAATGAGATGCTATAATCTACTTTGCTTCACTTCTAATTAAAAATTCATTAACATTTTATTACTTTCAATTTACAGTCCCTGGTGACACAGGAGTAAAAGTGCTTGGTGCTAAAGAAAAGGTCAGTGATTTGAACCCACAATCCTGACTTCCAGAAAAAGAAATAGCAGGTTCCTTCTATAAAGGCTCAGGTATCAGAAATTCCAGGAGATAATTCTACTTCCTCCTCAAGTATTTCTATAAATTGGAATCCACTTATCTGCATGGATTTGGTTTATGGTTTTCATTGACTTTCTGAAAGACAGCATAAAGTATCAGAAACTACCACTTTGTATCCAAACTTTAAACTCAGTCATTTGGAAAGAAACCGGAAGCAGACCTCTAATTAGCCAGGTCCCCTGTGGCTGGAACTGTTGGAAGCCCTGCAGTCTTTTTTTCTCACAGTGCTAAATGACAGGGGTCAGAGATCCAGGCACAGCCAGGAAAGGTTCACTTTGTCCAAAGAGAGTCTTAGAATAGGAGACTTATGACCAAGGGTTCATTGATGGAAGCGTGTCACAGAGCTCTCTTGGGCAACAGGGTCATGTATGTGGAGCAAATCAGGTACCATCTGTGACAGCATCTATCTACCCATACCATAGTTAAACGAGTAACTCTAATTTCTCCTTATTCTTGAAATACAATAAAAGGAAAAAAAATGTAACAATTATTATTTTTCTTTAAATGTAGATAAGTTAATATATTGATACTTTACATCGAGATGTAGTCAACCATGGATCAGGATGTAATGTTCTGTTAAAATATTAAGATACAGAACTAGAAAAACACTTTTGGAATTATTTTCCTAAACACAGTTATATCTTCTTTGTCTTGTGCACATGTAAGGAAGTATGTTGTTGTGAAATCTAGTCTGTACTGATTCATAGTAACCCATGTTACTGAGTAGAATTACACCACAAAATGTTGTTACTGTAATTTCTATAGAAGCAGCTCTGGGTGAGTTTGAGTTATTAGCAGTTTGATTAGCAGGGAAAGGTCTAAGCTTTGTGCTAGGAGGGATCCTACACGTTTACACATACACACATATACACGGGGATTTAGTTATATATACAAGTATATATAGAAATCTATACACATAATCCATTTTCTAGTAGCCCTGATGGTGTTGTCAGGTCAGCATTCAACTGGCAACAGTAGGGTCAGCATTGCAAACTCACCAGCTTCTTTAGGAGAGAAAGATTAAGCTATGCACTTCTATAAAGAGTTACAGCCTCAGAAACCCTGTATGGGGCTCAACCCTGTATGACTTGACAGCGGTGTCTCAAGTACCTAGTGCTGCAATAGCAGAGATGTCACAAGTGGGTGACTATCAAATGGATTGCTTTTATCACTGTCTCAGAAAGCAGAAATCTGAACTCAGGGTGCTGGAGCTGTGTTAGTCTGGGATGACTAGAGAAATTTTCATATGTGTATAAGAGAGAGTTTTATATAAAAGAGCAATTGAATAGTGAGAAAACATTCCAGCCCAGTCCAGATCAAGTCTGTAAGTCTGATATTAGTCCAAATGCCTGGTACCAATCTATAAATTCCTCTTCAGACTCCCACAACACATGCAATGGTGCACAATTCAGGAAGATCACAGGTCAGGGGAGGAAAGTCTTGTGGATCTAGTGGCTGTGGAAACCTCTCAGTGCTAGCAAGGGTCTTGATGTGGTTTCTTTAGCTTCTGGGCTCTAGCAAAGCTCCATGTGTCTTCTCAACATGAATGTCTCACAAGGATTGTGTCTGTGCTCCCCACCCCTTCCAGCGAGCTGTTTATCTCCTTAGAGACTGCAAATGAGGTCATCAAGCTGCGACCTGATTGACACGTTAACTCCAACCCTTCACTTTTAAGTCTCAAATTGGCAATAGATTCTGTCACTCCAAGGCTCTGAAAGGTGCTTCTCTCTTTGGTTTAGAGGAAGACCCTTGTTCCTTGGTTCTCTGGTCATCTTCATGTGGTGCGATAACTCTTTTCCTCTGTCACTGCTTGTCTTTCTCCACTTATTTGCTCTTTATTTTAGCTCAAAATTGTCTTAAAACACATTTTACACAGATATAGCCTCTTAAAATAACAGAGAAAATAAATTTCTAAGTGATAGTGCTACAAGTATAGGAGTTAAGCTATATAATATATACCTTGAGGATACACAATCTTATCAATAATATACACATATTATGAAAACATGACTTGTGTTTCTCATAAGGAGCAGCTGGGAAATTTTAGTCACCTACGAATGTTTACAAACAGTGCCATCAAGTCTCATACATATACACATACATGTATATATATGCACACACACATGTATACATATATATTGTTTATTTATCTATAAATACACACAGTATTGAAAACAATGCCACCAAGTCACCCAAACATATCTACATGCATACAGACAGAGATACACACCAAAAAAAATATTTTAAGAACTCATCTCCATATAGTCAACCATAGTGACCTCATAGGAGAGAGTAGAACTGCCCCCTGTGAGTTTCTGACACTAGAACTTTTTGTGGAAGCAGAAAGCGCCATGGAGCTGGATGGTGGTGTTGAATTGTCTGCATGATAGTTAGCAGTCCTACCAGTAACCATTATACCTTTATGACTGGACACAGAAAAACAGATTTATACATGTAAATGTACGGACTTATTTTTTTAGAGGAAATTTAAGTTTTAGTGTTTCTTTCAGTTGATGAATTCCCAATCTCATTTCTTCTCATCAGGATGAACTCAATGAATATTAATAATGATGACCCTATTAGACATTTTGTTCTGTTTGGAGTTCTCATTGTCTTTGTGCATTAATTACACCTAGGATGCAACATTCACAATTACCACACTATTAAGTATGAGCGAGTCATGAGCAATTGAAACCACTGAATGCAGATATATTGAAGACTTTATGGTGTTCCCCTGTACAGTTTGCAATTATCTAACCAAAGATGATTTTATAATTTTGGCAAATAATCTTAGCCATATGGTTTCCAAAGCTTTTGTCATATTTTTCATAAAATATATAATTTTGTTGATTTAGTTCAAAATTATTTAGATTATATAACTAAAATAATGAGTGTAACAGGCATAAACAAATTTGGGCATAATTCACCAGCTTCTTTATCACCCATTAGGAAAGCAGAAATTAAAATTTCATGTTAACTCACCATTTCCCATCTCTCCACTTTATTGCCTGAAACTTTAATATGAAGTAAGTAAATAGTCCAGGTCTTTGTTGTTGCTGTTAATAAACCTAATTATCAGCAATATGACCAAATTATATGTGGGATTTTGTAATTTCTTATTATACAATCAAAATCAAAATGTTGACTATGCACACAGTTTGGCCATCATCAAGGGGCAATGATGATTTAGGTGTATAACAGAGTTTGCATGCACCAGACTCATTGATAAGAACTTGTGAACATTACATTTTTCTGAATAATACATATGTCTCTTGAGAAAAAACTTCAAATACTATATATTTAACTATATCCTTTTATTTCCTTAGAACCTTGAGGAGGTTACAAAAGGTTGCCAATGTGAAAATTAAGAGTGAATGGGTGGGGTTCAACCTGTTAATCAGGTCGCTGGTTTATGACCTGATCTGGAGGCTCTAAGTTGATAAGTAGCTGGCTGGAGGTGGAACACAGCACGCTCTCTGTAAGCCATTTCTACAGACAAGACACACGGGGCTATGTTACAGCTCTGAAACTGCAGGAGTCATGTTGAGATTCCTGTGAGCACTGATAGATTTCCACCACCAATGGATCCATAAGCCTTTCACCCACTGGCCTGTGATCTTTCTTCTTGCATTCAGCATCATTGTGTGTGATGCATAAGTCTGAAGAAGAATTTATAGACTAGCAATGGGCATATGGGCTAATACTGGACTTATGGACTTGACGTGACTGGACTGGGATGTTTTCTTGATGTACAGCTGCTCTCTGATATAAAGTTTTCTCTTACACACATATGAGTGTTCATGAATATGTTTCTCTAGTCTATGTAGACTAACACAAATGTCATAAAATGAAAGAGGTTTACAATCCAGTTAAACAGTCCAGACTGACATGTGAAATATTAACAACTACATCTAGAAGAGTTAGAGATTTTGCGATATAGAGATTATATGATTTAAAGTGCATGAAGAAGTATTATCATAAATAAATATTGGAAACATTTAACTTTAGTAATTTACTATATAGTTAACAATATTACAAAAGAACTAATTTTCTCACAAACACTGAACATTAAAATAAGATATTGCCCATTTACAACCTGGAGTAACACAGTAAATCAAATCCTCAGTCAAGTTGGATATGAGCTCAATGTCAAGAAATCAGAACACATCATAAAAAATCCAACATATCCTACTTAAAAATGCACATATTGTAATTTATTTATATTGGAATTAGCAAGCAAAAATAGTTAAATTTGAACAGATTTTCCCCTATAAATAATTACATTCATATGGCAGTTGGATTAAACATTAAATCTTTTTGGTAGTGGGTATACATTAAGACACATTCTTATATCACAGTGAGTGAAATTTAAAAATGCAATACTATTTTTAAATTTAAAAAGTATATTCTTGTGGCAAAGCCTATAATTAATTTGGGGGGGATGGCAATGATGGTTTGAGTCTGTAATATAGTTTCCATATTTTTGGAAGCTATTACATTTAATCTATACTAGGCTACTATAGTTGAACTCTACCTTTGAAATTGTTTCATTGTAAGTTAATGTAATATATCTCTACAGAAATATTATAAAATATAATAATTTCTAGTATTACAAAAATAAAGTACAGTCAATTCTCAATACCTAAAATATTACTAAACAATACTTATACTGGAGGGAAAAGTTACAATGACTTACATGAAAACTGTATACTTTAGAAAATCTCCACAACTTATCTTAAGTGGTACAACACAATACTTGATTTTTCTTAATTTTTTCACAGCTAGGGAAATACAAAGAGAATGCCTATTTTAAAGCTACTTAAATAAGACGTGCTTATGGAACATACTTTGTAGATACAACACTCATGCTGTGACCAAAATTTGATTCACAACCTGGAAGTATCTTCATTCCCTACACAGCTTGCAAATCAGTTGGTGCTTAACTATTTGATGGATGAATCTGTAGCTTGAAAGAGTGCCTGCAGCCTGCAGGCTTGGTGGTTCAAATCTAGCGGTAGCTCTCAGGAGCAGCACTGGGTAGCTCCCATGACCACCAGAGGGCAGTGATGCCCAAAAAACAAAAAACAAAAAAAAGTGTACATTTAAAATTGTATTGTGATACAAATTCTCTAGTCAGACCTTCAGTTGGTAAACTAAATGTGTTATGTTTTCAAAGAATAAATGCCACTAAATAAAATTTATGACCCCATGGTATGTATCTTATTGCTTTGTCAGAATAACTCTCTGTGAGCATAGTACTTTGAATTATAAAGCATACCTTTGGTCGAATAATTCAAATTAATTTTAAATTGGAAGAACGAATCATTTAGAATTGGAGACATTGCTATATGTGCTCTACCACAAATGTTGCAAATAAAAAATACAAACCACAGAGGCATTAAGATATCACTGGGAAGAAACTTTGGGAAGTAACTGGGTCACTCTTGTACCATAACACATCATATAGCATCATAAATAACTCAAGATATAGTTCATCTCTGGGACACCGTCTTTACCTCTATACCTACAGTCACTGAATATGGCGACCGTTATGGGGGACTTTGGTTAAGAAGAGGGTCATAGAAGAAGCAGCAGGATGGCAACTCATGGACATTTGTGAGTGGGGAGATCTGGAGGCTGAGTTGGGGTTCCAAGGCTCTTGGCTAGTTCCTGCAACAGTATGAGGTGCTTCCCTGAGGCCCGAACTGACTCCTCACAATCTCCTACACCCACTGCAAGGCCCCAGGGACCAGAGCCTACTAAAAGAATTGGTCTGGCTCAAGCCACCCAACTGTTGTAGATTGCTCTGCCCAGCATCCTGAGCCTGCCATCTTCCTAGGAGAGGTTCATGTAGCTGTTGTTTGATAGCTCAAATGGCTTGAGGCTTTTCCACTGCTCATTGGCAGAACAGTCTCCCAAGAGTGGCACATTCTGTCTTTTTCCTGAGCACATTCTGTATTTTTCCTGTACTTCCTGGTGTTTCCTGATCTTCTAACAGATGCTGCTAGGCCCTATTCCCCTCCTGTACACCTGTCTCTACTGGCTTTGAGTGGGAGCAGAAGGCCCCGACTCCCATCCTATCCCCACCCCTGGAGCAGCATGGTTCCCTGCATGGGCCAGCACTTTACTTTAGACTGTGGGCTGACCAGCTGTGAATGGCATCTATGGAGGCCTGAGAGTTGCTGGAGCACAATGCAGGCTGACTTCTAAACCTGACAACTGAGAAGGGAATCCAACCTGTCCTCCAAAAAAACAGATCCCGGATAGGCAAGTGTGAGAGGGAAAATCCAGTGGAATAAAGGTGAGGCACAATCTCTCAGAGAAGGTAGCTACAGGAAGCATGCAAAAAGTTCATACGGAATTCTCAAAGAGAGAGCCCAGAGCAATCTGACTCCCAGGAAAATGGCACTGAGTTTCTCCAAAATGACACATAAGTAGCACTCTGCCTCAACATGAGAAATAGCCAAAACAAGAGAAGCAAAATCCAAGTAAGAGAATGAACTGCTATGACATAATAGCAGTCATAGAAGAGATAGATGACCTGCCACAGAATGAAATCTTCAGAATGCTGCATAAAGTCACACAGGATGAGGGCATCAATACAGAAAAAGAGTGAAATTATAGAGAATATAAAGGCCATGCTTAAGAGTTAAGGAACAAGATAACAAAAGTTAGTAGTAATTTCACAGATCTTGCAAACAGACTTGAGGGGTGAGAGAACCCCATCAGTGACTTAAAAGACACTACGCAGACTTCAACAAATGGGAAAACCAGTCACACAAGATAATCATAGAATCAGAAGGAAACCTGAGAACTATGTCTGATCCTATGAAGAATAACAGCATTAGAATAATTGGACAACATTAACAATAGACAAGAAAGAAGTCAAAGGCAAAATTAGTGAAAAATTCTCAGAGAACAATTATCACAGCTTAATTAAGGAAAACCAAGCAACCTTGCAGGAAGCTGAAAGGACACCACCTAGACTGAATCCCAAGAAGTCACCAAGACATATACTAGTTAAACCATATGAAGAATAATGTGACAACAGGCTTGGTGGAAGATTTATTAACAATCTTTCATATGCAGAGGATACAAATTGCTTGCTAAAAGTCAAGAGGATTCCAAGATCTCGCTTATGAAATCAAGCATTGCAGTCATCAATAGGGATAGCCACTCAGTGTAAGGAATACCGAAATCTTCAAAATTTTGCCTATAGAAGACATGATACATGGAGAGAAGAATGGAATTGTTAAGGTTTAATTTTGTTTGCACTCATTATTAATGCTCATCAAAGCAGCAATGAATCCAGCAATGTTATTTTATAATCTAAATGTTCTGAACAAGATCAGATCAAAGTGCTGAAGAGGAAGGATGTCACTTTCCTGATAAAGGTGTGCTTCACCCAAGGGCAAGGTATTTTCAATCACATCTGAAATATATGCATGTGAAATTGAACATTGCATAGAGAAAACTGAAAAAAAATTGATGAGTTCAAATTATGGCATTGACAAAGAATATGAAAGTAGCCATAACTGACAGAAAAACAAACAGATCTATTTTGAAAGCTAAATAGCCAAAGTACTGCTTACAGGCAAGAGTGGCAAGACTTCATCCTATGTACTTTTGAAATATTGTCAGGAGAGACCAGTCCCTGGACATAGAAAGAGGGGACCACGATGAGCTTAAACATAATGATGATGGCACAATGATCGTCATCAGCATTTCATCCTGTTCCCTTATGCATAGGGTGATTATGAATGGGGTTAACTTGTACACATCGAAGGAAAACAACTCTTTTGATATAGTCATTTCACAAAGTATTTCCTTTAAATTGTTTCTTAATAAGTTCTGAATTTGTATTTTTTAAAATTAAAGTCCATTACATGTGAAATCATTTTGAGTTACAACTTTGAGAAGAAAGAAAAAATATTCTGGGTCAGTAATGTACATTACATAAACATTAGCAATCTAGTATAGGACATTAGATTTTCAAACTACTTCTTGCAGGATTTTAAAAGTGTATTTTGCTGTTATCAGGAATAGTGAGATCTAAAATTTGATCACTCCATTTGACTTCAGCTTAGTTTCAAGATTATTTTTAATACTTATTTAAAAATTCATCATGTCAATTTGAAGAAAGCCTCATCTTTATCCAGTAGAGAGGCTAGTGGATTTGAATAGCCCACCTTTCAGTTATCTCTGTTCATACTTAAATTTGGCTTTAAATATTCATCAGTTATACAAATAAATAAATCCTACTCTCTATTATCTAGGCATTTTATGACTTGATGAAATCAAATATTAATTCAAAGAGGTAATCTGATAGATTTCTTAGGATTTTCTACATAGATAATTATGTAGAAATATGAGCAATTCTTCCCATTTTTATTTCTATAACTTATTTCATTACTTTGTCTTATTCCACAGATAGAAATCCTGCTCTTCAGGTCAATAAAGATTGTGGTTGCACGGTTTCCACAATAACTCAGGTGAATTTAACAGTACAACTGCCTACATAGGTAAGAAAAAGAACCTGGAATTTTAAGCTGTCCTGATATACTGCTAAATTGATTAAAGTGACTCAAATTACTTCAACAGAAATTTGCTTTCAGAGTGAGTCTCTCTCAAGCTTTTCTGATATTCAACACATATCATTGTTTCATATTATGAGGACAACATTATGAGGTAGAAAAAGAAATTATGGATCTGGAACCAGAGTTTTTGCTGGCTTCTACTTCTTCTCGGATAAAAAGTCACTTTTACCTTTCCTGTCTACAAAATAGGTACAAAAATATTGTTCTACCATGTTACTAGAATTTTAAGAGATTAAAATACTTATGTGAATAAATATTTAAACTACAACTGTAAATGTTGGGAAAATGAAAATACTAAAATCCATTGTTTTATCATGATCATAATGCAATAATTTAGAATCAGAGCTAAATTGACACAGGGGCTACCACAATGGGTTCAAACAACAACAATTATAGGGATGATTCAAAACCTGGTGGTGTTTCATTTTCTTGAACATAAGGTCCCTATGAATCAGAAATTAATGAATATAACCTAACAACAGCAACGGAATCACACAGCATCACTGGCTTATTCTACCAACATTTGATGAATTAACATTAGTTATACATAACCTCGTTCAGAAAATAGAGAAGAGAAAATATAGTTCAAGTGATTTTATGAAGTTAGTATTACTGAAGTTAGTATAATAAAAAAAGGACAATGCATACAGTAAAAATTAACATCACCTCATGGAAATACACATAAAAACCATTGCCAAACATAACAAATAGAACTCAGGAATATATAAAAAGAGTTTTACATCATGACCATAAGTGCAGTTTATTCTGGAGATGCAAGGCTAATTCATATTTGTTATCAATCTGTATAAACCTCTATATAAGAACCTATATAAACCTCTATATAAACTTCTATATAAGAAGCTAAATAGTAAACAAACCATGATCATATTAATGTTAAAAAAGCACGGGAAAAAATGTTAACACCTATAATGTGGCTTACTCAAAATTTTCAGCAAATTAAGAATTTAAGATAATCTTCCTTTCTACCAAAAGTCTATATCTAACATAATACATACTAGTGAAAGCCTAAATATATGAATCTCTCCCAGTCATTTCGTCAAGCAGACCTCTTCCAGTGCCTCATCAGTTTGTTAAAGCATTTCAATTGGTATTCCATCAATTCCTAGAGTGGAGTAAGCTGAGACATAGGCGTAGAGAAAGAACACTGAATTGAGTTTTAAAAGACCCAACTTTCTATCTAGTTCCATGATTTTTTGGATTTTTTTAGCAGAGTCTTTCACCTGCTGTCATTGTCAACTCACTTTCCCAACACCCGAAATGTGGACAGCCTACAAAGAACCATCAGATAAAGTGTTGTCCAAAGCAATGCCCAATGATCACCTTAGTTGCCCAACTTCAGGAAAGTAAAAAGTTCAATAATGTGTTATTTCAGCTTTTCTCATTCTCTCTTTTTCTCCCTCAGTCTGTTGAGTTTTCTGTGACCTTGTTGCAGTGTGTATCGGTTTTCTCTTTCATTTTTAAGGAAGGCTCTTATGAAGACAATTGTATGCTTCAGTGCCACCTTTTAAGTAGCTGAACATAAAGTCAAAGTGACAGTGCAGAGAACTAAATGCCATTCCACTGTCCTTTTGTTCCTATTACATAAAAACTCTACATGCCTTTTCACTGATAATTTCTTTTTAACATCTGACATCTTTAAAAATTAATGATATTATGGATTTAAACATTTAAAATTTCACCACCACACATTTTTAAATGCCTTTGCCTAATGTTACCACATTAACACATTAATAACCACACTGGAACACAATAATATAACTATAAACACATAGACATCAACACCTATATAGATAGTGCCCACATAAACACAAATATAAAGAAATGACCATTTATCCTTTCATACTCTTTTATGCATTCAACACATAAATATTTTCAGTATCTGCTTTTTGCACTCATTGTACTGAGCACTGGGAATATGACTATAAGACAGACATCTTTAAAATAGCAATAACAGCAAAGATTTATACTCATATTTCCTATTACTGTAAATTCCATGTACATACTAAGATTGATTAATCCTATGGCCATATAGAAAGGTATTTTTTGTTCAAGTTTAGATATGGAGAAGAACAGTAACTTGCCCATAAGAGCAGAATCAGATAAGAGCAGAATCAGAATTTCAATCCAAGTGGCTTATGTCTGGTCTAAATGATATCATTCTCTCTCACTTACATTTTGGTCCAAATGACATTGACCTGTTCTAAGAAGGATAAAATCAAGCAACTATAACTCAAAATGAATGATCTCATATTACCTGAGATAGGCAGCTACCTTCCTCCTATTATTTAAACAATTCAGGGTTGTTTGTTTTATGTTTCTCTTTAAACAGACACTCCTTTAACAATGTAAATAACACTAAGAAGAAGTTTACAGGACAGGTATAACCTTTGTTCTTAATATGTATCTGAGATAAGGCAGGATTAGGAATGAAAGTTTAATGGAATGTAGTGACGAAGAGGGAAAAATGAATTTTAGTGTGAAGAGTATTTAAAGAGGAAAACTAAACTTTGGAAATGACACTCTTCATATCAATCATTCAACATTCTTCATATACCTGCTCATTACATATAACTCACAAGATTTTCTTGTGTATGGAAACTTTTTTGTATTTTTTTTTTTTTGGCATCACTGCTCTCCGGTGGTGGGAGTAGGAGGCCCAGCCCCACTGCTGGAATTGAACCTCCGTCCCAGTGGGCAGCAGTCCCGCGCACAACCACTACGCCACCGGGGCTCAGCCCTATTTTGTATTCTTTTGACAATTTTTTTTACCATGTAACTTGGAATGGCAAATAGGATATGTTTGAGATTGGTTTGTGTTTTTAAACATGTAAAACTCTATATTTTAATAATTCTTTCATTGTTAATTTAAAATCTGGGAATTCTTTGACCCACCCATAAATATGAACATCAAAGCTGTCTACAGCCATATCACCCTGAACGCGCCCGATCTCGTCTGATCTCGGAAGCTAAGCAGGGTCGGGCCTGGTTAGTACTTGACTAGGAGAACATCAAAGCTTATTCTTCATTTTAATATAATATTTTAAATAATAGTAAAAATGATATCCAAAAGCATTTATCACAACTTTTAAGAGGCAGAACAATCATCAGGAAACGACTGTACTAGTTTTAGTAAACTTGGTTCATCTTCCTGAATTTACTCTTTATTTTTTTAAGTAGATTGCATAAAAAATTACATTAGTCTGATCCCAACCATTTACTGCATTTTTCAGACCAAAAGATGCACTTGTGCCCTCCTCAAAATAGGGGGAAATGAGTGAGGGTACATCTTATGGTCTGAAGGTGTGGTACCCCAAAACATTTTAGTATACTAGCACTATTTGGTTCAGAATAATTTTTTTGTGGTTTTCCTGTTCTAAAACCTGGGTTTGTCTTATGGTCAGGTGCATCTTATGGTTCAAAAATATGGTAAGTTAAAGTTTGAAATAAGTGTTTTGCATTGAAATACAGGAGCTTTTTTAATAAGGGAAATGAATGGCTGTAGGTGGGTAAGTGCAATAGGTAACTTCTGTACAGCTTGACACCACTGGCAACAGCATTGAGACTGTCAGATTCATTGGTAAAGCTGAATGAGAAGTGGGAAAAATTAGGTAGCTGAAAATATGAGTATGACAGGTAAGGTATCATGTGGTTTTTGTGGCATTCATGTACTGGTGTCAATTTCATGATTGGAAGTGTAGGGGTAGAATATAGCCTGTCAATCTGGAGATAGCCAATGAGACCTCTGTGTGGGCATGGCTTTCTCTGAAAATTCTGGGAAATCTCATGATATTTCCCCAGTGGAAATGAGAGAATATAGACTCAGTCTCTTGGAGTCTGACAAGACAAGATAGGGGCATGCTGATAGATCTCGAGTCCTTGAACTTGGAGGAGTCCTTCTCCCAGAAGAGAAGCCACAAGGCCTTACCCTGGTGGAGCCAGACCTCTGAAGCTGGAGAACCCACGTGGAGACCCCTGCCAGTGCTGAGTTGCTTCTACCACTACTGGATGCTGTTGATGGACCCTGAGCCCTGGAAGTGAGGAGCCATGGGGAGACCCCTGCCAATGCTGGGATTCTGCACCCACTGACTTATGACTTCGTGAGTTGGAAGGAGACTTTAGGGACTGGTGTCAGGCATATAGGCTAATATCAGACTTACGACCTTGCAGTGGATTGGGTTGAGATGCCTTCTCAATATTCAATTTCCATTGTATATAAACCTTTCCCTTATGTCCATATATGTGTTTATGAATTTGTTTCTCTAGTCTACCTGGATTAACACAGTTTTGGAGAAAGAAAAGAGCTCAAACTAGACCAATACCTCAAGAAGTCTTACTATAAAAAAAAGGGAATATGATACAAAAAATTCCATATTGATAAAAACAAAACAAACATCAAATTCATTGCCAAACCACAATAACCCGACAAAGTAAGGCAGAATTTCCTCTATGAATGTCTGAGACTGTAACCCTTTCAAAGACTAAAAGACTACATCTTTAGCCTATAAATCTACTTGTGGTTTCAAGCTGCTGTCTTTGCTTATTATGATCCACTATGCCATCAGGGCAGCAAAGATAATCAAATATCTATAGTAGATAAGGCAACTGATGAAACTTAATGCCAAGGATGCTGGCATTCAGAGAAGATAGCAGATAGGCAGAAATACAAATCAAACCCTGCAGAGGTCTCAGATACTGTACAGAATATCAGAAGCAGTTACCAAGCATTTTAAACAAGTGATTTCCAATGAGTGGATGCATCTCCAGGACTCTGGTTGCCATCAGTGTGGTTCTAGGTGGCTTATCAACAGGAATGTATAGCAGAGAGACTGTGTCCTGCCCCCCTGGAGGAAGAGAGGATGTCCCAGAATCCTCATGAGAAGGCCAGACCCAGCAGGAGGGATCTCAGGACTATGACCTGATTGACAGGCTAGATTCCACATCTTCGTTCTTTTATCAAGTTAATGTGAAGTTGCTAATCACCACAAGTAACATTTTCACATTTGTCTGTTTGACTATGTTGTTGCAACCACAGCACCAATCCATCTTGTTGGAGATTTTTTCTCTTTTTGCTACCCCTCCACTTTATCAAGGATTATATTCTTTTCCAGGGACTGGTTTCTCCCAAAACACGACTGAAGTGCATGAAGCTGAAGTTTCCCATCCTTAGGTATAAGCAGCATCCTGTCTGTATTCCTTCCAAGAGAAATTTAGTTGTTCTTCTGGCACTCCACAGTACTTTCAGTATTCTTCTCCAATATCATAATTTAAGCACTTTGATTCTGCTCATCTTCTGCAGTCATTGTCCAGCTTTTGCAAACGTGTGAGGCAACGGAAAATATCCTGACTTAGATCAGGCACACCTTGGTCCTCAAAAAGATATCTTTGCTCTTAGCACATTAGAAAGTCACCTTTTGTGGCGGTCATGTGCTTATGTCAGTTTTGTGATTGAGATGCCGGGGTAGAGTCTAGCCTGTTATGCTGGAGAGAGCCATTGAGTAGCCAATGAGGTCTCTGTGTGGGCATGAATTTCTCCTGAGATTTCTGGGAAATCTTGCAGTATTTCCCTCGTGGAGATGAGAAGTCATCTCCCCAGTTGTGAGTCAGTTTCTGAGATGACAAAACTACGGACAAGATGGCAGCATCCAAGGAGCTGAAGGAGCCAGAAGAGAAGTCACATGGCCTTACCCTCATGGAACCAGACCTCTGAAGCTGGAGAAGCCACATGCAGATCCCTGCCAGTGCTGAAATGCTTCTATCACCACTGGATGTTGTAGATGGACCCGGTACCCTGAAAGCAGAGGAGACATGAGGGGACCCCTGCCTACGCTGGGACTCTGTACCCACTGGCCTGTGACTTCGTGGGTTGGAAGGAGACTTTATAGACTGATATTGGGCATATGGGCTGATATCAGACTTAGAACTTTGAACTGGACTGGGTTGGGATGCTTTCTCAATGTCCCATTCCCCTTGTATATAAACTTTTCCCTTATATCCATATGCATATCTATGACCTTGTTTCTCTAGTCTACCGAGACTAACATACCTTTCAATAGATGTGCCCAATATAATAAATCTTTTGATTTATTTACTGCTGCTTTCGTGAACTTGGAATGTGGATAAAAGTCTGATAAAATCCCTGACAATCTCAATATTCTCTCTGTGTATCATAAGGTTGTCTATTCACGAAGTTGTAAGGATCTTTTTTTTAAATTTTGAGATGCAATCCATACTGAGGACTAGTCTATGATCTCCATCAGTGAGATCACTCTTCAGCACTCTTACCTTTTAGTAAGCAAGGTGTGTTTCTACATATCAGCTTCTGTTAATGAGCTGTGCTTCAATCCTTGACTTGCATTCTTCTTGATATAGTCCAGTTTCTCAGAAGATTTGCTCAGTGTACAGATTGAATAAGTGTGGTAAAAGATACATCCCTGACACACACTTCCTGACTTTAAAGTATATGATATTTTCTTCTGTTTGAATAACTGCTTTCTGATTCATCTCTAGGTTCTCCATAAGCCCACTGAAATGTTCTAGAATTCCCATTCTTAAGTCCATTCATATATTTTATGATCCTTACAATCAAATGCCTTTATATTGTCAATAAAACACAAGTAAATATCTTTCCAGTATTCTTTGCTTTCAGCTGAGATTTCTGTCAGAAGTTATATTCTGCCTGCCATGTCCTTTTCTGACTCTAGATTGGGTTTCTGGCAGTTCTTTGTCAATCTTCTTTGTGAATATACAATGTGCTGCAACTACTTTTAAATCATCTGTAGCAAAACTTTACTTGCACGTGATATTAAAGGTTTGTTCAATAATTTCCTCATTCACCACTTTAATTTGGAATGGGCACAAACATGAATTTCTCCCAGTCACGTGGCCAGCTAGATTTCTTTCAAATTTTGAGACCTTGAGTAGAAAATGCCTCCAGACCTACATCAATTTATAGAAACATTTCAATTGGTATTGTCAATATAGTTTGTTAAAGCATTTCAGCTGATACTCTGTCCATTATTTTTTGCTAATTCCTTCAGTGTATCTTTCATTTCTTTCTCCAATACCATCTGTTTGATCACATGCTGCTTCTTAAAATGGCTGAATGTCAACCAATTCTATATATTACTTCCATTTTTGTGAGGGGGGGCATCACTGCCCTCTGGTGGGAGTGGGAGGCCTAGCTTTGCTCCTGGAGAGCTAGTGCTGGATTTGAATCACCAGGCCATTGGGCTGCAGTCCCGTGCTCAACCACCAGGGCTAAGCCCCAGTTACTTCCGTTTTTAATGCATCCACCATCATTGAATATTTTACTCCTTCAACAACTTAATATTGCAACTTGATATCTGAATTTTTCTCCAGTTCTTCCAGCTTGAGATATGCTGAATGTGTTCTTTCTCTTTCTACTGTCTTTGAACATTTCAACATAATATTTTTCTTTTTTTTCCAGAGGAATTCTTTGAAAATTTCTGGTCAGCTCTTTTTCATCATCATTTCTTCCATAAGCTTTACCTACTTCACATTCAGGAGCAATTTTCAGAGAATCTTCTAAGTGACACTTATTTTGGTCATTCTTTTCTTTTTAATTATTTTTTCTCTCTTGTTCTTTGAAATATCTTTCACTTTCTTCATGCATGATATTCTCTTTATTTTTTTTAATTTTAAAATTTTAAGTTTTATTGAAATATGATTCATATATTACATGTTTTGTAGATAGCAGTCCAATCACCATTTTAGAACAATTTCTTTTTCTTGTACTCATTAATATTAGCTCTCTATTTCCTACCAGTGTCACCTGTCATAGTTTCAAGAATCTATTAAAACGATTACTTTCTCTAGGGAGGCATATATCCTGGATTTTATATAAAGAAACAGTAAAACAGGAAACAAAAAAAAACAAACATTAAAACAAAAACAACAAAATAAAAACATTTAAAAACCTCAGTTGAAAAGATAATAGTAAATAATAAAAAGTAGGTCAGATTTAAAATGAGTAAAAGGGAAAAACAAATGATATGTTGTTAAATTGTAATCTAATTACATCTACATTAGTCCCTTCATCATTGATGTCTTTCTAAGAATAAGGCTAGTCATGTCACTAGTCAATCCCCACGGGACACACCAGAGTCTCATCCCCAGCGAGGACTCTGCAAATAAACGTAGGACTTTCACTGTCAACCACAGCATTCATGCATGATGTTTTTGATGTCACCTCATTACTTTTCAAGTCTCCGGTAATTAGGGTTCAATTCATCAAATATGGTCTTGAGATAGCCTCTAAATTCCATTGAGATAGCCTCAAGGTCACATTTTTGCCAGTCCATTAAGTGCATTCAAATTCAATTATTACAGGGCATATTGACGTTCATATATTCAGCAAAATATTAAAGCTATAAAAAAACAAGCTCACTTCTTTGAGCTGAGTGTGACTCATAAGAGCCCTAGAGGACGGGGTAGAATGATCTCTGGGCATTCCCACACTGTACCTCCTAACAGGAGCACCCCGTCTTCTCTTTACCCCATGGAGGAGCTGGTTACTTTAATCTGCTGCTCTTGCAGATTGGAGCCCAAGCTGTAACCTCTACTCCTCAAGTACAGTATAAAATTCAAGAAGGGAAGTCAGAGGTGGAGGAATGATAAAAATAAAAGGAACATTTAGGGAGATAAAGAAAACAATAGCAGCAACCAACTTCAGACAAAAACTTAATTTAATCATTTTGCATGAGCAACCAATAACTAATATGCTGACACTGACATGTAGCTCAGGGCACCATACGAGGCCCTGCTGAATAGCTGCTCAGTCTTTCAAAAGCAATATCAGGAGAGCACTTGACATCTATGTTTTTAGAGGTGGCTACCTAATATATATATATTGATAATAGGTTGAATGTGCTTTTTAAAAGAAGACTTTAAGGTCATTGGTATATATTATAATAAAGTCAAGGAATAGGGCAGATGGTTTACAACATATTCAATAATAAGGCACACAAACTGTGAACGCTCTGTTCAGTGAAATTTATCTAAAAATGATCCTGTAATGTTTTCATGCCTGATATAATGGTATATCAAGGGTGATGATAAGAAAATACAGTCAGTCCTTTGGTTACTAAAGTCTTACAAATAACTTATCTTTGTCCTTTCCTGTTATGGACACTTGCACTCACATTGAAACAATTGAATTGTCTCTTAAAGACAACAATTTCTTCATCACAGTCACCTTCTCTTGCTACATGGACTACTTTTTAAGTCACCAAAAAGGCTTCAGGTGGCTTCTTGCACTGAAAATATGGCTACATAAAAGTCATATCTACCTCTTCTGACTTAGACACACCAAGGAACATATGGAGGAGCTTCCAAAATATTCATGGGGAAAAAAATGAAAAGACAATGTGATTTTCCCACAAAATTTCTGAACCCCCCTTTTATAAGCTTCATTAGAGATCTGGGAGCAAAAATCCAAATGGCTATAGGAGAAGAAAGGACATCAAAAAATAGTTGCGGCTGAATCTGGAAAAAATTGTACAGGAAGAGTGAAAATGAGTATTTGAGGTTTAACATTTCATGAAGGTTTATGGTTGTGTCTGAATCTATATACAATATGTCCAACTGCAGGACTGAGTCGTTGGTAAGGATGAGTGTAGCTGGAAGCTGAGGTCACCATTAATGGTGGATTCTTCTCCAAGGCTGTGGTTGGGCGGTGAGCACAGCTATGGAGCTGAGACCATCAATACATTCTCAGACCTGAATTCCTGGGGAAATATGGACTTGTCTACAAATATTACATGCAGTGGTAGGGCTGCTCAGATAGGGTCTATGAAGTAGGAAACAATAAACTTTGCTGACACAGTGATTACAGCACTTGGCTTTGAATTCACAAGATGCTCAATTGGAGAAAGATGCAACAGTCTGTATCTGTGAAGTTTACAGCCTCAAAAACTGTATAGGGCAATTCTATTCTGTCCTGGAGAGGAGTATGGATCAGACAGACTCAACTTGACAGTAACACATTTTGGGTTTGAGTAGCAAGGTAAATGTTTATTGTAGGGCTGAGCCCCGGTGGCGTAGTAGTTGTGTGCAGGCCTATGGCCCACTGGGATGGAGGTTCAATTTCATCAGTGGCTCCACATGAGCAAAGGCTGGGCCTCCTACTCCTACCACCAGAGGGCAGTCATGCCCCCCACAAAATCAACCAAGTGTCCTTTGAAAGGTAGAATCATTTATGATAGAAATAAATATTGAATAAGACATACTAGCCAAATCTGTCAGCCAAGTATTTTGTAATTGCTGATACTATGAATCAGTAATTCCAATGATGTTGAATATAATTTCATCTTGTTATAATTGAAATGATGCAATGTGACAACTTTCTGTACTTTGAAGTAGTATAATTTGAGTGTTAAATGAAGAAACAATGGGGCAGTGGCTTATTTAAGTAGGTTTTATGTAACTAATTATATTTAAAAATCATTTTCTTGTGGCTCATACAGCTCTTATTGCATTCCATACATACATGTCAAGCACATTTATACACATGTTGACCTCATCATTTTCAGATCACTTTCTTTCCACTTAAGCACTTGGTGTCAGCTCATTTTTCCCCCTTCCCCACCCTCCTTCCCTCATGAAGTTTTGACCATCTATGATTTTTCCCATGTCTCCCTTCACTCATTTTTCTGTTGTCTGACGCCCTGGGAGGGTGCTGATGATTGTGATTGGTTTCCACTTCTTCTCCCACCCACCCCCTATTATCTTGGTATTGCTACTCTTACTATTGGTCTTGAGGGGATTTTCTCTCCAGGATTCCCTGTGTATCAAGCTCTAATCTGTACCAGTGTAAATGCTCTGGTCTAGTTGGATTTGTGAGGTAGAATTGAGTTCATGATAGTGTGGGGGTGAAAGCATTAAAGAACTAGAGAAAACTTGTGTGTTTTATTGGTGCTAAACTGGGCCCTGACTCATCTCTTCCTTGTGATCCTTCTGTAAGGAGATGTCCAATTGTCTACAGCTGGGCTTTGCATCTCTACTCTGCACTCCCCCTAATTCACATTGATATGCTTTTTTGTTCTCTATCTTTGACGCCTGATACCTAATCCTTTCAACACTTCATGATCGCACAGGCTGGTGTGTTTCTTCAATGTGGACTTTGTTGCTTCTCAGCTAGAGAGTCACTTGTTTATCTTCAAGTCTTTAAGACTCCAGACACTATAACTTTTGATAGCTGGGCACCATCAGCTTTCTTCACCACATTTGCTTATGCATCCATTTTGTCTTCAGTCATCTTGTTAGGAAGGTGAACATCATTCAATGCTGAATTATGAGAACTAAGTTTTCTTGCATTGAGGGAGTATTTGAGTAGAGGACCAATGTCTATCTGCTACCTTAATACTTAACATATTGATTATTTAATATTTAACATAGATCTATTCCCTAATGTTATAAATATATCTACATATATACATGTCTGTGTTTAGACCTCTATAAATGTCTGTTGCCTCCTAATTCTTTTCTCTATTCCCATTTACTTTCCTCTTGTGCCACTATCATGTTCAGTCTTAATTAGGGTTTCAGTTATTCTTCTTGGCTGCATTGCCCTTGATCAAGCTCTACCAGGCACCCTATTTGGATTGTTCATGAGTAGATATCCAGTCCAATGTGAGTTACAGAAATTGGGATATAAGGCAAGGCAATAATTCTAAGAATAAAAGTCATCTAGATAATACTTCCCTATAATTTATGATTTTGTCTGTAAAGACATAATAAAATCTTGTTTAAATTTAATGGGCTGCATACATGTAGTGTAATTTGATCCTTGGTATCAATAAAGGCATACCACTTGCCTGTCAGTTTGTCACCCAGTGGTGGTTTCTGTGTTGCTGTGAAACTAGAAGCTATGTCATTGGTAATTTATATCCCAGCAGGGTTGCCAAATGTGAACAGATTTCAGGGGACCTTCAGACTAAAACAGACAATAAAGAAGGACTTGGGGTCCACTTTGAAGGAGTCACTGAACACCTTATATATAGCTTTGAAACACTGTCAGATACAGAATGTCTAATAAATAGAAGCCGGATGTTGTCAGAGATAATGTCAGAATATAGGTCAGCAGGTTCAAAAGCACTTGATACATGACTGATGAGGGACTGGTTTTTTGAAGTGGAGTGGAGAAAGATCACCTGAGTAGGAAAAAACCTATGGGAGATCATTTAAGAACTCCATTTACTGATAGGGTAAGACTCAAAATAGGAAGAAAAACCTGCAAATATGTGATAATGATCAGAAATGGAAATGTGTGATTTGAATTTAGAAAAAATTTAAGGCATCAAGCATGAAATGTAATATATTAAGTGTGCTATCCTAGCCTCAAAGCTCAAGTGGACTGGCATTGGCCATTTTGAATGAGAGGATCATATGATTAACTATGCTATTCCTGGCATCAAGAGAAATGATGTGGCATTTATTATCAAAAAGGACATTGTAAAATCCATCACAAAGTATAAAGTTTTCTGTGGCCAGATTATATCAACCTGCCTCCAAGGAAATCAAAACAATACAACTATTGTTCAAATGTACGTGCCAATCATAAAAGCTAGTGTAGAAGACGATGAAAAACTGTACAAACAACCTGTATTTGAAATTGATTAAACATGCAATCAGCAGGCATTGATCACTATTGGCAACTCAAATGAAAAAGTTGGAAACAAAGAGGAAGGAACAGTTGGAGAATATGGACTTGGTGATAGAAAATAACATGGAAATCACATGATGTAATTTTGTAAGACCAATGGCTTTTCCATAGCAAAATCAGTTTCCAACAATTCATGGACTTCTCCAGATGGAATACACAGAAATGAAATTTCTATATTTCCAGGATAACGCATTGGAGACCTCGAGGATCAGCAGCTAAAACCAAGCCAGGAGCTGAGTCTGGGACAGACCATCAACTGCTCATATATAAGCTCAGGATAAACATGAAGAAAGGCGAAACAAGTCCACAGGAGGCAAAATATAATCTTGAGCACATCCCACCTGCATTTTGAGAACATCTCAAAAACAGATCTGTTACATTGAACACCAATGACAGAATACCCACTGGATTTGGGGAAGACAATAAGTGCATCAATCTTGAAAAAAAAAAGGTAATTAAAAAGACAAGACAGAAATGGTCAAAGTGAAGGTTAGAAGAGACTCTGACACTTACTCTTATTCAAAGAGTAGCTAAAACAAATAGAAGAAAGAATAAGTCAAGGAGGTGAATAGAAAATTCCAGAGGGCAGTTCAAGGAGACCAAAGAGCAGTGAAAACTCTTCATTGGAGAGTTGAGCTTTGAAAGAACAGACGAGAGTCTGTGGAGCCATTTTGAAAAAAGGGGTATGCTCATGGACAGTGTGTAATGAGAGACCCAAACACCAAGCACTCCCAAGGCTTTGGGTTTGTCTCTTATTCCACTCTGGAGAGGGCAGAGGCAGTCATGAATGCAAGGCCACACAAGGGAGATGAAAGAGTCATGGAACCAAAGTTGGCTCTCTCCTGAGAAGACTCGCAAAGACCAGGTGTCCAGTTAACTGTGGAAAAGGTCTTTGTCAGTGGTATCAAAAGAGATATGGAAGAGCACCACAAGGAGATGATTGTGAGCAATATGGTAAAATTGAATTGAGATCATGACTGACGGAGGCAACGGAAAAAGGAGAGACTTTGCTTTTGTGACTTTTGATGACCATGACACTGTAGATAAGACTGTCATTCAGAAATAACACATTGTGAAAGGTCAAAAAATTTATGGAAGGAATGTCCTGTTAAAGCAAGAGATGGCCAGTTCCTCTTCTAGCCAAAGAGGTTGAACTGTTTCTGGAAATTCCATGGTGGTCTAGGAGGTGGTTTTAGAGGGGATGATAACTTTGATCAGTGTGGGAACTTAGTGGCCATGGTGGCTTTGGTGGCAGCAGAGGCAGTGGTAGATATATTGATAGTAAGGATGGTTATATAATGGATTTGGTAATGATGGAAGAAATTTTGGAAGTGGCAGAGGCTACAATGATTTTGACAATTACAGCAATCAGTCTTCCAATTTTGGACCAATGGAGAGAGGAAACTTTGAAGGCTGCAGCTCTTGCCCTTGTGATGGTGAAGGTCAATACTTTGTCAGACCATGAATCCAAGCTGGCTACAGTGGTTCAAGCACTAACAGTAGATCTGGCAATGGCAGAAGGTTTCAGTGACTGTTAGGAGAATAGAGCTGAAAAGGTAACAGGGAAACTACAAGTTACAACAGATGCATGAACTCAGCCAAACACAGTGGTGGCAGGACCTAGCTGCTTTTTTGAAAGCATGCTTCAGACAATACTCATGTGTATGGGGAAAATAATTTACAGTTTCTTTGTGACTAATTAAATAACAGATTATTTTGGCTGAGTTCTGGTGGCCTAGTGGTTGTGTGCGGGACTGTAGTCCACAGTGTTGACAGTTCAAATCCAGCAGCAGCTCTTCAGGAGCAAGGCTGGGGTTCCTACTCCCACCAGGGCAGTGATGCCACACACAAAAAAAAGAATTCTATCAAATAACAGGTTATTTCATTTCTGTTCTGTTAAAAGTATAATAGATTCCAACAAAGGAGTTTAATGTAATTTCCTCTCTTTCTTTCTTTCTTTTCTTCTTTCTTTCTGCACCATATTGCTGACTGCTAAACATAATAGTCTGAATAAAAGTCTTTTTTAAAAATTGTGCTGTGTAAAGTATATTCTGAAGCCATCTTGATAAATTACCCCAACAGTGTGGGGTGCAGCATTCCTTGAGGGTGATGCCAGGCCATTTGAAATACACTTATAAAGAAACTTAAAAGACTACTTGGGGTAGTAGGGGTTGCTATATAGGGGATTTGGTAATAATGGAGGCAATTTTGGAAGTGGCATAAGCTACAATGATTTTGGTAATTACAACAGTCAGTTGTAACAATGGCAGAGGAGCCACTGTTTTCAAAAATCTTGGCTGATAGTTGAACTAATAGTTGCTATTGTGTAACCTGGAACTCACCATTAAAAATGGTCACTGAAGCAAGTTAATTAGCAGAGCTTATTTGGTTATTTTAAAACTAGTTACTGGCACCCCTTATGTAAGACATTGAATAATGGTAGCAGATAAAAATTAAAGATGGAGTTGGAACTCAGTTATCATCCATTATCATATGTAATCAATAAACAATTTAATCTTGAAGACAAAAAAAAGACTTATAACCTCAGAAATTCTTGGGAGCATATCTTTATTCTATTGGTTTCTCTAATTCAGAATTGACTCCATGTGTTTTCTTTATATTTGGAATGACATTGGGACTGCAACATAATAATCTAATAGAGCAGGGACTCCCTTTAATTAACCATGAGTTATAGAGTGATAGAAAAATTAATGGCATCATTAATAATAAATTGAAACTGCTTACGATTAAGAATCTTTATGTGACTACACACTGAATAATAGAGTGGACTATTCTGTCTGGAAGTTACTTACCACTAAAAGATGAAATGACTGAAAAAAGTTAGCTATGATTCGAAATCATCAACATTGCAATCTTTTCAAAATGGACACTTAAAAATAGTTTTTATCATTGAAAATTTCTAACAATCTTCTTCATTGTTTTAAAGTTAAACTACACTACATCCATCTTTACTCAGTTATGAAGAAAAACTTTTGAAAACTGCATTCAGCAGTATTCCCACCCAACAGATGCAAGAAATACTGGAGATTTTTTATTTAAAGAAATCTGTACTGCATACCTTTCCTTCTGAATGTTGTAGACTTAATTTGTGAGCTCAAAAATTTAAAAACAAAATTACAATGACCTGTTGGATGATTAAATAATGAAGCATAGGAGGGGATACTAAAATGGGATGAATTTTAGATAATCTCAGGATGGCATACTAAAATTTCCTTATATATGATAACCATTGCAGTTAAATTTTTCTTATTCATTTGAAGGCAATTTTATTTTAAAATCTCGTGATGATAACAAGCATTTCTTGTTATGTATATCTGAGCACATGCCACAAACAAATTAAAAACTTTAAAAGATAATTACATTTAGTCCATAGTTTTAAGAAGTATAGGTAAAATAAAATTAAAAAGAGTATGGACAAGGCACTACTTTAATATTTTCCTTATCATTTTTATATTGATATGTGCCAACATAATTGATTCTGATACAATTGTACCAATCTGAGAAGATTGCTAGAATTAGAATCAATTTCTAGTGTGCAAGCAGTTAAATAAATGGGAATGCTGCACCAATTTATTTAAAATTTTTATCTCATCCCATTTTACCACATGTATATAAATATGTTTTGGTATTTATTTCCAAATCCAAACTGTTGAAAAAAAAAACAAAGGAAAGGAAACCACATTGTTTCAAAACTTGATGTACAGAGTGCTGACTCAATGTGGAAATGAATGCTTGATTTTCATTGTAATCATAGCTTGAATAAAGAAAGACTTGGGGGGGGCAGTAATCCTAAAATATCACTTTATTTCTATTTAGAAATCTTATAAACTTGAATGCTCATAGGTACTTAATTTGGTCTCTTACCTGTTTGTTCATATGTTCCACACATTAAGACATAGATACAATTTAAGTTACTGACAAACATGTTCTTCATGAGCTAACATAAAACTATACATTTTCAAAGAATATACTATATTTTTGTATAAGAACCACAAACTACATAAGACAACTATAATTATAATTTTTTCTAAAATATTTGCTTTGAATCACTCTGGATGCCTCTTGTGCAAGCATGACCAGACAGATGTGTCATTTATTTGTTTTTTGTCTTCAAATACCTCAATCACTGTATTCCGAAACTCTCTTTACATTGATAAAGAGAGTCTTCCATACACTATGTAAATTTTCATCTGCAATTGAGTGACAGTTTAATTTCCTATTGTCATACATTTTCCTGGAAAAATAAATGTTTATACAGTAGAATTAATATAACTTGATGGTCCAATAAGGTTGATACTATTCAAATGAACAGAATTGTGAACCTGTCTATTCTTGGGTAAAAGGTATAATCTTAGAAACCCACAGAGGCAGTTCTACATTACCTTATAGGATCACTATAGTCAGAATGGACACAATGAGTGAAGCAAACAAATGCTATTTTCAATAAGTAAAATTTTGTTAATTAACTTACTTATTGATTAACTTACATCAGGAATATTTTTAACAAGATAGAATTTTAGTGCAAAAATATGTATTTCTTTTGGGGGGGGACCACTACCCTCTGGTGGTCGTGCGAGCTACCCAGTGCTGCTCCTGGAAGCTGCCTCTGGATTTGAACCACCAAGCGTGCGGGCCACAGTCCCGCACTCAACCACTTATGCCACCAGGGCTCAGTCCCAAAATATGTATTTTAAAGAAGCACATCATCCTGTGTGATCACAAGGTATTGGCAGGATCAGGGATCAGAAGATCAAAAACAAACAATCATAATATGTAAAGGAGAGAGGTCAGAGTGGAGACCCAAAGCCTAACTGTAGACAGCTTGACATCCCCTAAGAGAAGGATCACGTAGAAGGGACATTCAGTCAGGGTGGAGTTTAGCACCTAGAAGACACATAGCATTCCTCTGGTTCTTTAATACTTCCTCTACCTCACTGCCATGACACCAGTTTATCTCATAAATCCTGCTAGACTAGAATATGTACATTGGTAAAAAGAAGAGTTTAGACACACAGAAACCAGGAGAGATAAACCACTGAGAAACGGTAATGGGAATAGAGATATATGGAGTACAGGGAGGGTGGGGAGGAACAGAGAGAAAGGGGAGCCAATAGCCCATGTTGGATGTACTAACACACACACACACACACACACGGGGCTGAATAACAGAAATGTGAGTGAAGGCATACAGCAGATGGGGTAAGATATTTTAAAAATAATAAAAATATTTAATCTGTCAATTAAGGGGAAGGAGGGAAAAACAAGGAGCTGATAATACGGGTGCAAGTAGAATGATAAAGTTTTGTATATGACAACAGTAATATATGTATGAGTTTGTTTAATATAATTGATTTATAGATTGTTATAATATCTGTAAGAATCTTCAATGAAATTATCTAAATTTTTAAAAAAATCGTGATATAGAACTATGCTGGCCTTGGATTTCTGATCTAAAGAAATAATGAGATAATAAATTTGTATTGTTTTAGGCTGTTGAAAAAATAAATAAACATTTAAAAGATAAAGAACTAAAATGCCAGTAAAATATCACCCAAAAACATAACATAAACCAAATATAGATATATTGTTTTCATTAATATTTACATAGTCATCTTTTGTGAATGGTTTGTAAAATGACCAGACATCCTCCTTTTGGCAGGACAGTCTGATTTCAAACAATTTTTACAGCATACTGCAGCATTTTTAAAAAGTCCCAATTTTGGGGAAAAAATGCATGACAAGCTAGGGAACAGCAGGAGAACAGGAAGGGCCATACCACCTCTATGCCTGCCCAGCCCACACACCCCGTCAATGGTGTCCCACTTTACCAGTGCTAAAATCTGGTCACTTTATGGTATTTGAGAGACTGATGAAACATGGAAAGCTCAGATCTCATGCAATACATGCCAAACAAGACATAAAGATTCAGTGTTGGAAATTTTAAAGCTATTTTATAACTATAACTTCAAAGAATTCATGAAAAAATGCAATTAAAAGATAAATGGAAATGGAATTTCCCCACAAACTTTTCAAAGCTCATTATATTTAGAGTGCAAAGGGGTCACTAGTTTTGAATAATGTGTTATAAGGTTGAATAAATTGTCATAATTCAAATAAGTACTACATAGGTGTGTTGCAATTTCTCTATAGAGGTATATTTATCCATATATATATATATATATATATATATATATATATAGCTTGGGATTTAATTTTAACTCACAGGCACTTAATGTATCATGATACTTAATTGTATCATGGCTAATAGGAATAGTTAAAAAAACAAAAACTGGTGAAAATGATTAACATACTTACCTAGCTAACCAAAAGGTTTGATTTTGAGTCACCCAGCGGCATCTTAAAAAAATGCCTGACAGTCGATTTCTGAAAAACCATCTATTGAATACCCTCCAGGTAAGTGTTCTCCCTAGCACCTGGGGTCACCATATGTTAGTGTGGACTCTATAGAAAATAGTCTCAAGCCTTCTAGAGACAACCATTATCTGAGCAGGATCACCCTGCACTTATTTCTTCCATGAACATTGAAGAGCTTCATCAGTTCATTTAATCAATACTTATGAAGGTCTTACAATGAGAATTCTAGAGCATTAAGAGTTTAATCAAAATTGGATGAATAAGAAGGAAAGAGGAAAAGAAGGACAAGAGAGAAAGCAGAAGAGGAGGAAATAAGAAGAAACTGAAATAGATAATAATAAACCCTCAACAGTACAAGGATCTGGAAACCTTCTTGACATCCCAAATCTCTTGTATTGAATCTGGAGAATAAAGTGTACAGAAAGACGGAAAAAGATGATTGTGGTCAGAAAGTTGGGAGAGACCCAAGTTATAGAAGTTCCAGATAGCAATAATGCTTTATGAGGATAAGTCAAAAAGTACTGTTATGAAGTTATAAAAATCATTATTTAAAAAATCAAATTGTGAAGTTTTGCTGTATGATGTATCCTCCATCTAGGTTTATATACTTCTGACGGCAGTGTTTCCATCTCTCCCACTTTTCTCCAAAAGATTCTGCACATCTCAATGTGCAACTTGTCAAAATGGCAGTTTGACCCACCTTTAAGAATTATGCTCATATTCCTTTTAAGAGTTGAATGAATTTGGTGGGGTGGGGGCGCATTAAGTCAGAAGCTGCAAGATCAGGGTGAAAATTGTATGGGGAAAGGTTTCCTAACTGAATTCTCATAGGGCATTACTTGTTATCCTTGATGAATGCTACATGTGACTTGTATACATATCTATGTGACACACACACACACACAACTCACTGCCATTCTTTGAGTTATGTGCTGGCTTATAGCAAACCCCTATAGCTTTCTGAGACTGTAACTGTTCTCGGCCTAGAACTCCAGTCTTTCTCCCTCAGAGCTACTGGTGGCTTTGAACTGCAGACCATGCCAATCTAGCCCAACACATAACCACTATACCATCAGCGCTCCTAAATATTTAGTATATAACATCAAAAAAATCTCATTTTCAAGGTGTTGTTTCTAACTCTTAGTGGCCCTTTAGGACAGGGTAGAACTGCCTCGGTAGGTTTCCAAAACTCTAATACTCTTCTTCTAGTGATATAAAATATATCTTACAATATACAAAACATATATACACACTTCACATGTTTTATTTTTCCAGTGAACCCAGACAAAGACAGCCACTACATAAGGTAGTTAAAAATGAAACAAATATTAAAAATAAAACATTGAAATCAGAACTACTGACTGTGGAGTTAAGTGTAATGGGTTTGGCTCTTTAATTGAACAAATTAGTATTTGACCACTTCAAGGAAGTAGAATGAAAATGAATCCTTGGTTCATCTGATTTCCATATGTGTGTTAGTCTAGGTAAACTAGAGAAATAAATTCATAAACACACATGTGTGTATCAGAAAGAGGTTTATATACAAGCGCAACTGAACATTGAGAAAACACTCCACAGCCCAGCCCAGTCCAAGGTCGTAAGTCTGATATATTAGCCTATACATCCGATACCAATCCATAAGCCCTCTTCAGACTCATGAAGTACATGAAATGACACCAGGACAAACACATGCCAGTGGGTGCAGTCTTATGTTTCCAGGGGCAGTAGAAGAATCTCAGTCCTGGCTGGGGTTTCCCCATGGCTCCTACAGTTTCCATGGCTCAGGGTCTTTCAGCATGCGGCCATGGGTCTTATCAACTTTAATGTCTCCCAGAGAGCATGCAGAGAGAAAATATCCCCTGCCCTCAAGAAGGAATTACCATATTTCCCAGAATTCTCAGGAGAAGGTCATGCCCACAGAGAGGTCTCATTTGCTATCTCCAAATTGACAGGCTAGACTCCATCCCTAAACACTTATTCTTCAAGATGACACCAGATTAAGTGACTTCCACAATACGGAAGATAAAAATATAAGAAAGAGCAATTCAAAATATTGACATGGTTATAAAAATAATAATGAATTTTTGACTGAAATGAGTGAAATTAAATATAGTAAATCTTAATTATTTGAGAACAGTAGACTCATCAGAATAAAGATATGGAGGGATGAAGTAATGAAACATTTGCTGACATTATGTATGTCAGTGTTAAATTATAACAAAATTGAGATTTTAGGTTTAACTCATGAACTCAAGTTCTGTTGTATAGCAACGTCTTTTAGGTTAAGTGAAATGAGACCAAAGTAGTTTAAATCTCAATTCATTAGAAGCATATGACCTTCACTAAGGTCTTATCTAAATGAGTTTAAGTTTTGCCATAAAGTAGTGGGGGTAATAATATTTACTTGGGAAAGTTACTGTGGGAATTAACTATATTTTATAGAAAACCTTATGAGTAATAGCTCTTATTCTTAACAAAAGATACTTGCTTGAAATAAGTATTTAATACGGCTATAATATTTAAGCTCCATTTATGTAGATGCCATGATTCTAAAAGTGGTTGACTCTATTTGCCAGTAATTGTTTGATATATGTATTCAATAACAATAATGGGTGATTTGAATAAAATGGGAACCACTTCTCAAAAATCTTCTAAAGAGACCAAACTTCCTTCTTATATATATGCCACGTTGAATATTAATTAAAATGTCTTCCTGGACCATTTCTCATGATTTTCTTTCCTCTTATACTCTTTAAAAACTTGTGAGAAGTAATTCATGAATTATTTAATCATCTCTATAATAGTTATATCAGATTTTTATTGTAACTGATCCTCTTGCCTACTCAAAAACTCAAATATGCTCTGATAATTAGAATGCACAGATAACGTAAACTACATTTTTAAGAAAATGAATTGAAATAGACTCTTTAATCACGTAACTCTAGATTTATATTCTATGAAGCCCCTTATGAATTTGCATGCTAGATATCACTGGAGCACTGTGAAGTACAATGCTATTTTTGAAATATTTTTAAACACAATTTTAAAAATTCTTCCTATTATTATTTCAGTGCAAATTGGAAAACTTACTTCTTGTTCGTAATGTGATTAAGTAGGCATTTCTGTATGTTCATGTTGTGCAGTAAGCTGCTGAGATGTTTATTGCCAACATTAAACAAGAAAGGATGAAAGTATACATTTGTAGCTGTAGACCTCTAAAGCAGTTTTTCGAATAACATATACTCAATAAATATCATTTTCTTAAACAAATGTTTGCTTTCTAGATACATTCCATCTTGGACCAAAGTTCATCAAGAGAAATATTTGTATTTTTTCTTGATGCAGCCAAGCTAACTGCTCCAGTTATTTTGCCATTTTCTCCACAGTTTGGTTGTACAAGGAAAGAGGTGAAAAATGGCACTTTTCCAGGAGCTGACCGAGCGAGTAAGTGCCTGGAACAGGAAGGGCAGTGTAAGTCTAGAAGGAACAGAAACGAGACAGGCGGCATCATGACTTTTGTAGCAACATCAGAATTTCAATGAAAATAAACCGACCTCAGTTAGCACTCTGAGGCTTTTCACCTCTGCTTCACAGACCTTATTTCAAAACAGAGATTTGAAACAGTTTATTCTGGGTTGACCCCCAGCTCGGAATTTGCCTTTCCACCCAGACACACTAAAACAGAATATTCATTTTAGTGAGATTCCCAGGAGTTTCTAATACAAGGATAACTATTTGAAAATCATATTAGCTATATACCTAAAATGTAGATTCTAAATCTATTTATCTTGAGAAGACATTACTTTTCTCAACAGGTCTTTAAATCAGAATGAATCAGTTCAAACCCTGTAATTCACTCTGGAAGTTTCCCAGGGGCTGGGTTATGAGCTATAAGTCCTATGTGCTTTCACAGGTTAGGGTACCTACCGCACCACTCCCATTGAGATGATCCAATGCATAGGGTTTTCTAGAATATAAATCATTACACAGCAGATTGCTTCATCGTTCTCTTGAAGAGCAGCTGGTAGGTTTGAACTGCCAATCTTGTGGGTGGTAGTTCTACAAGATGAAGGAAAACAAGAATAAATGTCAAGCTTCAACAGTCAATTTTGACCTCCTTCTACTGTTGCCTTCATTCAATTTTTTTCCTGATCTGATCTGTCAAGTTATAATTAATTTCAAATATGCAAGCAATGCTTTTCATTTCTAGAATTTTTGCAGTAGAACCTTTTATGGTAAGGAATCCAGGTAGAAATGGAGCCCCGATGATGTTGTGGTTATGTGTTGGGCTGTCAACTTCAAGGTCTGCAGTTTGAAACTCCCGCTAGTCTGTGCTGAGACTTTCTACTCCTATAAAATTTACTGTCTCACATAACACACAGGGGCCAGTGTCGCTTGTCTTATAGGGTCGCTCTGAGTTGAATCATCTTAGTGGCAGTGAGATTGGTTTTGATTTTTTTGTATCTGAATAGTAGGATTTAGAAAGTCCCACCTCTTAGCGTTAACTCTATTCAATGATAGGCTGTGGAGAGCTGTCTTTGGGACTCTCTAAGTTTTCTCTGTTGGTATTTTTTGGCTCTTCTCTGCATTAGTAAGTAGTAAGCACACCCCCTTTGCTGCAGACAGCTAGGTATAATAACACTTGCTTCTCCTTCTCGGTGATTAAAAAGTCTTCATTGATAATTACAAAGTAGCTTTACAATTTTGTTTTATTTCTCAGGTGACAAAAAGGAAAAGCCAGTCATTTCCACTTTTCCAAATAAGTAATTTTATCTTTTAGAAATACCCCATGTCAGATAATAGTATGTTTGAGATGAGGAACTGAAGAAATAAACCACACAGAATAAAATATTCAGCATTTACTTTACATCTGGAACTATAATTATACTTAGCATGACAATGTGATGCTTTGTGCATCATTTAATCCTCATAAAAGCAGTAACAGGGAAATGAACAGGAAAGAGGTTTGCAGCAAGTATGGCAAACTCTTGCAGCTGGATGACAAACCTACACAGGTTCACTATATCAATATCCCCCTTTAATCTTGTGTTTCCTTCATTGTCCTGTCATTCCTTCTTCTGAGTTTGGTTCTCAGGTAAATGCTACTCAAGTGATCTCAACTGGTTGATTATTCTAGGGGGTGCATACCTTTCCAGGATCATTACCCACACTAAAAGCTAACTCTTGTTTTCAGGCAATTGAGTCAAAACACTTATTTATTTATTTATTTTGCCATCACTTTTTTAAAAAACCACCAAATATTACATTTGGCAGAAGTTCTATCTATACTTCAATTCTTGCATGAGTTCATATACTCAGAAGATAAAGGTTATTATGTGTTAAATATGGGGAGCTAAGAAAATACATGAAAAGATTCCAGAAAAATAGAAGATTTAGTAAAGTAGAAAATCACAAGAATCATAGATCCTGGTGATTTTTGTTTGTGTGATGCAGGAAACTTCATAAAAGAGGAAAAATTACTCAATCTAGAGCTACTTCATTTTACTCCACTTGATGCAGAGGCTATAATTAAAACTTGGGGCAGGGAGCTAGAAGGCACAGGAGAAGGGACAGACTGCCTGCTTTTGAGGAAGCATTTGCTAATACTCACTTTACCAAAAAAATTAATAGAATAAGCTCCTGTAGGACATAGTCAAATGCAGGTTTGGAGGACTTCAGAGAGAAAGTCACAGTTTACAATATCACAGAACAGAAACATGCATGAGTTAGCTAAAGGATGGGATTTAAATACCATTTTTATAGTTCAGTTCTGTGAATTTCTGAAGCTCTTCAAAATTAAGCTGATAAGTGTAGCAAGAAGGAAAAGAAAGTAGATAACCTTCAAGTAAGGGAAAGCATGATGCAAGAGGTGACCCTATTTTCAAATTCTTCTTTGAGAAACTTTTTCTTTGACAACTTCAAAATAATTCAAAGAAAATCAAGCCAATTTCATAATATCAAAGCACAGTCCCTTGGGGAGCAGAATGAATTTGTAATAATAAGCCTGTAATAAGAGCACAGTAGGGTAATTGAATATTGTTGAGCAGAGATAGAAAAAGTTTATAATCAGACATTGGTAGCAAATGTGGCAGATTGGATTTCTAGCCATTACTAATTGTAGGTTTACATTGTGATGAAAATTAAGCACTACAAATGTATTATTTCTAATTTTAGAAACCATCTAACAGGTTTTTTTACACCTGTTTTAAGAATGACTATGCTTATGAAAACAGGTATTGATGTTACCCTTGATGGATTTTAATTAATCATTGACATAACCTTCCTAGTCAGTTTCAAAAAGTTATGGTTTTATATTTAATTTAAATGTTAATTATTAAAAATTGTGCTCTAAGAAAACTTTGTTCTGACCATTGCTCTTGTTCCCCTTTAAGTAAACCTTTGTAGATTCAGTGAGGACTGAAGAGGTTGTTCAATGAATTTTAGTGACAGAAACAATAAAGACCTCACTTTATTATTAATATCTTTATTTAGAATGGGAGGGAACCATTATTGTTTTTCACATTGCACAGAAATAATACCTAATTTGCATGTAATATTGGGGGAAATGAAGAGAAGCAATTGAGCAGTTGTTTGTGACATTGCGGGTACATATTATGTTGTTCATTTCAGTTCAAATTGAAGCTGAAGGTGATCAACCTAGGTTCTCAAGTGCCAAATGACAAGCTTGAATATATGCCATTTGAGTTTTGAGAACATCTAAACAGTTTGATCCAATGAACACTACTGATCTAAGATGCTATGGATTGTGATATAACATCAAGAACAACCTACATGAAGAAAGAAAAAGCTCATTAACAAGGTAAGAAAGGAAGAAAAGATCAAAGCAAATATCAGAAGAGACTCAAACTTTTCCTTGAATGTACAATAGCTAAAGACAATAGAATACAATAATTATATAAAAAGTTTGAACAAGAAATTTGAAAAAAAAAACCTGAGAAGACAAGGCATGGTATTATAATAAAATGTTCGGGGACCTAGTATTATGATGCCCAAAAGGAAGAACATATGCAGTATTCCTCCATCTAAATGTATTAAAGAAAAAATTCAAGTCTTGATATGTAATATTGAAGGATCCTGAAGGTAAAACAGTGAACAAAGATGGAGGAGTCAAAATAATATGAAAGGGATATACGGAGTCACTTTAGAGGAAAGAATTGGTTGAATTTTAAAGAAAATGGTACTGAAAGTAATATAAGCTACAGGGAAGGCATTTGTAAAAAACTACATTTCTGAAATTGATGGGATTCCAACTAAAATATTTCAACAAACTAATGAAGCACTGCAAGCACTCACTCTGCCATGCAAAAAAACATAACAAAACAAAACTCAAAACAATAACATTTGTGCCCTTTCCAAGAAAGGTGACCCAACAGAATGTGGAAATTATTGAAAAATATTTATATCACATACAAATAAAATTTTGTGGAAGGTAACTAAAAAGTGGTTGCAACAGTACATCAACAGGGCATTTTTAGAAACCCAAAGTGTATTAAGAGGAGAATGTCATCATGTCAAATGGAACTTGACTGAAAACAGAGAATATTAGAAAGGTGTTTGCTTGTGTTTTATTGATAAGGCAAATCCCCCCAACTGTGTGGATCATAGCAAACTCTGGATATAATTGAGAAGAATAAGAATTCTGGTACACTTCATTCTGCTCATGAGCAATTTACGCATGAACCAAGAAGCAATCTCTTCAACAGAATAATGGAGTGTCCTGCGGTTTAGAATCGGGAAAGGTATGTGTGTGCTTCAAGTTTGTATCCTTTCACCTTATGTATTTGTGGCAGTCATGTGCTTATGTTAATTTCATGATTGAGATGTGGGGGTGGAGTTTAGCCTGTTAATCTGGAGATAGTCATTGAGTAGCCAATGAGGCCTTCATGTGGACATGGTTTTCTCCTGAGACTTCTGGGAAATCTCGTGATATTCCCTCGTGAAGATGAGAAACTATCTTCCCCAGTTGTTGGAGTTAGTTTGAGAGACAATTAATCACGGACAAGACAAGAAGGCAGCATCTGAGGAGCCAGAGAAGCCACACAGCTTTGCCCTGATGGAGCCAAACCTCTGAAGCTGGAGAGGCCACGCAGAGGGCCCTGCCAGTGATGAATTGCTTCTGACACCATTGGATGCTGTTGATGAACTCTGAGCACTGGAAGTGAGGAGTCATGGGGAGAGCCCTGCCAGCGCTGGGATTCTGCACCCTCTGACCTGTGACTTCGTGAGTCGGAAGGAGGCATTATAGAGGTATCAGGCATATGGGCTAATATCAGACTTATGACCTTGAACTGATCTGGGTTGGGATGCTTTCTCAGAGTTCCATTCCTTTTGTATATAAACCCTTTCCTTATAACCATATGCGTGTTGATGAAATATTTTCCTCTAGTTTACCCGGACTAACACAGTATTCAATCTGTATGCTGAGGAAGTCATCTCAGAAGCTAGATTATATGTAGAAGAACACAGAATCAGGATTGGAGAAAGGCTTATTAACAACTTCATTATGCAGATTAAATACAAACTAGCATGCTTACAGTGAGAACTTGACATATGTATGTGTGAAGAACAAGGATTGCATATTCCAATATGAATTATAATTCAACATAAAAAACCCAAATCCTCCCAAATGGAACAATAGACAATAATTCCTGAAGATTAGGTAACATTGAAGCTGTCCCAGTTTTATTGTATTTAAATCACAGTCAATGTCGATGGAAAGAGCAGTCAAGAAATCAAATGGCAGTGGTTGCAACAACAGCTTCAAGCACAATAAATGTCAGGCATAAAATTGAACTGAATTTTGTTTTGTTTTCTGTAGTACTGATTGAAGACACCTTACAATGACACACCAACAGCAATAACTCTTATTAGTAAATTGTACTTATTATCAAAGCAGGACAAAAAAGAATGATAATATAGAGAGATGTTCCTTTTTTGCTTTCTATTTATTCCCATTTCTTTTGCCATAAGGACACATTGGAACTTTCTTGTAAGCCAGTGTAACTTTTAATATACACTGTCTTTTTATTTTTAAAATCATTTTATTGGGGGTTCATACAATTCTTATCACAATCCATACATTCATTCATTGTGTAAAGAACATTTGTACATCTGTTGCCAGTATCATTTTCAAAATATTTTCTTTTTACTTGAGCCCTTGGTATCAACTCCTCACTTCTCCCCCTCCCTTTTCACCCTCCTCCCTTTTATAAATTATGATTATTTTTTTATGTCTTATACTGTCCTATGTCTCCCTTCATCCTCTTTTCTGTTGTTCGTCCCTCAGGAGGGGGCTATGTGTAGATTCTTGTGGTTGGTTCTCCCCTTCTACTCCACCTGACCCTTACCCTCCTGGTATCACTACTCTCAATTTTGGTTCTGAGGGGGATTTCCTAAATTGGATTCCCTAAGTTTCTGGTTCCTATCTGTACCAGTGTACATTCTCTGGTCTAGCTTGATTTGTAACATAGAATTAGGATTATGGAGGGGTCAAGGTGGGAAGCATTAAAGAATCAGAGGAAAATTGTATGATTCATCATTGCTATGCTGCACCCTGACTGGCTTGTCTCCTCCCGGTGACCCTTCTGTAAAGGGATGTTCAGTTGCCTACAGATGGACTTTGCGTCTCCACACCACATTCCCGCTCATTCACAATGATATCATTTTTGTTCTTTAATGCCTGATATCCTATTGACACCTTGTGATCACACAGGTTGGTGTGCTTCTTCCATGTGGGTTTGTTGCTTCTCAACTAGCTGGCCATTTGTTTGTCTTCAAGTCTTTAAGACCCCAGGTGCTATATCTTTTGAAAGATATCAGCTTTCTTCACCATATTTGATTATTCATCTGCTTTGTCTTCAGTGATTGTGTCAGGAAGATGAGCATCATGGGATGCCAGGTTAATAGAAAAAAGAGTTCTTGTATCAAGGGATTACTTTAGTAGCGACCGAATGTCCATAGACTACCTTAATATTAAATCTATAAATGTATACACATATATCTAAATATGTTCCTTAACTGGACTTTTTTTTCCTTGTTCATTCTTTATTTGGAAGTTATGTCGCCTAGCTTACTAAAGTCTCAGCCTTCATCAACAATTATTTCTGTAAAGGATATCATCAATGACAATGACTCCACATATTACTTTTACAAAAGTGATGCAGGTAATTTCATTTTTAACCCCAATCTTTTCAAAACTTCACAGTTTCATGCTCACTTCTGGGATGTAGGATAAAGTGCATCTTAAGCTCAGTTTATTCAAAACTATATTATTATCTTCCCCAATACTTTAAAATCTTGAAAACCTTCAGCCATACCCCAATCTACTAGTTATCTTTCTGTACTTGTATAATATAGAGATTCCTTGGATTAACTTGCTAGTAACTACATAAACCGGGTCTTTTGATATGTCTTTTCAATTGAACACTTTTCCTGTATCCCATTGCAGACAGAGAAGCTCAGTGGCATAGTGGCTCCTCATTGGGCTGCAAACCACAAGGTCATAAGTTCAAAGCCACGAGTGGCTTATTAAGAGAAAGAGCAGGCTTTCTACACCACTAAAGTGTTACAGGCGTCACCTGTTAATAGTTGCAGAAAACACGGGGACAGTTCTACCCTGTCCTTTAGGATTCTGAGAGTCAAAATCAACTTGGTGGAAGAGAGTTGAACACCTGTTTGCCAATTTTTCCTTTACTGAAACACATTTGCCTGCTTACCTGTCCACTGTTCTTGATATGGCACTTCCTCAGATAGTTGATTTTTTTGTAGTTTTGACAAGTTTCATAAAGCATATGGAAACATGAAATCCCTTAATTGCTTATCAAGAAATAACTTCTCATTTTCTGTATCTTTTACCCATCTTAATAATTTATGTCTTAGTTTACTATAGCTAATTAGGGACGTGACCTAAATACCTAGGGGTGGGAACTAGAGTCGAATTATTTTGAAAACATGGCACATTCTGCAACCATCATAGAAACATAGACTATTCTGAGCATGCAGTTATTGGATTAATAAGGTAAAGAGCTTTCCCAATCTCTGAGGATTTATATTCCTCTGAAAACTCACTTATTTCCCTAAATTCTCATTGATTTTTTTTTAAAGATTGTGAGTTTCAGATATAAATACACATATATATTCATGTGTGCATTTATGTAAAATTTGTATATTAAAAAGATTAGAACACAGTAAAAGTATAAAAATAAAATCATAACTGCCTATCATTCCCTTTTTTGTTAATGTAGTATACAGTGACATCCACTTTTAGACTCATAGCAACCGTCTGTCACATTAATTTTATGACATCCTATATATTGCCAGGATTTGTAAAACAGTCAATGCAGCATAAAATTGTTCATCACAAATATGGTCAACAATGTTTCTGATGTTTAAAAAATGCATTGCGTATGCATGTTTAATATTTACTAAACTACACAATTCTATAAATTTATCATAAGTGCAAATAATATAAAGTAAATTCATATATAATATCTTATACTTCTAATTATATTTTAAATACTATATATATACTATGTAGGGATATATAGTGCATATTTCTAGCAATAGCTATACATTTTAATATCCTTATGATATTAACATGAAAATGTAAAGTTTTTGAATTATGATGCATCTGAATCTGAAAGCTGCTTAGACTTCTTCAGCTATATAATTTCTCTTCATTTTCACTTTTATATGTCTACACATAAAGATAACAATTAATGCCAATAAATCAGCTTAAAATGAGTAATTTTGTTTTATTATTTGTCACTTATAACTTTCACTATAAACATACAGACTTCCATCAATCTGCTTAAAACTGTAGGTGGAAGACAGTAGTAATGCATGCAGAAATATGCAACAATCTGATTTATTATTATTTGAAATATAATGATGTGGGTTTCAAATCTATTAGAAGATATTTATGATGAATATCAATTACTGCTAGTCTGTATTTTTATTCCCCCACCAAATAAAAAGAATTGAAACATGTATCCATGGAAATGAAAAATAAGCTGGAATACTACCTCAGTAAGTTACCATAGTAATTGTTTTACTCAGCTCTCCTTTTATATTATAGCACAGAAATGGTTCTGAAACATATGAGTTACTCACTGTAAATTCTCAGTTGTGATCCACTGTTTACCACTCTTTTCTTTTTAACCATTCTTTTGCTGAAACCTACCAGGATATATGTCACCTATATTGCACACTTTGTAAACCTTAGTAAAACTGGCCAATATCGGTTTAACACTTCTGCAATATTTTTCACGTGGCATATATTAAATTGTGCTTCTCCAATGGAATGCTGTTTTTACCCTGAAAATTCCATCTCGGCCATTTCATCAACTTCTTATTAGTTCAGCCTTTTGAGAATCACACCATAGCATTCATTCTTCTGTTATCTAACTTCCTGAGCTCTCCCTTTGAATCCTGAATTTACTTGGCTCCTAACTCTTTCCAAAGACTCCATATACAGATGTTAGCTTTATAATTCTTTCTGGTGAATTTTTGAAGATGTCAGGAAAGTCAAAATATGTGAGCATAAAATATAAATCGATGGATTAGTTTGAAAAGTACAGAAAGATAATGATTGCTTATCTAATATTCATTTTTCTAAGCAACTGATAGCTACGGGATGAAATCTACCTCGAACTAGGAATAACATGCATTTTTTAAGAAAATAGACAGCTTTTGAGTTACAACTCATAAAATATGCATTTATGAATGGTTGAGCAAACAAGCAAATATTGATGAAAATTTTATTCTCAAAAGCTTAAAGATGTATGTAGATAGAGTAAAATTTAGATAAATATCTAGGTATAGTGTGTAAACTTTCTGTGGCTAAAGTACATTGGGAATGAAAATGAAAAACCAGTTTATGTGTAATTTAGATAGCTAAAATAGATTTTAAAAGATTGCATGCTAATTTAGGGCCCAAAATTGAAGCAGCAGAACATAGGCAACATTGGTAAATAATTTAATTATTTTTCTATAGGAAAAGTTAAGAATATTGAAAGAAGATTAATTGTTTTAATTGTCAGAAAGCTGGATATATGAAATAATGAAAATATTATTATTTTGTTGTTTATTTATTTTGGGGGGGGGACATCACTGCCCTCTGGTGATCATGGGAGCTACCCAGCGCTGCTCCTGAGAGCCGCCGCTGGATTTGAACTGCAGTCCCGCACTCAACCACTTACGCCACCAGGGCTCAGCCCCTATTTTTATATTTTAATATCAATTTTCCTAGAGTATGCCGTTCTGAAAATATCTCCATGTGAGAGATGATGTACAAACAGTAAAAGAACCATGACAGCATTGGAATTGAATAAGCCAATCTATTTAACATCAGGTGGATTCAAAGCATTCCTAAGGCCAAAATGTTCTAAACACCGATTTCCTATTTTCCTTAGTCCCTACAGCCAGAGACAATGGGAAAGACATTGCTATACAGTAAGAAACTCTTGACTTCTAACCCATGTCTTCTGTTTGCTGGTTGTGCAGTTTGGGGCAAGCCATAGTCCCTCCACTAGTTGTTTTTCTTATTAGAAAGCAAATGTATTAGCCAGGGTTCTCTAGAGAAAATAAAACCAGGACATTTAAGATTATATATACATATACAGCACAAAGAAGTATAACAGCTAATTATTCAACTCACTTCTGTGGAACAGTCAATATACTGAACGTCCATCAACTCATGAGGGCTTCTGGGTCCCAGGTCAAGGAAGGAGAGAGCTGAGTATTCCCCGGAGATGGCAGGCAGAGCACCACAATCAGCACACAACAGGCTGAGTCACCAACAGACCAGGAGCTTGGTGAAGCAGGCCTGGAGGGCATATCAAACTCAGGCAATGCAAGATGACAGGGCCCAACAGCCTCAAGCTCAAGCGATGTACGCACCAGCAGCATGGTGAAGCAGATCTCGAAGGAACCTCATGCTTTAGCCACATGATTCATGGCCATGGACTGGTTTGTCCCACAGGTAGTGTAACCCACAAGTTGAGGCAGAGAACTCAAAAAAGCAGCTGCACGCTGGTCGAATCACCAGAGCACGAGAGAGAGGGGTGTGAGCCTTGCCAGACTCCTGATCTCTTTGCCCTCTAATCAAACTCTAATGATCTGATCAAATCCACATGTTCCTAAAAGCAAGGTTGGCAAGCTAAGCTTACCTATCACAGCAAGGATAATAATACCTACAAAATGGGATCGATAGAACCATCAGATATAGGAATATATGCTACTTAACATTTTATTCATATAATACCTAAATAGTTAATATACTTTTAAAGGTATGTTTAACACATTGCAATTCTTGATTTACCCATACTTGACTAGCATTTAATGATAATAAACACATTTTATGACTTTAATAATAATTATTTCTTCATTACGACTTTGAGAAGAGGAATTTCAGGTAGTTGGACACTTTAATCTTTATGGTAAAGCATTATACTACAGAGATGATAGCATTTTTATTCATACAGACATACTGTATTTACTCATGTATAAGCCAAGTTTTTCAGCGCATTTTTATGCAGTTTTTGTGGTAAAAGCTGTTGCCTCAGCTGATATTTGTGTCTGCTTATACTTGAGTAAGGCATTTAGTATTCTTTGTATTTCTCTCATTGCTTCTAGTTGCAAGAAGAACTAAATCATTCTTAAGCAGCTTAGAATTCAGGTTTCATAAAAGCTTTATAGTTGTTGCTTTTCTTTCTTCTTCTTCTTTTTTTAAATACACCAGTAACTCCCAGGGTTTGTGCTACATGGAGCACAATTTAGCACATTCTTTGCACTGTAGAGGCGTGTACACACCCTTCTTTCCCACCAATAATCCCAAATGTAGTTACCATTTATCAGAGTCAGCCAGAAGTGTGATGAGTTTGCATCCAGCAGGACTTAAAGAGCCAAAATGGGAGCGAATACTCAGCACTACTGCACTGCATACCCCAAAGGAATGGCAAAATGACACTTGAGCAGCTACTAATGACAGCTGTCTTATGGGGCATGACAGTGTCTTTCTAATAGTTGATTATGTACATGGGTTTGGAGGCTATTTTTTAAGAGCCACTCCAAATCTATCCACAGACATAGTAATTACTGCATCATTCTAGATGGAAACTATTTGAACAGGTTGATTGTGTGACATTTGTTTTATGTTTCCTCTGAGAGTTCATAAAAACATAATTATTGTAAATGAATACATGTATAAACTCACATTCAAAGAAAACGGAATTAAAATACTTTTCAGATTATCCTCCTTTGCTTTTTAATACATTTATCCAAAATAATAGTTTTCCTATCCAAGTGTCATCTATCTTTTTAGCCTTGCGATGGAGATTCTGCTGCTGTCGATATAAGGACACACATACACACATTTCTTCTGTAATGAGAACAGAATGGAGTCCCTGGGTCTTGCACAGTTCCAAGCTTGGCAACTAACTAAAATGTTGGCAGTTCAAATTCATCCAGAGACATCATGGGAGAAAGACTTTATGACCGCCTACTGAATGATCACAGTCAAGAAAAAATCCCATGTTTTGAGAAGTTCTATTCTGGGCACACTCCTTCATCGAAAAAGAATTCGCATTGGGATTGGAGGAAGGCTCATTAACCACAGGTCATATACAGGTGACATAACATTAGTTCCTGGAAGTGAGGAGACTTGAAGCTATTGCTGATGAAGATCAAAGATTGCAGCCTTCCATACAGCACATGACTCCGTGTAAAGAAAACCAAAATCTTCACAATTGGACCAATAAGTATCATCACAATATATAGAAAAAGTTTGAAGTTGTCAGAGATTTTGTCTTGATTGAACCCCCCCCAATCAATGCTGATGGAAACGAGAGTCAAGACCTCAAAAGACACATTACTTTAGGTAAATCTGCTTCACGGAACCTCTTGAAGGCGATAACAAGCAAGAATGTCACTGTGCAGAATTAGGAGCACCTGACCCAAGCCATGGTATTTTAATTGCCTCACGTGAAAAGTGGACATTGAATATGAAAGACCAAAGAAGAAACTATGTATTTGAATTATGGTGCTGGCAAAAAATATTGTAAGTATCATGCATTACCAAAAGGTATGTTAGCAGTTCAAATTCATACAGAGATGCTCTGGGAGAAGGTCCTGATGACCTACTGAAAGGTCACAGTCATAAAACTCAGGTTTGGCATTCTATGATGCCCACTTTTCCGACAAGGTCACTGAAGACAAACCAAGTGTGGTAAAGAAAACTGATGGTGCCTGGCTATCAAAAGAAGCAGCCAGGGTCTTAAAGGCTTGAAGGCAAATAAGCAGTCATCTAGCCTAGAAGAAACAAAGTCCATACAGAAGAAATACACTGCCTGTGTGATCCTGTTGAAGGGATCAGGTATCAGGCATCAAAGAACAAAGTTTATCATTGTGAATGAGGGGAGTGCAGATTGGGGACCCAAAACTCATCTGTAGACAACTGGACATCCCTTTGCAGAGGGGTTGTGGGATGGGGGTGGGCGGGAGAAGAGCCAGTCAGGATGCAATAAGCAATGATGAAACTCATAACTTTTCTCTAGTTCTTAAATGGTTCCTCATCCCCACACCCCAGCACCATTATCATGATGGCAATTCTACCTTATAAAGCCGGCTAGACCAGAGGATGTACACTGGTACAGAAAGGAACTGGAAACAAAGGGAATTCAGGACAGATGATTCTTTCAGGACCAGTGGTGAGAGTGACGATACCTGGAGGGTGGAGGGAAGGTGGAGTAGAAAGGAAGAAACTGATTACAAGGACCTGAATATAACCTCCTCCCTGGGGGCTGGGAAACAGAGAAGTGGGTGAAGGAAGAAGTCTAATTTAAGATATGGCAAAATAATAACTTAAAAATGATCAAGGGTTCATGAGGGAGGAAGAATGGGGAGGGAGGAAAAAATAAGAAACTGTTATCAAGGGCTCAAGTACAAAGAAAATGTTTTGAGACTGATGAGGGCAACAACTGCACAAATGTGCTTGACACAATTGATGTGTGGATTGTGATAAGAGTTGTAAGAGCCCCAATAAAGTGATCTTTTAAGAAAAAAAATAAAACTCAAAGTTCATTGAGAAGTTCTGTTTTGCACATAGAAATCATCTACCAATCAGTCTTTAAAGCAGGACGGCCACAATACTCTTTAGATCCAAGAAGGAAAATATTTGGTTTTCATTCCACATGCTTTGGACATGAGATCAGTCCTTGGAAAAGGACACCCTGTTTGGTAAAGTAGAGGATAAACCAAAAAGAGGAAGACCATGGAACAGATTGAATGACCCAGAGACTGCAAGAGTGACTCAACCATAAGGAAACATGTGAGGAGAGTGCAGGCCTAGGCAGTGCTTCCTTCTGCCTTAGACAGATGCTACGAGTATGAGCTGACCAGAGGACAGCTAGCAACAAGAATTCTGCACACATGGGATTGTCTTGCGCCTGAACCAATTGGATGGCAAGTGGCTAAAAATGAGGAGAGGCAACAGAATTCTTTAAAACAGCCTTTAAAAAATTGACAAAGTTCTCACGACTCACAAAATTATCATGGCTAGATGTATGACTTTAAATAAAGAGTTTACTTCCATATTAACTGGGAAGACATTTGTGAAGTAAGTTTGGCAAGTCTACAGGCATCATGTGCTTTGCCCCTTGTGGTTTGTAGGGCATTGATCAATCCTCCCTTTTCTAGGGTGAAGTACTGCATAAAAGATTTCTGCAGCATTTGTCTTTTACTAAGCAATAATTTAGAAGAAAGTGAAAATCCAGATAATTATAAAACATTTGGATAATTTCTCCAGGGGAGGTGAGCTCAAGGCATACCCTGCTATGCTAACTTCTCCTTTTTTATGCATTTCCTTTCTGCTCCAGACTGGCTCAATAATTGCATTCAACTCCTCCTTGTCACAGAAAAACAAAGCAAAGCACATCGGCTTTCCTTTATATTGAGATTATCCGCTCCTGCTGAATTTGGAAGAGTCTTTTCTTGATGCTACACAACAGTCATGAGAGAGGGGTGGTTCTCATCCTTCCCTGGTTTTTGCTTTTAGGAGCACATCTGGACACAGGATAATCTACAGGTTTCCTTTGTGTCACAAGGCTTTCAACAACTCTTTTGATTTAGCCATATATCACGAACTCTTCAACAGATTTATGAAATACCTAGAGGTGCTGTGTAAATAAGCACACACACAGGGGTGGGGCAGGTGGGCTTCTAAATATCATAGAAAAATTCTCTGATTTTAGCTCCATCTTTTCTGAACTTTTTGAAACTCCTTCACCATGTGTTTATGTGTCATATATACATTATATATGAACAATTTAAATATGTGAATAACTCACTCTGGAATGATATGACAACCAATATTATGTGAATAACTCACTCTGGAATAATATGACAACCAACATTATTTTACAATTTTTGCTTCATGTTAGATGTTATGAAAATGAAACAGGATAGACTATTCAGAAAATATAGCAAAAAATATCCATTTTTCCAATTGGCTACTCACCGTTATGGTTTCTCTGTTTCTTAATCATACTCCAAAGTATATTTTATTTACTCTGCTTGCTTCTATATTTTGTAGAATTTAAGCCCAATTTCAATTCGAAAAGCTTCTTCTACTTATTCCAGACTCTGCCGAAGAGCTCCCCTTCAATTGAAACATAGTCCTCTAGGTAATGTTAGGACATTCTATGGATATGGGAGCTCCTGTACTGGTCTACCCATGAATCACTTTGTTAGCGACTCCCTCTCCCTCGTTGATGTGCTCATATATAGTCCTAATATTATGGCCACTGAGGTTGTCCCAAAGCTATCAATGGCTGAAGTAAAAGGCAACATTACCGTACCTCTCATAATGACCTGTAGAAGCCAACATTTTGGAGGAATTTTTTGAATCTGCTCATGCTGACTTGCACTCTCACTCTCCCAGCAAGATTTCAATAAGATGCCTATAATTTTGAAATCTTTGTCCAACCTTTGAACACATATTCATCAGCCCAGATCGTTCTAGCGCTAATGATGGTAATGAGCACCGAGGAAGTCATTATCTAGTGCGCTATCTTCAGAAATCTCCCCTCCCTCCAACTACACCCACCATCCTCCAACCTCTCTTATGTGAGTCCTGATGTCCTCCGACCAGGCAGACTTTTCAAAAAAGATCACCACAAGTCTCCTGAGACCCTTAAGTAAGCACAAATTTGGCTTAGGCTAGGTCACTACTATGATTTTCTTTTTCCTTCATTCCATTTTAATTCATTCCAGAGACCATATGATAAATAATGTGGTTGGGGTGAGCAATACCAAAGTAAGCTATTCAATTATAATTTTACCCACATGCAGCATATAGTTTATCAGGAGAGGCAGATGGTAAGCAAATATTTGTAATTTAATAGTGTTATTTAAAATACACAGCAACAGTAAGATGATTGAATATAATCACAGACAGGGACAGTAAACCAGTTGAAGTGTGTGTGTGTGTGTGTGTGTGTGTGTGTGTGTGTCTGCATGGGCATATGCATTAGTACATATGTGTGTGCGTGTTGGCTATCTCTCTCTTTCTCGTGCCTCAGGTTCTAATAAAACAATCTTAGTTTGAATTCTCAGTGTCAGAAGTCACAAAAGATACACTATCTATAAAATTTGAAGAATGAGATTGAATTGGCCATAAAATAAAATATCAGTGTGACACACTGGAAAATATCACTCTAATTAAAAATAACCGCATGTACAAAAATCAGGTTTTTAAAGTAATAGTATGCCACAAGCTGAAAAAAAAATGAGATTTAGAGATTGATACACTCAAGGATATTACTAAATAAATTCAGTACTTGAATCCAGCTTTATTGATACTAGAATATCAACATTTGATCCTGACTCACTAGGGGAAAAAATCAGAACACCAATGCCACCAGATCTACATGGATTCATATCTAATTTATAGGGTAGACTAGAAATGTCCTTCTGGATTTTCTAGACTGGAAATCTTTATGGCACAGACAGGAGAGACTATAAGATTCAAACTAGTCACCCAACGAGGGACTATAAGATTCAAACTACTGATCTTGTAGTTAGCAACTCAAAAACAAGACCCACAATATCACCATAGCTTCTGATATATTAAAGGTTTATGAAGTCAATTTAGTAAATTAATTAATGAGAGAGAGTACAATAACAAAAATAGAGTAGATATTACCTGGTAATTTTTTACGGTTTTATTTCAGTGAAATGTGTTATGAATTGATGATAATGCAAAAGACTTATTGTTTAGAGTAAAAGATAATTGAGAAACTCAGAGTTATTCTATATTAACCCTTAAATTTGAAGCTAGAAAGACAAAACCTAACATCACAGTCATATGAAGAGTAAGCAAGTCTCAAGAGGAAAGATTATTGCTAGGTAGGGGCTAGATATAATATAAGGTTCTGTATGCTCTTCTTATATATGCTTTTTGTCTTAGGCACAGTGGAAAAATACTAAAGAATTTAATTAAGGAAGTGATATACTATATATTGATATGATATGCATGCATCAAAGATAATTTTGAAACAAAATGAAGTTAGGAAATTTAAGTAATATTAGCTAGGTAAATATTCAATTATCCAGGAAAGCAAAGATGATGGTTCACATAAAGTGTGACAGTGAGTATGGGGAAAATAGTACTTCGTATTGTTATAAAGGAGTCTAATTAAAATTTGCAACATTAAGATCCATCAACTGAAATTTGATTGTTTCTATAAGAAAAGGAGTACAGGATAAATCATGAATAAAAGATACAAAGAGGAGGTTAGATAGTTATAATGGAAATCTACCCTGAAGAAATTTTTTGTATAAGTGATATTTCTAATTAAAGGTAAATATTACCACTTTCCCCAATAGTTTAAGATGAATGTGATAATGTTGCTTTGAGTTATAAAATAAAATATCCCTACACATGGGGTTGCTAACTCCAAGGTCAACACACACCGCTCCATGGGAGAAGTCCAGATTTTCTCCTCCAGAAAAGATTTACAATCTGGGAAACTCACAGCGACTGTTCTACTTTGTTCTGTTAGGATGCTGTGAGTCAGAATCAATTCAATGGCAATCAACAATATTTTGAATATATATATATATATATATATATCATAGATTAGATGATTGGAAAAAAAGATAGATTGGAAAATAGATTGGAAAAAAGCACAATTGGTTGTAATTTTATCTAGTTGGACCCTAGCCTTAATTATGAAACTGGATTTCTAAAATGAAAAAAAAGAACCACCTGGGAGCCAGGTGATAGGGAGCCAGGAAGAAAGAAAGAGAAAGAAGACATACCGACAGGAAGAAAGAATGAAAAATAAAGAAAGAGTGTGAAGCTAAAGGTCTAATCAAGGGAGGTCAGTGTAAACAAGTCTATCATCATAAGGGGAAAAGTCAAATGAGGGTTTCTTTATTCATATTTGATGAAAGGGTGGTTGTTCCTGATACCTTTATTTCTTTTCTTTTTTCCCCCCTACAGTTATATTGGCATATAACTGACAAATCACATAATTCAATAGTTCAATCACGTCAAAGAGAGTTGTATAATCATCATAACCATCAGTTTTACAATATTTTCTTCATTCTTGTACTCATCGCTACTTGTTCCCTATCCCCAATCCCAATCCCAACCTCCCCTGCCTTACCACCCAGGGAACATTAATCTATTTACTGTCTCAATAGATTTACCTATTCCGGATTACATAAACAGAAAGACATAAGAAGCCAAGCAAACTGGCCACTAACAAGCAAGAATAAGAAAGTATTGATAAGAAAGGGGAAATATTAAAAACTAGAACAAATTTAAATGATACATAAGGGAGATCAAATATAGGATGCTAAATTTAATCTAACTGACCCCGCAACAATCCACATTCTAGTGTATTCTGTTTAGTGGCAAGGCTACTCACATCCCTGGTTCATGGTGAGAGGGGATTTGTCAGGGCATGAATCCATGTGCATTTCCCCTACACGTGTTTGTTTGTCTGTTTGTTTTAACTGAAAGTGTTTTAAAATGGGCCAAAAGGGAGATCAAAACTTTGACCTATTTATTTCTGGCACCACAAAAGACAAACGCGTTATGAGTCTATTACTATAAGATTAACATCAAAATGAAGGCAGGCCACTGCTTCCAGGGCATGTATTCTTCTAATCCAGTCCCTTGGTTTCTTTTGTTTGCTTGCTTAGTTTGGTTTTGTAAAGACTAACAGCTCAAGTTTGTCTATTTACTAGAAAAGAACTCCTGAGAACTCCCAATCAACTTCAATTTCCTTTAAATTGTTGATTATAGTACTATGTTTTACCCAAAATAGCTAAAAGAAAAGGAAGTCAATTGCAATCTCTAAAATAACAATAATAGTGCCTAAGCTATGAGGATTGAGAGAGTTTGTAGAGAGTTGGCACATAAAGTATTTTGGAGGTATGTATAAAAGAAGGGAAGAAGACTTGAAGATAAACAAGTGGCCATCTAGCTGAGAAGCAACAAAGCCCACATGAAAGAAGCACACCAGCCTCTGTGATCATGAGGTGAGGTGTCCATAGATCAGGTATCAGGCATCAAAGAACAAAAAATCATATCATTGTGAATGAGGGGGAGTGTAGACTAGGGACCCAAAGCATATCAATAGGCAACTGGACATCCCCTTATATCAGGGTCACAGGGAAGAGATCAGTCAGTCAGGGTGCAGTGCAGCAATGAGGAAACATACAACTTTCCTCTAGTTCTTTAATGCTTCCTCACCACCTCACCCACTATCATGATCCCAATTCTACCTTACATATCCAGCTAGACCAAAGCATGTAAACTGGTACAGATAAGAACTAGAAACACAGTACGGAAAAGCCCCTCAGGACCAATAATGAGTGTAGTGATACCAGGAGGGTGAGGTGGAGTAAAAGGGGGGAACCAACCACAAGGTTCTACACATAACCCCATCCTGAGAGATGGGACAACAAAAAAGTGGGTAAAGGGAGACATCAGATAATGTAAGACATGAAAAAATAATAATAATTTATAAATCATCAAGAGTACATGAGGGAGATGGGGCAGGAAGGAAGGCGAAAAGTGAGGAGCTCATACCAAGGGCTTAAATAGAAAGAAAATGTTTTGAGAATGATTGTGGCAACAAATGTACAAATGTGCTTGACACAATGGATGTATTTATGGATTGTCATATTCGTCACCTGCACCATAATTCAAATGCCTCAATTTTTCTTTCATTTTCTTTATTCAACGTTCAACTTTTAAATTCTTGTGAGGCAAACACAACCATAACGCCTTAGGTCAAGCACACTCAACCCCTATGTTTCTGTCTTTGTAAGGACCTTTTGTTTTCTTTATGTCTGATGTTCCGGATGGTTTCTCATCACTCTTCAGGTCCTCCTGTCATTAATGCTCCCCGTCTAAAAATTGTTCTTAAGTGGTCACAAAATCCAGATGTAATCATATTTAATGTTAAATCTTGGCTCTTGGGGATAATTTTAATTGTCTTCAGCGTCAACTTCAACTTACATATGAACAATGGAGGGTGTACTCCACAGACACTCCGTGGCTTTGTTTTATCTCATTATATTGAACTTCTCCATTATCTCCCCAGAGATGCAGTTAATTGAAATTATATATATTCCATCTAGAGAAATCCATGTGTATAGATGCCATTTGTGTTTTTGAAAATTATAATTTTCTATAGTACTGCAAAATTTTATCATGTGATCTCTAGCTCAGTTTTTACCAACAAGGTCATATTTTCCACCACTTTCACTCTCTCTTTGTTTCCAACTTTTGCATTCCTAACACCAATTACATCTCGATTGCATGTTTAAGCAATTTCAGACCAAAATGTTGGTAAAATTCTTCCACTTAAGCATCACTAGCTTTAGTGGTTAGTCCATAAATTTGAATATCATTTATATTGACTGGATTTAATTGTAAAAATATAGAATAGTAAATTATCACAGACAGCATAGTATTTCACAAACATTAGCTATTTATATTTTTCTGTTAGTCTAGAGAGGACTACAAACAAATAAAAGTGAATTAAATATGGAATTGAAATATTGTTGAACAGCATAAAAATCCTTACATCAAAACTATAACGTATTTTATCTTACAAGGTAAGTACTTCTTGTTCTATGTTTGAAATTATACACGTGATAGTAACAGTCTTAACCTATTGAGTGATATTACCAGGCTTTGTACCAGGGATTTTTAATATTCATCCGGAAAACAAGTCAAGAATAAATGTCTTATCTATAGCACTTATAAAGAAATCTCCCTTCAAAAGAAATTGAGAGTTAGTGAGTTTCATTAAATTAACTAGAGCTTAATGTTTCTCACCTTAATTTTAAGGCACCCACAATTTTGAACCTTCAAAATGTGGTATTTTCAGACGGATATATTTGAAAATTCAAATATTTTGTTTATTACTAACTCAAATTGTTAATGGAATATGTTTTGTGCCATATTTTATATTTTATGATTGTAAGACACTTTTCATTTTATTACATACAATTGTATTTTCTATTTTTAAATACTAAGTTATTTAATTCACTTTTACAATTTTATATAAAATAAGCTTCTTTATATGATTGTTTCTATGTGAATGCCACCAAACAGATGGTAACTGAAACATGGGTGAAGACTATTAGCCATATAATGAATTCTATTGTACTTAAGCCAGTGCAATGTTTGTTAAATACCTATTGTCCCATAGAAATATATTTCTCAATGTTTATGGAAAGTAGAATGAAAAGAAAATGGAATTTTTCCCTCAAGTTTGTAAAGTCACCTTGTATATTTACTTTTTAAATGTTATCAGTTATTTAATATTTTACCAACTTAGTGAATTTGAGGTATGCTCACTTATCTAAAGTACATTTTCTATACTTTAATGTTTAGATCCTTTCTCAATTTAGAGGTGATGCAAAACTAGTGGTAGCATTTTTAGCTACATTAGCATACAAGGCATACTTCATAAGAATCACAGAATAATTGTTCTTTATATTTTCCAACTCCCTAAATAAACTTTTCCATCCAACTATACATTTCTACAGACAGAATATATAAATGGCATGTGTAAATAAGTGAAGTGGAATATATAAATACAGTTTATCACAATTCTTGCCTTTCTCAGCATTATTGAAAAGAACCAAACCTGGCCAGCTCCAGTTAGAATAATTCAATATAGAATTAAAAGCAATCTACCACTAATAGTTTTTTTTTTGGTGGGGAGGGCATCACTGCCCTCTGGTGGGGGTAGGAGGCCCAGCCTTGCTTTTGGAGAGCTAATGCTGGATTTGAACTGTCAAGCCAGTGGGCCACAGTCCTGCACTCAACCACTATGCCACCGGCGCTCAGCCCTAAATCACTAATAGCTTTAAATAGTAAAGCAGGATTAGCTAAGTATAAACAGTAATTTCAGTAAGTATTGAAACCTAGTATGAATGTCTTCATATATGTAATATAGATACTCATTTAAGCTGCTTATTTTGTTGCTGACAAAATAAAACACATTGTGTTAAGGTTCTCTAGAGAAATAAAACAGAACACTAATAATTATATATATTTATATAGATAGAAAGCTATCTAACATAAGAAATAAACAATTATCCAATCTATAAAACAGTACAAATAGCTAAGTGCAACTCATTTGCATGAGACAGCTTATAGACTCACAGTCCTTCGAGTCTTGAGGGCCACCGAGTAGTCCTCTGTAGAGCAATTCAACCATAAGCAGCAAACAGCAAGGCAGGTCACCAACAGTCAGGCAGATGACAGAGTCCGACAGTTCCCAGTTCAAAGGATTTATATTCCAGGAGCATGGCGAAGGAGGGCTTGAAGGAACCTCAACTCACAGCAACATAGTCCACGGATGAAGTATCCCAGGGGTAGTGTCGCTTGGAGATCAAGGCACAAGAAAAACAAGGCAGCTGGCTGGTCCAAAGATCCAAGAGCAAGAGACAAAAGGTGGGTATCACTGAGACATTTCTATCTTCACCCTTCCATGGATCTCACATGTGTTCGTTGGCCATGTTGTCACAACAAATCTGCCTAGCTTCTTTGGCCATGCTCGCACAAAAAAGCCTACCTATCACACACATTATGTATGCTATTCAACAATATTGGCTCTGACAAAATAAAATGTTATTAAGGACAAAATAAAGTCAACAAATCACGCTGTTAGAGATACATGTAGCCTTCAGATGAATAGAAGTTTAATATGGAGTAATTAATTATGAGAATAACTTTCATTTCTTTGTGGCCCTGAAATTTCAGAAGTATTCTGATGGAAAAGTCTATTAAAACACAGTTGTGGGCCTAGAGTCTTCAATTCTTGGAAATGACCCCAAATAGTCCACCTGTAAACTGGGACCAAGATTCATCACACACCGAGCATGCAGGGTAATGAACGACAGGAGGAAAGCACATGGGGCATTTCACAGGGGACAGCACGAGGCAGAGTGTTTCTTTATGTTCCAGTTTAACAGACAAATGCCTGGACATAAAACCCAAACACCTACAGCAATAATGAAAGCAACCAAGAGTTTCTCCATATCCTTTCTATTGTCGCATGTTGCTTTGGTTTAAAGGGTGTAGGAATGAAATTTTACTTGTATTTAGCTATTTTTAAATAAAAGGAAATGAAAAAATAAAAAACCTAACTTTTTATTGAGCAGGATAAATAAATACATATTTTATCAATAGAAATGGCTTTATGGATTATTAATGGAGCAATGTAAAAGTAAGACTATTATGCACAACAGCATAAATAAAAGTGTACATATGTTTTTTCTCTCTACTATCTGTTTGACTACTGCTAGGACAAGTTGAACTATAATTTTCAGGCAAAATTTTAAAGTACAACTATTGCCTCAACTGTAGCACACCTGTTTCGCTTGCTCACATGCACTCTTTCTACCTCTGTAACTAATTTTTAAAAGAACACATTGAAAGTATTCCAACTTATGTTACACGTGTTACAGAGCAGAACTACCTCATAGAGGGGTGAGTGTGTATGTCTGTGTGTGAGTCTTTAATCTTTAGGGAAGCAGAATGTCGTGCCTAGATCCACAGCCTGCTGGGTAAATTCAAACTGTCCAAGTTTAGGCTAAAAGTAGAGCAGAGGACACTCCAAGAAACAAGAAAACTTGTTTGCTTATTTAGCTTTTTTAGGAATTTTATTTGTTTAAAAACTATTCTTTTGCAAAACATCCTCAAAATATTGTTCAACTGAAAAAGAAATCACCTAAATTGGTTTGTCTTTTTCATTTCTCCTTTTTATTTGCAAATGATTAAAAATATAAATTATATGAACTTTCAAATGATTCGTTCAAATTGCAACATACTTGTGGCGGTCATGTGCTTATGTTAATTTCATGATTGAGATGTAGGGGTGGAGTCTAGTCTGTTAATCTGGAGATAGCCATTGAGTAACCAGTGAGGCCTCTGTGTGGGCAAGGCTTTCTCCTGAGACTTCTGGGAAATCTCGCGATATTTCCCTCATGGAGATGTGAAGGTTGTTGGGAGTTAGTCTCATAGACAATGAACTAGGGAAAAGACAAGATGGCAGTGTCCCAGGAGCTGAAAGAGCCAGATCAGAACCCACACAAGTTTGCCCTGATAGAGCCAGACCTCTGAAGCTAGAGAGGACATGTGGAGAGCCCTGCCAGCGTGGAGTTGCTTTTGCCACCACTAGATGCTGTTGACCCTGGACCCTGAGCCCTGCTGGCACTGGGACTCTGCACCCACCAGTCTGTGACTTCATGAGTTGGAAGGAGACATTATAGACTGGTAGGGGACACATGGGCTAAAATTGGACTATGACTTTGAGCTGAACTGGGTGTTTTCTTAATGTCCTGTTCCTCTTGTATATAAAGCATACGCTTATATCCATATGCATGTGTATGAAATTTGTTTCTTTAGCTTACCTGGACTATCACACTACTACATTTAGTGGATGGATTATAATCCCCACCTTAAAAATTTGAATATAACTATTTTGCACTTTCCTCATTATTCAATCAAAAATTAATAATGGGATGATTTTTTTATTTTACTGAACTATCACTAGCACACATGCCATTTTCATCAAGTAAGGGCATGTACTCATCACTGCTATCAACTTTGGGGTCTATGTTAGTCCAGGCAGACAAAAGGAACAAATTTCACAGACACGCATATGGATATAAGGAAAGGGTTTGTATTAAAAGGAATGGAACACTGAGAAAGCATCCCAAACCAGTCCAGCTCAAAGTCATAAGTCCGATATTAGCCCATATGCCCAATACCAGTATATAATGTCTCTTGCCGACTCATGTAATCACAGGTCAGTGGGTGCAGAATCCCAGCACTGGCAGGAGTCTCCCCATTGCTCCTCACTTCTAGGGCTCAGGGTTCATCAACAGCATCCAGTGGTGGCAGAAGCAACTCATCACTGGCAGGGGTCCCCATGTGGCCTCTCCAGCTTCAGAGGTCTGGCTCCATCAGAGTCAAGTGGTGTGGCTTCTCTGGCTCCTCAGACGCTGCCAGCTTGTCTTGTCTGTGATTAATCATCTCTGAGACTCACTCCCAACAACTGGGGAGATAGCTTCTCATCTTCACGAGGGAACTATTGCGAGATTTCCCAGACGTATCAAGAGAAAGCCATGCCCACACAGAGGCCCCATTGACTACTCAATGGCTATCTCCAGATTAACAGGCTAGACAGCACACCTACTTCTCAATCATGAAATTAACATAAGCACATGGCTGCCACCGGGTCTTTCCTTTCTTGTGCCTATCAACTCCTAATTCCCCCACTTTCTGCATCCATGCTCCCAGACAATTATCTATCCACTACCACCTTCATAAGTCCCCCACTCTGGTTTCCTTACCCAGACAAGCATTTGAAACAAAAGCAAGCAACAAACAAGGACCCCACAACAATGACCATAGGAAACAGGTAAAGACTTCAACAAAGGGAAAGCCAAGAATATTAAAATTTAAGATTCAATTCACAGAAGGTTTGGAAGGAGATTAAATTACAAAGTGTTACATTCCAGCCTAAACACAGCTGACCAAATCCACTTTACAGTTCTTTTTGTCTGAGATTATGCTCTGCTAAATTTCCTCACCTAGTTTACTTAGTGGGGTTTCCTATTGGGGTCCTTCTGATGTGGTCTGTGAAGGGTGCTAAGTAACTCAGAAGAAAAGAGCCTGAAGTCTGAGTTGTCTGTAGCACATTGCCTGGGGGTTGGTTGGGAACTTGGTCAAAAGTGCCCGCTGAGAGGGCTGAGCCCCGGTGGCGTAGTGGTTGTGCGCGGGACTGTGGCCTGCTGGGACGGAGGTTCAATTCCAGCAGTGGGGCTGGGCCTCCTACTCCTATCACCAGAGAGCAGTGATACCCAAAAAGAAGAGAAAAAAGTGCCCACCGAGGAACAGAATGCTGAGCACAGTTTCCCACTGAGGTGTCGATAAGCAAGGTGAAGCATCTCCCAACTCAGCCCGCTCCCCATCAGAGGTACAACTGCCCTCTCTAATACTGATATAACCTTTGTGCTGTTGATCTGATCTCCCAGTACAGTTCACTAATGACTCTAATAGAATTTGCTGCTAACTTGAGGTGGTGGTGATTAGAATTCTCTTTATATTTTGGAGCCTGTACAACTCTTCTATTTCTTTAGTGACTTTCCTCTTTGTAAGCTGTTGATTTCTCTTTTCAAATATATTAGGAATTGGTTTATGTATATCAAGGGTCTTTCACTGGGAGTATAAATATGAATTTTGGCAACACATTCCTGGCATATTGATCCTTTGATCATTGTGTAATGTCCATTCATATCTCTAATGTTACTTGCTTTGAGGTAAATTTTATCAGAGATTTGTATTGAAATTCATACATTTTTTATGATTGCCATTGGGCTAGTAGATATTTTGCATCCTTTGTCTTAAGTCTGCTTTTGTTTGTGAGTCTAACGTGTTTTTTTTAAGCAGCATATTTATGATTTTTGATTTCCAGTCTAGTATGCTACTCTTTTGATTGGTGTTTTTACTACATTGACATTCAGTGTTATGATTCATTCATGTGGATTTGTTGTTATTTTGCTTTATTTTTTTGATACATATTTCTTTTTGTATGTGGATTAATCTGTGTCTTTCTTCCTCTTCTAGTTCTGTGCTGTTTAGGGTTGCTATTTCCTTTTCTTTTTTGCTTTTTTTTTGGGGGGGCATCACTGCCCTCTGGTGGGAGTAGGAGGTCCAACCTTGCTCCTGGAGAGCTGCTGCTGGAATTGAACTGCCAACCCAGTGGGACGCAGTCCCTCACACAACCACTACGCCACCGGGGCTCAGCCCGCGGTCGCTATTTTCATTGCATTTCGTTCTCACTGTGCAACACTCTCAGATTTTCCTACTACTATTGTTGATTCTTAGATCACAGTAACTTGATTCTATTCTTTTGTAATACTGCCCTTATTTTCACAAATTTCTTTCGTTTTTTCTTTATTGAAAATACTTTTATTTTTTGCTCTTATTCGAGTGATAATTTTGTGGATATAGTATTCTTGGTTGGCAGGGTTCCCTCCCCACTGCCCTGTCAAAGTTTTGTATATGTCACTCTATTGTAGTTTTTTTTTTTTTTTTTTGCATCACTGCCCTGGTGGGAGTAGGAAACCCAGCCTTGCTTCTAGAGAGCTGCTGCTGGATTTGAACCGCCAACCCTGTGGGCCGCAGTCCCACACTCAACCACTATGCCACTAGGCCTCAGCCTCTATTGTAGTCTTATCTGTAGTTTCTAATGAAAAGTCCAAAATTATCCTTATTTGTTTCCCTCTGTACGTCATTGTTCTTCTTTCCCTAGCTGTTTTCAGAAGTCTTTCATTTTCCTAGATAGTGGATAATTTGATGTGACTTGTGGATTTTTCTCTGAGTCACCCCAATTTGGGATAAGCTCAGTTTCTTAGATAATTGCATTCTCTTCCTTTGAAATATTGTGGAGATTTTCTTCTATGAATTATTGCACAATTTTCTCTGCAGATTTTTCATTTGTTTTCTCTTGCATCCTGAAGGATCTAATGAGATGTGGGTTGTTGGTGTCCCACAGTATTATCAGACTTTCTTCAGATATATTTTTGCTTTCTGGTTGATTGTTTCTCTCATTGGCTGTAGTCAGAACATTTTTTGTTCAAGTTTGCTGATTTGATTTTCCTTTTCTTCCAGTTTATCCTTCAAGTCTTTTACTATGTTGGTTGTTTCTGATATTTCATATATACACCTATGTTTATTTCAGCAATTTCCACAAAAACAAAAACATAGAAACAACTAAAACCCCCAACTGAAGAATAACGAATGAGCAAGCTTTGGTACAGTGATACATTGGAATTTTATGCCTCAGTACTAAACAGCATTAACTCTCTCTCTCTCTCTCTCTTTTTTTTTTTTTTTTTGTGGGCATCACTGCTCCTGGTGGGAGTAGGAGGCCCAGCTTTGCTCCTAGAGAGATGCTGTGGGCTACAGTCCACACACAACCACTATACCACCAGGACTCAGCCCAGTGTTAACTCTGTTAAGTCCCACAAGAACTAGAGAATGATACACTTAGCAAATAAGGTTGGTCAATCTTGTGAAGGTAAACGTTTAACACCACCATTGTTATAAAGAAAAACAAAGAAGAACAAATGAGGTTTATGCACCAACAGACAGGACTTTGAGGACTATGAAGGAATCAGGGTAGGGGTGGGAACAGGGAGAGTGAGGGGCGAGGGAGGGGACAAAAATATAGGGTTTAATATGAAAAAAAGAAATAAAAAATTTTAAGAAAATATAGTTAAAATTGCTTCATGGAAATCCTCCAGATTCCTTACCCCTCAGATCTAATTATTGGTCTGAGTGGCTGAAAAAGGGAGGAAAAAGAAAACTAAAGGCGAATTGGAGTCTTTATTGACATATCAATTCATTTAAAACATTTAAAAATACAAAAGGTAGAATGTAAAAATCGACAATCAGAAAACATGCCCCTGCTTTTGGTGAAGGCTACCACCTCTTTGCCTCGAACAACAGGAATTTATCCATGAAGTATCGGGGCTGTGGTTGGAGGGTGGTGGGGTGGCAAGGTGGAAGGTGGCAATAGCGGGAGGAATGCGCCTTGGGGGTTAAGGGAAACTGAGGAGCTGATCAAGTGGTGACTTTAATTTCTTGCACTGTGAGGCTGTCTGTCATGTCGGGTTCCAGTGTGATGGGCATGACTGAGTAGGCTAGAATAAGACTTGTAATCAGTTCCTGCCCAAAGAGGTAAGCAGAACATCCTGAAGCAGCTCCAATCACCACAAATGGTGGGAAGGAGTGAAGGAGGCTGTGATAGTTACATAATCTCCTGTCAGCTTGAGTGAAGTGGTGGAGTCAAGCATGTCAATCAGGCTGTATCCAATGATGACTCCGTGTGGGCATGGCCTTTTCCTGAGGAGTCTGGGAACTCCTGTCTTCCTCCTCGAAGGTGGGACATACTGCCTTTCTGCTATACAGTCATGCTGACAAGCTTCTTGGAGCTATGCTGATGAAGCCCGAGCCCTGGAGCTGGTGAAGCCACATGGAGATTCCTAACATCACTAAGATGCTTCCACTGCCACGGGATCCACCAGGCTTTCTCCCCACTTACCTGTGATCTTCCTGCATTCAGCAATATTGCATATGCTGCGTAAGTCTAAAGAGGAATTTATCAGGCACATGAGCTAATATTGGATTTAAGAATTTGATCCGGATGGGGCTGGAATGTATTCTCAATATGCAATTGTTCTTTTATAAAAGCTCTTTCTTTTACACATATGTACGTCCATGAATTTCTCTAATCAACCCTGAATAACACGGACATTCAACTTGTTTGATGAAATCTGACTTTCCCCCATAAGAGCAAAAGAAAGAAAAGAGACGAAAAAAATTAGTGCATTTAGTTTCAAGTCAATGGCTTGGACTCCAAAAGCCAGGACTCTTTCCCACAGGGTTCTCTCTGGGATTCTCAGAGGGGATCCTCCTGTAGTTGCTACTAGGAAGCTACTAGAAGATCTCAAATACTTTCTTTTGGAAGCTGTAAAGAAGCATGGCATGTGAATTTCTCTCAGTCAAGAACAACAGGAAGTTGTAAAGAAGCATGGCATGTGAATTCTCTCAGTCAAGAACAACAGCAATAAAGGGAGTCCCACAATCTTTTGTTACCAAACATTCATTTACTGGGTCCCACAATTTTATTTCAAATTATCTTAAGTGGGTTCACATTATCTACCCTTTCATAGAAAACCTTTTGGAGTATCCTCATCATTTAAAGTCACATAGATACTAAAGCAAATGAGGCCTCCCGATAGGAGATGTTCTAGAGCTTGACGATGACAATACAACTGGAAAGAATGTATGGCTAGAGATAGTCCCCAATTACAAAATTTCTGTGGGATGTTTGACTTTATCAGGGAAGTTATAGAAATATTCAAAAATACATATTTCAACTGAATCTTTAATGACCTCTATTATCTAATAATGAAGTAAATGAAGATGTTTCAGATTGACAGCAAGAACAGTAACTCAACAGTCCAATCTAGATAACTCCTGGAAGTGCATATAAAGTTGGAGAAGAACTATCACTGAGTCTGTTACAAAAAATTAAAATAGAAATATATAAGAGGGGCATATCTTAGAGTCTTGTGACCATATCTGATGTTGATTTTGCCTGTATGCAAAAGAGAGTCACTGAATGATTTAAAGCAGGTGTTAATAAGGTTGGCAATTTAGAATAATCAACTTGGAAGTTGTGTGGTGTGTTGACTAATGGATTGGAGTCAAGGATTCAATTAAAAAGCTACTCTAGTACTCTAGGGCCTGAAATACTGGAACCTAGTTGTGGAGCAAAGGACAGGTCTGAACAATTTGGAAAATAAAGAAAACGGGGGTCAGTTTTTCAACAAGAAAGAAAACATAAGAAAGGGAAAAGGAAGACTAGGATCAATGCAGAACTTTGCATTGGGAAACTAAACAGATGTGTTGCTATTCAATAGGGTTAGAAATATGGTGACAGAATGTGCTTGGCATGAAATTCAGTGAGCATAATTTTTGACACATTGTTGGGTCTCACAGAATTTGTTATGACTTGGTAAAAATGTCAATTAGAAAGCTGGAAATATGGAACTGGAAATCAAGGCATAGATCGAGGCTAGAGAGAAAAATGTATACATAAAAAAACCTTTTTGTGTGAGTGTCAACATCTGTGAGAGTCTTCTCAGAAGAGAATGAACAAAGAGTCAATATCAAATTACCTTGCGTATTAAATTTGTTCCAGAAGCATTTGTTGAAACAAAAAACAAAAAGAAAAGAATCAGCAGAAGTTATCACTAAGATGGATTTTCCTATTTAGTTTATAAGGGTTTTGCTATAGTGATATAGTCAATGAGCATATGCGAGAGGCAAAACTTAATTTCTCCACCTGGGTGGACTTAAGCTTTGTTCTCGAAAAGGTTTAGTTTTAGGTCTTTCATATATAACTTACTATTTTTATCCTTTTATAGAAAGAGAAATGGGACAAAGCTTAAATATCTAATGGATATTTCAGTAATACATTTAGAAAGAAATCAAGTCTAAGAATTAAATATAATTGACACTGCTCTTCGATGATCCTGCATTATAGTGATTGTATTTATTGTGCTTATGAGAAGAATTCAATGGATGGATTACATTAAATACTAGGTAAATATCAGAATGTAGATTTTAAAAGCTCTGGAGAATATGGATTGGTTACCTCTAGCTAAAATAAACAAAAGTAGCAAAGACACTGATATGGGTTACCAACTCTTTTCCTTTTCCCTTCAGGGAACAAGGTAATCTGCATTTCCTAGCTGTTTCTACACTAAGATAGGCTGCATGCTTGAATTCTGGCAAATTATTACACATGGAAGTGATGCAAATAACCTCAATGTTATTCTTGTTACCTGTTATCACCTAACAAATTATCACAAAGAGCAATCAAAAATTGCACTAAGGCTTTAGCTTAGTTTATGTAGATCAAAAGTCTGAACACACCATAAATGACTCCTCTGCTCAAAATTTTCATAATTTTGGCTGAGGCTGTATTTTTTAGTTTGGGTTAATTTTATTTAAATACTATTTTATTGAGTCTTCAGTTCATGCTTATCTGCAAAACCTGGTTCTATTTAGCGAGCAATATGCAAAAAGTACTATGGTATGGGTTATATGTTTCTCCATGGGTCAACATTCATGCTGATTCTGTGTGGGATGTTATTCCCAGTCATCTGGCTTCTCTCTCTCATGACTCGTCTGTCTTGGCTTTAGAGTAATTGCTGACCATTTGGTTTTATGTAGGTGATTTTTCTAACGGTGTACAATTCTCACAGATAATATTCGTGATTTATGAGCCAATATGTTATTTAGTTAACAGGTATCCTCAGGGAGTAGTTTTGATTCCAGATTTATTAAATTCCTCAAGGCAATTTTCTTGGGGAGTCCTCTGGTTTCAACAGATCCTGTAAGTCTGTACGTTTTAAGAATATGAATTTCATTCTCTATCCTTATCCCCCTCTATCAGGATTCATCTGTTGTGCTTCTGTCTAGAATGATCATTGATTGTTGCCGGACACCATAGTTCCTCTGCTCTCTCGGTAGGTGAGGCATGAAGTGTGTGCTGTAGATGAATGCCTTCCTGCTTCCTTGGCTTCTTTCTTGTCTTTTCCTCCAAATGAGAATAGACCTAACGTTGTATGCTAGCTGACATTAGATGACCATTCATGTCTTTAGGATCTCAAAGGCTGCTCATCAAAGTTTAGATATAACACATGCGGAATAATGAAAGCTACCAATTGACCAAGTTGTCCCGTGAAACTTGTCATAAGACTTCAAACCCAAACAACCAATCCCACTTGGTATTTGGTTATGTTTAAGAAGTACCTGGAAGAACCTACAAAATCAACTACATTAAAAAAATGTGAGGAATATGTAATGACTCGCAATTAAAAAATGGTGCTACTCTGAAATGTGCATCAAAATAGTATTACTGTTATTTTTGCCATAGTGTATTATATACAAGGTTGCCCTAAGTCCATGTTGATCTAGTAGAGGAGTCTCTTGCCTTAATGGATGGCATTTCCTCTAGACGGCTGAATGAGCATAATCTCTTATCCTCCCTCCTCTTTTACTGCCTCAGATTGTGAACAAGAAATAAGCATCTGCTATATTAATATCTTGAATTATTTTATACGGAGGTAATCTAGCTTGATTAATACAGAAATTGGTATCAACTCTTGATAGTGTGATACATATTACTAGCTATCTTCCAGTTTGTTTCATATTTCTTTATTTTCCTAAGAATTCAGTCTAGACATCATCGATCAGTTCCTATGTGCTTTAGACCTAGGGCTGAGGAATTGATTGTGAGCCATTAAGCTTTTTTTAATCTATACAAAGACATCAGTTTGAAAGCTAACATGCTTTTAATGTACACTATACATACTTTGTTAAGGAAAAAAACCTCAGAATGCAAAGTACTAGTCTTTACACATCGAGAACAAAGTTGAATGACACCCTATCAAGATTGTGTCCCTTGTCTCATAAGAACCACTGATGGTGTAGGGTTAGGGTTAACATAAAGAAAAAGAAATATTAAAAAATTAAGAACTCCTGGTGATGCACTGGATGGGCATTTAGCTGCTAACTTAAAGGTCAGCAGTTTGAACCCACCATCTGCTCTACAGGAAAACAATGCGAAGTCCATTCTGTATAAAGAGTCTACTATCTATAGTATTTGAGCAGCTCTGCTCTATAGATGATAGGCCATATATGAGTCAAAATTGACTTGAAGGTAGCAGACTCTGTCTCATGCTGTTGTTAGTGACCTTATGCACAACAAAACAAAATACTGCCCAGTCTGTAGCCATCCTCACAATTGTTCCTATGCAGGAACCCATCCCTGCAGCCACTGCGGCAGTCCATTTCACTGAGAGTATTCCTCTTTTTCACTCATCCTCCACTTTACCAAGCATGATGTCCGTCCACAGGGACTGAGCTCTTCTTCCAATATATTCAAACTATGTAAGATGAAGCCTCACAACCCTTGCCTCTAAGGGGCATTCTGGCTGTATTTCTGCCAAACCAAATGGTTTTTCCTTCCAAAATTCTTTTCCAGCACCACAATTCAAATGCAACAATTCTTCCTCAGTCTTCTTTAATCAATGCCCAAATTCCACATACATATGAGATAATTGAAAATCCCATGGCTTGGGTCAGGAGCACCTCATTTCTCAAAGGACCATCTTTGCTTTTTGGCACTCTAAAGAGATCTTGTGCAGCAGAATGACCTAAGGCAGTGTGTCTGTGGATAACTTGACTACGGCTTCCATGAGCACTTTCTTGACACTGCAACCTTTTCTCCATTTAGCATGAGGTCACCTATTGTTCTAGTTGTGATGTTTCTGGCTATCTTTACATTGAGCTGTAGGGCATACTACAGGCCACCATCCTGGATCTTCACCAACAAGCTTTCTTCTCCCTACACCCTCCCCACCACTACCATGAGAAAGGACAGGATTGGTTGAAAGAGGGAAGTGGATTAAAAGGATGTAGTCATATATTATTTTGGTCTCTGAGGAAGTGAAAAGATGACATTTGGAGGAGAATGATAACTACAAAGAGAATCCCCTTTGATAACAAGTTGAGTGAGACTGTGTTGGAAAAGCACCTAGAATTCCAAGAACTGAATGAGCAGAAAATCCTGCCAAGGACACAGACGTCAGGAAAAGCACCCCATGGTACTTCCCAGGGTATATATGACCCTACCCACTATATGCTCAGGTTGACATAAGGGGAGAAGATGCTGTGGGATATAGACTAACTTTCACAAGTCAAGCTGCCTTTGTCTTGGTTACAGAAAAATAACATTTGCAATAATTGAGGAACTTGGTGTTGGGACTTATAGGTCATACCCGAGGATTTGTTCTGACAAGTTGATGGTAGCTAGACCAGGAAAAAAAACCTCATCTGGGAAGTTGATAATTAAGAGGTATTCCTTTTTCTCACCAATCAGGACTGGCAAATGTATACTAAGGCTCAGAGATCCTCTTGCCAGTGAATGGAGAGGGACTTGACTTCTCTTAGACAAAGTAAGTTTAAACTATTAAACTGCCTCATGATGATTCTGAACGATATCCCTTTACTATAATCAAATATCCTACAAACTTTTGTTTGCGGGAGGGGGGTGGGGGCAGTCACTGCCCTCTGGTGGGAGTGGAAGGCCCAGCCTTGCTCCTGGAGAGCTCCTGCTGGATTTGAACTGCCACGCAAATGGGTTGCAATCCCGCACACAACCACTATGCCACCAGGGTTCAGCTCAATATCCCACAAACTTTTTCAACTCACTTCACCATAATAATCACAATGCTTCATCTTACATACTTTGGACATATTGTTAAAAAAAGATCAATCCCTTAAGGACATCATGTTTGGTAAAGTGGGGGATCAGGGAAAAAGAAAGGTCCTCAAAGATCAACACAGCTGTTGTAAGGATAGCCTCAAATTTAGGAACAGTTGCTAGGATGGCACCAGCCTACAGAGTGTTTTACTTTATTGTGCTTAGGCTCACTATGGGTAAAAACAGACTTGATGACACCTATCAATAAGAACAAGTATAACAAAACAGATGGTCCTGCAGAGAGTATTTTTCTTCTGGGAGTTTATATGGATCATCTTGATGAATTAAAGAAACAAAAGATAGTGTGTGTGTGTGTATATATATGTATATATACATATATACATATACATATATATACACACACATATATATTAAATGCTTTTATTAGGGGTTCTTACATCTCTAATCACAACCCATACATTCTTTCAATGTGTCAAGCACAGTTGCACACATGCTGCCATCATAATTTTCAAAGCATTCTCTTTCCCATTTCTTCCAGCTCCCTCCCATCCCTCAAGAACACTTCATAAGCTATAGATTATTTTTTCCATATCTTACATGTCCTCCATTGCCCCTCACCCACTTTTCCATTATCTGTCCTCCTGGAAGGGATTTCTAGTTTAATCCTTGTGACCAGTCCCCGCTTTCTCCTCCCACTCTCCCCTAATCTTCCTGTTATCTCTACTTTCCTTGTTGGCCTTAACGGATTTATCTATCCTAGATTCCCTGTGTTGCAGGCTCTTATCTGTAGCAGTGTGCTTACTCTGGACTAATCTGATTAGTAAGGTATAATTGAGGTCATGATAGTGGGTGAAGGAAGCATCAAAGAGCTAAAGGAAAGTTCTGCATTTTATCTGTGCTATACTGCACCCTGACTGGATTATCTCTTCCCTATAACCCTCCTGTGAGGGGATATGCAATTGTCTACAGAGGGACATTGGGTCTCCACTGCATGCCACCCCCCAATTCACCTTAGATATGGTTTTATTCTAGGTCTTAGATGCCTGATGCATGATCCTATCGAGACTTCATGATCAAACAGATTGGTGTCCTTCTTCCATGTGGGCTTTTTTGCTTCTGAGCTAGATGGCCTTATTTATCTACAAGGTAAGACCCCAGACACTATATCTTTTGATAGCCAGGCACCATCAGCTTTCTTCATCACATTTGCTTATGCACCTATTTTGTCTTCAGTGATCATGTCAGAAGAGTAAGCATCACAGGATGCCAGATTGCTAGAATGGAGTGTTCTTGTTTTAAGGGAGTGACTTGAATTGAGGCCCAATGTCCATCTGCAACCCAATGTGCATATATATATATATATACATATATATATATATATATATATATACACATGCCTATATTTAGGCCTCTATAAATGTTCTTTGCCTTCTGATTCTTTCCTATCTATTTCCTTTTTACTTCCTCTTGTCCCACCATCATGGTTGGTCTTCATTTAGGTTTAGTAATTCCTCACTGCTACATTGTTCTTGACTGAGCCCCAGTAGGCATCCTATGACCTTTTTTCCATTGATTTTTTTTCAATTGCTGTTCCCTTTCCCTGGGTTGGTTCTCCCCTTCCTTTCTCCCACCTCCCCTTCTTCAGCATCTTCCCTTGGCTTTATTCTTTTCATCTACAAATTATCCCACCTATCTTATCTATATAGACATGTAGATATATCAATAATCGCAAAAACCTGGCAAGTTCACAATTAAAAAACAAAAGAAGTTGAAACTAAAAAAATAATAACAGCACAGGAAGCAAGAACAAAATAAAAGCAATAAAAAGAAAGCCACTGACAAAAATGGAAAAACCTATAATTAGTTTAAGGTCTGTTTGTTGACCTTTATGAGTGTTTTCCAGTTGAGTGTGATGGGGTGTCATACTCTGTCTCCCAAATCTATTTTTAGTATTCCCTGGGGGTTTCATCAGTCTGCTCACCCTTGCTGCTCTGCTGCATACCCTCAGTGCCTCACCCAAGAATGATGGAGCTTGATGGTGGACTATCCCCACACTGTGACTCCAGTGCTATCCCCCACAGCATCATGGTTAAAGATGGAGAGGGATGAGGGGGCATCCTGGCCCACCAAGCCCCAAGGATGTTGTTGCTACTCAGAGCAGACATTGCACTGGGAGAATTGTATAGCGGGCCCCACTATGAATAGTATACTTTAAACTTGGAAAGTTTGATCTCATCCCTTATGACTTATGAGAAAAAAAGAGTACCATGTGGGCACCTCGTAACAGGAAGGAAGAAGAAAGAGGAGCATGTGGATTTAATCCATGTCCACTTTCGGGGGACTCTTAGGCTGATTCTCACCCACAAACCTGGTGAAAAACAAATCTGGCAGAGTACCCTCCCTAATATGGGGCCCTAATAGGAGAGTAGAAAACTCTCCTATAATATTGGAATAACTATTCCCCCTGCATATAAGAATTGAGATCCCCCTCAGGAAAGAGGGGTGGGAGAACTAAAAGAAGAAAAGAAAAGAAAAGGCATTTAGTCTGAATCTTTAACCGTCTACATTATATCTATACATGAGTGGGCTTATGAACTGGCAATATTGAATGTTCCACCACTCGATGAAATACAGGCCCAGATTGAGATTATTTATGGAATTGGTGCTGCTAGATGCCATTAGTCTGCTTTGACTCAAAACAACCCCATGTACAACAGAAAGCAGTATGATTTCCTGGATCCTGTGCCATCGCTAAAAAAAGGTTTCTAAAGAGAAGAGGTAGCCCCACCCCTAAATTGTTAGATGAAATACATTTCTTTAGTATTTAGTAGAGGAGGCATAGTGGTGTGCACTCTTCTTATGACTTCTTTTTCTTCTGCTCACATCTTAAAATAGTTATTTCTGTTCCATTCTTGTCATCTTTATTTCATCTTCCAAACGCTGGCCTGAATCCTTCGGGGTACATTCATGTCCACCAAATCTGACTCCAGGCTGACTCCTGACCCAGAGCCTCACTCTGTTATTCACACATCCTTCCTGGACAACACTGTTAATAGCTCTTCTATCGCCGAGGAGACAGCAAATCAACATCTATCTCATTACTACCTGACATCTCTTCGTGTTTCCCCCTGCCGTCTTCCACTATCACAATGAAGTACGAAGAAGTGAGTTCTTGTTCGAGATTTCTTTTCTATCTCCTTCCGCACAAGGCAGATAAAAAGAGTTTTGTTTCAAAGTCAGAGAAACAATTATCCAACAGAAATGTGAAATTATTGTTTTTAGCATATCCCTTATCTATGTTTCTACAACTCGGAGGTCGATGTCTCCATCACTCTCTTTCCCCAAACTACGCACCCTCTTAGAACTACACCACCTCAAAGCCCTAGCTTTGGCATACTTAAGGGATTCAAATCAGGTTCCTTTGAAATGGTCTTTGAGTTTGGAGAACAAAATCATTTCAAGGGGCAAGGTCTGGGGTAAGGTTTATTATTCTTGTTGAAAATATTACTTTTTATTTTAGATAATGATAAATATAATTGAGATGATAAGTCTCTAATAGTTTTATTTAGCTTTAATTAACATATTGCACAACTCAATAGACTGAAAAAACTTACTGTGATGAGTTGATTCTAACCCATAGTGACCCTACAGGACAAAGAAAGAATCGTTCATGGATAGCTTTGGGGAACAGAAGATGACATAACAGGAGATTGAGAACCAGACACAAGATTCCCTTCCAGCAGAAAGCAAAGGGGATTGGAGTATGCTTGGTCTCTTTCCTACACAAAAGACCATAACCAAGATGGTATCATCAGGATGTGACCTGATTGATAGGTGGGGTTCCATTCCTACCCTTACACAGGAGTATCTAGTGGCATAATCTCTAACCATCACCCATGCATATATCATATTCTAATTCTCCATTCTTCTAGTTGTGATCAACAGATTTGACCTTGACTTTGAAGTATACTAAGTGAAATTGCTGGGTTAAATTCCACACAGCGCCAGTGTCACTGAGGATTTCCTGAATTCTTGCCAGGAGTTCTGCACTAGATTACATTTTCAGCAATGGAGCATAAGACACTCTATATCCATGTGAAAGTGTCCTGTCAGCTCTAAACATCGCAAATAGTTTCCTCTTACTCGCCCTTCTTCTAGATTTGCTTCATATTGGTAGAACTCATGACTAGAAAGTCTTCATATAAGAAAGTAGATTGTATGTTCTAGGCTTTTTTGTTTTGTTTTTGGCTATTTGAAGTAGGTTTATGGTATATATTTTTAATCCACATATTTAAAATGTCTTTTTCTTATTATAGCTATTCCGACAATCCATTTTCCATATTTATTTTTCTCAATTATCCTTGTTAGTGGAGTGGTTAAGCACTTCATTGATATACCATTGCACCCCGCGACTCTTCTGGTCTGATGCCTGGTGATCTGTTCCTGTATGAGCATTTCCACTCTGTTGTGTGTGGGCACTAATAGTCAAAGTGGACTTCAAAGTACCTAGAAATGATTGCACTCTAGTTTTTCTTGCCAACGAATGTTTTCCTGTGCCTTCTTGGAGAGTGTCCATATTCCAAGATCAATCTTTGTCTCCAATGATTAGTCTTTCTATATTCTGTTTTTATTTATTTGTTGCTCAATACAACCTTTTCCTAACCAATTCCATTCTGTTTCAAATTTCTCCATTGAACTTCATGCTTTAATGTTTTTTTCTCATTTTAAAAAATCGATTTTTAATGAGAGTGTGGAAGGAAGGTAGGGTAGAAAGGGAGAACAGATTGCAAGGATCTATATATAACCTCCTCCCTGGGCAGTGGATAGTGGAGGAGCTGGTGAACAGGGATGTCAGATGGTGTAAGATATGACAAAATAATAATAATTTATAAATTATTAAGGGTTTATGGGGGAGGTAGGAGGGGGGAAATTAGGACCGGATACCAAGGGCTCAAGCAGAAAGAAAGTGTTTTGAGAATGACAAGGGAAACAAATGTACAAAAGTGCTTGACACAATGGATGTATGTGTGGATAGTGATGAGGTGTTCAAATGTGCAATAAAATGATTTTTTAAAAACATTGCTCTTTCTGTTGCAGTAGATTTGCTCTTTTCATTAGTTCTTCTATATATATATATATATATATATATATATATGCAATCTTTGGATAAATAGAAAAATGAACATTATAAGATGTGCCAATTACTTGGACAAGTAACCATTACTAGGAAAAAGTTATGTAAGCCCAAATCCCAACTTGTTTCTCTTGGTTTATATGTGGTAACTACAGTGTTGTAATTTAGACTTATATGCTCCCACCTTGATGTACTACTAGGAACTTTCTAATAACTCTGCTTCTATCATGGTTTTTATTCAGAACCCTGGTCCTCTAATCTTGTCAGTCCATTTAGGAAAAGCACAAGTGGAGGTGGAGAGAATGTCACAGTCACCACCATTTATGTACACTCACTGGTAGTGGCTCTCCACCACACCACGCATACAAGCTTCCAGCCTCCTCATATACCACATTGTTTAGTAGAGAGCGGGGTGAGGGCTGATTTTTCTTGTTCAATGGAAGTAAAAGTTCAAATGAGAAAGAGGAACAAATATGAAGAGTGCTTTAGCTGATTCATGTGAGGCTCCTTGCCTTCTCTATTCTGAAAATGTCTGTGCAGCTATTGTATGAGGGTGTGTTGACTAGAGAAACAAATGTATAAGAATGTTTTATATCAAGGAGTTTCCCAGCACAGCTCAACTCAAGTCCATCAGTCTGATACTAGCCCGCAAGTCTCTCTCCTGACTCCAACAGCCCCATGCAATCACATGGACTGCAGGAAGATCAAGGCTGGAGGGGGGTGAGTGGAAAGGCATGTGGAGCCAAGGTTGGTGGGAACATGGGATGAAAACATGGTGGGGCCCTGGTAGTTGTCAGGGTTCCCAGCAAGCAGGAAGGTGAAGGAGGAGGGACAAAGGAGGAGGGTGAGGGCACTCCTTAAAAGAAAACCATGCCCTGCCTCCCAAAGACAGCATCAGACTTTGGTCTGATTGACAGGTTGGACTCCACCCCTACACTTTTATAAATTGTCAGGTTGACATAAAATGATCTATTGCAACCATCTATTCTTGGTCCATCAAACTTTTCATAAAGATCAAAGACAGCAATTATCTAAGGACAAATATAAGAATGATTAGGAAAAAAGGAGCACTAGGAAGAGAAAACCCAAGAGGGCAGATAAGAGGTATTTTATTGTGGAAGATTGCATTCCATGACCTGAAACAATGTATATTAATTGTTGAAGAGATAACTGGTCTACTCAGTAAGCTTTCAACCGATTCACAGCAAAATCAAAATCGAAAGATCTCACTAAAGACCTCTCACAGTTTTTTATTGCTGGTTAAGTAGAGTGTGTCACAACTTCAGAAAGCATTATTCAACACTGCACCTTGCCAAAGCAGTTACTGGAAATACAATGCACTCACCAGCATTCTACATGGAAGCTGCATCAGTGGAAAACCTTACTCTAAGTTAATTTGTAGTGCTTTACCCAGGCAATCAAAAAGTTCTTCTGTCTGAAGCAAATACTCATCAGCCTATAAATATGGCCTCCTAATCGAATGGGTCCACATTTGGGGCCCATAGCAAGGCACAAACAATACTTCAGATGACAAGTGATAGAGACCATTTATTGTCACAGAAAAATCATTAGAAGTCATTTTTAAATGCCATAGTTTTAAATTCCAGGTTAAAAAATTAACACTACTGGATTTCTAATAACTCTTGGCAATTGACAACCAGACAGAACCTGGCAAAGGGGAAAGAGATTGATCATGGAAGTAATTTCTAGCACACAAGGGAGACAGAGGCACTCTTCCTCCATGGCTTCCCAGTTCAAAGGAAGGGCAAGGGCTAATTGGATGCATTTCCTTTTCACTGCCAGATAAGAGATAGTGAGAGAAGGTGGGTATGACAAGGTAGGACATCTACACTTTCCTGATACTGGTCTGCATTGGCCCTTGGTTGGGGCCTAGCAACAAGGAAGCTATGAACGGGAGTGGTGTGGTACAAGGGTGTACATATCTGGGAATGTATGGGATGCTACAGAAATCAGCCAAAGTGGTTCTGCACGGCTAGAAATCTTCTTACGGAAACACACAGCCTTGACTTCCTACCGTGGAGCAGTTGGGAGGTTTGACCTGACAACCTTGTGCTCAGCAGCCCAATCCATTATACCTTCAGGGCTTCTTTGGTTGTTTTCGGCATTTAACATTTTTTATATTAATTGCTTTCTTACTATGCATAATATGGTTCTATGTTGTTAGACATGGTCAACCAATTTATTTCTTTTCGACATTAATGCAACCAGACCATGGACATTTTATTCAGAGTTCTCAAACAAATTTAAATGCTTAGCTAGAAGCTCGTGAGGCTGTGGTTTGCCTTTCAGGTAAATAACGTATGAAGACAGAGGGGCGCAATGTCAACATTAATCAATATTTGATTCCGCTTTGAGTTGGAATAAAACATTCCTAAGACACATGATGAGACCACACTTTATAAAAGAGAGACAAGAGCCAGATAGCTTTTGATTTGTTTCTTCAACTCTTGTCTGATTGTTCCAGATAGAAGTTCTCCCTTTAAACTAAAACAGATATGGAATCTTTGTGCACATATTTAAAGTCTGATACTTTTATCAGAACTTGACTCCTTTGTTATCTTCATTCTTTACAAGGGAGTTTCAGGCAGTTGCCTCTCATGTCTCTCCTTTGATTTGATGGCATGATTTACACTATATTATGCTTATAGTAGTTCTAAAGCAAATAAAAATTAAATATATAATATAAGAAATAATTTCACACACAAAAAGATAAAGCGACCAAATTGACAAAGTATTTGGCACATAGCACTCCATATGGCTAAGAAGTTTCTTTGCAATCATTTTGCAAATACATCATAAGAATATATGCATATATTGTGTGTTTGTGAGCAGATAACAATTTATTCTATATAATTTATACAATTTATTTCTATTGGGATAGAAAGTAATAAGCATAATATAACAGAAATATAATATGGGTTTCAAAATTAAGGAGAAAATGACAGAAGTTAAATACTTGATCATAAGTTAATTTCTATAAGCAATTTAAATGTTTTAAGTTCAATGCAGAAATAGTAGAAAAGTGTGCTGATTCATGTGCACACATGCACATTGTATGTCTCTATGTGTATGAACTATTCTCTTCTATTTCCAAATTTCCATATCCAACTCTGAAAGACACATGAATGTAAGTTATTGAATTTGAGATTACTCATGAGGAAATCTAAAGGATGTTCAATTAGCAGGACCTCCTCGTGTTACACAAAGGAGAAGAATCCATTTCTACATCTGTCCAGGGCCAACTGCACAAGGCAGAGGTCAGACCAGCCTAGACTCTCAGCTTTCTGTATCCTTATTCTGATACCAACTGTTTCTCTCCCTCCACTCCACTTCTCCTCTGGGTTTAATAATCTATTGAAAAGGCCCCACAGAACTCACAGACAATTCTCACAACTATGAGAGTTTAATCAATGAAGTTAACAAAGATGCCAAGTCAGAATCAGAAAACATTAAGTATATTATCTCTGGTTTGCAGTAACACAACAGTTCAGCTAGTAGCCATTGCAGTTCAGTCTCTAGCCAAGTGTATTTTTTTGATTCTCTTGACTTCTCCATGATCCAAGAAACACACAGACTGTTCTGCCTCACAGTCTCAAAACTTTGGGGTCTCAGTGATGCAGCCCTTCTCCTCTTTGTCAGTGTGAGTGCTTAGTGCTGGCCTATGGTCTCTCTGCTTCGTCCGCTGGTCTTAGCATCCTGCACTGCAGTCAGGGATATTGAATATGTTCTGATAGCAATTCCCTTCCTTGACTGTGGGTGGTCCTGAGATTCTGTCTGTAAGTGGCTCTCTTATGCACAGCAGAAGGGTTTTGATGGAGATGTGATGGAGATGGTCTTTCAGCAGACCATAAGCCCAAAGAAAGATAGGTTTCTCACTTGATTTGTACCTTTTAATGATAAGGTGTAGGCTCAAAATATATCTCACATATCTCAATTAGCATAACACAGTGTGCTTTCCAAAATGGAATTATAACCATAGGCATAGGAGCTAGAATTAACAATACAAAGGGATTATGAATAAAAGAAGCAGATTAAGAAATTTAACTTCTCTGCAGGTGTTCACCAGAAAGGATCAAAAAATTACAATCAGGTTTAAATGCAGAAATATATGAGTACATAAAACCTGTGACTATTTGTAAGAGATATTGTAACATTGAAGTAACAAATTAAGTATATATAATTTTAAGTATATATAATTTTTAAGATAAGTTAAATAGCAAGTATATGAGAACTATTTCCTATAAATGAAAAAAGGCTTCACCATCATATTAAAGTGTTATGCATGATGCTGCTAATGCAGGAATAAGATTCAAACAGATGAGCAGTCACAGAATACACTAACTCTCGTGCTTGATAAAGCAGTCAGTGCTGGAAGGGAAGACCTTGGGTGGCAACAGTATAGTCACACAACCGTGACTTTGAGTGTAGCACAGGACCTAAGAGGTTCTTCGGTCTTCTCCAAGGAAGACAGATAAGGCTGTCTGCTTCCCCTGAAGAGCTGCACTCCTGGAAGCCCCAAGAACAGGTCTATACTGTCCTATAGACAAGGAATCAGATTGATGGAATCCAATTGTTCAGACAAGGAATCAATTTGAAGGTGGTGGGTTTTTTATCCACTAATGTCATACAGAAAAGCTGAACACACTCGAAGTGAATGCACATAATATGCACAATGCACACAACCTACCATATCTGTACACCATTTGCTTGATTATCAATACATCTGATACCCTCACAACCATTAACACTATCCCAACTCACAGTGACCTTAGCCAGGGGAGATTGCCCCTGTATGGATTTCTGAGACTGGAACTATGTAGGGGAGTAGAAAGTCATATTTTTCTCCCTCAGAGCAGCTGGTGGATTCCAACGCCTGAGTCACGTTAGCCACCCAATCATAACTCAATAGGCTTCTGGGTTTCTATATTTTTGGTAAAGGGTCAGTTTTGACTATGTAAGTTCCTTTTATTCAACCAGCTTGAGATAACCCCATTCCACGAAGAAAATATATTTAGATAAACTTTCTCAGAATAAACATATAAAATAAGTCTCTGCAAAGTGCAGTGTTATGAAAGGTTAGAAGAGTTGAAATGCGATAAGTTCAGTGGCCATGATGAGTTTCTAGCATGGAAAGATGGAAGAATCAAAACATCTCTTTTACTCACTTCTCCGTCACTCACTAGCTCAGACCTTAAGTCAAATATACAAACTCATTGAATCTCAGCTTATTCCGATGGAAAACTGGGAATATACCACCTATTTCTACCTCCTAACAAAGTCATTTGCTACAGATTCCCAGCTTTGATTTCAATCGTGTGTCCTGATAAACAGCTCACCATTTTCTGAGCTTACTTTACCATTTTATTTTAATAAACAAAAAAGTATTGGCATTGTTTTTCATTTGTTCAACTACAAAAATAATTTAGAATGTTCTAAAAATGAAATTTATTTAACTTTCTTTTTCTTCAAAGACTTTGTCAAGAGGCAGCCTTTATATGTTCTGCACTTAGAATTGTGATCTACTCTTTGTTCTAGATATAGCTCAAGAACCAGACTTCACAGGAAAGAGAGGAGCAGTCAGGGTGCAGTACAGCACTGGTGAAATATACAAATTCCCTTGAGCTCTTTGGTGTTTCCTTCACCCCAATACCATGACCTCAATCCTACTTTACAATTCATATTTGTCCAGAGCACGGACACTGCTATAGATAAGAGCCAGCAACACAGGGAAGCCAGGATAGATAAACCCCTCAGGACCAACAAGGAGAGTAGAGATACAAGGAGGATGAGAGAAGGGTGAAGGGAAGAAAGGGGAAATGTATCACAATGGTCAGCCTCCTAGAATCCTCTCCCAGGGGTACGAATAGCAGACAAGTGGGTGAGAGATAACAGATGATGATAAAAGATATGGAAAAATAATCCATAACTTATCAAGTGCTTGTGAGGGACGGTGGGCAGGGAAAGGAGGGGTAAGAAAAGGGAAGCTGATATCAGGGGCTCAACTGGGAAGAGAATCCTTTGAAAATGATGATGGTGGCATATGTGCAAAGGTGCTTGACACATGGAGGAATGTATGTATGAATTGTGATAAGAGATGTAAGAATCCCCAACAATGGTATTTAAAAAGAACTGAAAACACAGGGAATCCAGTACAGACCAATAACGAGAGTAGTAAAAGGGGAAGGTGGGGTAGAAAGGGGGAACTACATGTAACCCACTCTCTAGGGGACAGACAACAGAAAAGTGGTAAAGGGAGATATCAGACAGTGTAAGACTTGAAAAAATAATCATAATTTATAAATTGTCAAAGGTTCATAAGGGAGGGGCATTGGGGAGGGAGGAGGAAAAAGTAGTACAAAAAAGTTTTGAGAATGATGATGGTAACAAATGTGCATGAGACAATCAATGTATGTATGGATTGTGATGAGTTGTATGAGCCCCAATGAAATGATTTTTTAAAAAAAGAACCACCTCTATCTATTTTATCATATGCAGTACCATGGTAAGTACCACTTACTATGGGAAGTTGGTAAGTTGCCTTCAAGTCTATGCAGGGGCTCTTTCAGTATTAGAATAGAAATGTGTTTCATAAGGTTTACAAGGGTTGTGAACATTGAGATGTCAATCAGTTGACCTTTCTTCTGAGATGTTCTCAGTGGATTCAAACTTCCAAACTTCTAGTTTATAGGCAAATACATGAACTATTTTCACTATAGGACCTAAAGGGCAGGGTTTATTTAGCTTAGACTTTAAAATAATATCTTGTGGTTGCTTTAGTGATTTTAAAATGAAACCCAATTTAAGATATAAGAATTTGATATATTATCATTGTGTTCATCCAGGCAGACTAGAGAAACAAATTCTTAGACATGCATATGAATATAAGGGAAAGGTTTATATACAATAGGAATAAGAAAGCCTCCCAAACAAGTCCAGTTCAAGGTCATAAATCCAACATTAGCCCATATGTCTGATATCAGTCTATAAAGTCTCCCTCGGACTCACGAAGCACATGCAGTCGAAGCATCCCAGTGCTGGCAGGGATCTCCCCATGGCTCCTTGCTGCCAGGGCTCAGGGTTCATCAACAGCATCCAGTGGTGGCATAAGCAACTCAGCGCTGGCAGGGGTCTCCACCCTCGCTTCTCCAGCTTCAGAGGTCTAGTTCCATCAGGGTAAGGCTGGTGGCTTCTCCTGCGCCACCTCCAGTTCCTTGGACATTGATATCTTGTCTTGTGGTTCGTCATCTCTGAGACTGACTCTCAGAGACTGAGAGTCAAGACTCTTCTCCAATTGGGAAATATTACGAGACTTCCCAGAATTCTCAGAAGAAAGCCATATCCACACAGAAGCCTCACCAGCTACTCATTGGCTATCTCCAGATTAACAGGCTAGACTCCACCCCTACATCCCAATCATGAATTTGACATCACAAATACATGACCACCACAATTATGTTATGCAGCTGTTGTTTCTTTAAAACATATTTTTCAATCCTTCTATGTTCCTTTGAAAGTAATGTATATCATGTGTGTTTTGTTTACCTTTTCTATAATATAATTAAGTCAACTAGTAGAAGCGGTCATTGCAGGGTAAATTGAACCATCAACCTTTGAGTTCATAGTCAAGTGCTCCAATATATTGCACCCACAGGGAGTCAGAAGAAGCCAGTCAGGGTGATCTTAGAAGTGAGGGGAGGTGAAACTTCATCTCATATAATTGGAAATTGATCAGAAGAGACCAGTCCCTGGAAGAGTATCATGCTTGGTAAGGCAGAAGGTCAATCAAAAGGGACAACTCTCAAGTCAATGGAGATGGATTGACAGGTAGCTATAAAACTAGGCTCAACCATAGCAATTTCGAGGGTGATGCAGGACTAGGCAATTTTTCATGAGGTTGTGCATTGGATACTATGAAACGCTATGGCACGTTACAGGAACAATTAAGTTCACTAGAAGAAATCACATGGCTTTTTCGGATGAGTCTATATTAATTTGTATATTGATTATAATAGCACTTTCAGCTGGAATATAGTGAATACAATAGAATCAAATTAATTGCTTAAATAGATAAGAGAATTTAAAAGAATGATTTCACTTGTCAAATCTAGTTCTCTTATTTTTGAAAAAAATGATGTGGGGAATCACTATTAGAACAATTCATCTCAAGTTGAGGCACAAAGGTTGCTACAAGGATAGTTTTACTTGTTTTTCTACTGATGACCATCTACAATCCAACTGTGACTGGTATGCTTGCTGTGCCAACATAGCCAAAGATGGTAGGTAGGTCTGTTGTGACAACATGGCCAATGAACACAACGAGATCAATTGAAGGGCAGAGATAGAAATGGCTCTGCGAGCCCTGACCTTGCCCTCTTGTTCTTGGATCTTTGGACCAGCCAGCTGCCTTGTTCGTCCTGTGCCTCCATCTCCAAGTGACACTACCCGTGGGGCACCTAATCAGTGGGCTCTGTTGCTGTGAGTTGAGGTTCCTTCAAGTCCTGCTTCACCACACTCCTGGAATATACAACCTTTGAGCTGGGGACTATTGGACTCTGTCATCTGGTTGACTGGTGGTGCCCTGCTTTGCTGTTTGCTGCTTGTGGCCAGATAGCCTGCATTGCTCTACAGAGGATTATTTGGTGGCCCTCAAGACTCCAAGGACTGCCAGTCTACTAGCTGTCTCATGCTAGTGAGTTGCACTGATCCATTTGTACTGCTTTATAGATTAGTTAACTGTTTATTTCTCATCTTAGATCTCCTCCTACCTATATAAATACATAAAAAAGAATTACTAGTGTCCTGGTTTTGTTTTTCTGTCTAAACACCAACTTATTCTCTGGGAGGGAATTCTCTTTGAGATGAAGCACTGCAAGCAGATTTTAGAAGTTATATTTATTTTGTTTATCACTGTATCTACAAAAAAATAAAGGTTAAATAGGGTCACAAAATGTGAACACACATTTTTTAATATTTTGATTAAAATTTAAGAGGTACTAGGCTAAGTATGTTATCATGCAACACATGATAGAGATGAAAAAATAAGTCATAAGATGTGACAGACATAGTCATGTTTGAGGGACTCTGCTTCACTGCTCTTTTATTTGTACTCTCAGTGTTAACAGTATACTACAAATAAATGCAGTGACAAGTATGAAACTTTTTCCTTTTTTAAGAAAAGTAAAACCAGATCCTTGATGCACATTTTCGTAGCAGTATAATATTCAAGTGGAGAACAACTTTGTAGAGACGTCAAGTGATCTCTTATCAAACAGAATATTCATGAGTTGCTCCCGGGCAGATTTGGTTGGGTAGAAGTGTTCATTGTCCTGCATAAGATCATAAATATATCTCAATATATTCAAACAAGATTATATGCCTGCCTATGTAATATTAAATTGAATTACAAGAAAAGATAAAATATAGAACAAGAGCTGAGATTCCACCTTCCCACCATTAACAAGATACAGTGAGAGGACCACTGGAAGGGTATTTAGGAAACTTGGTGATGGGTATTCAGGAAAAGTAGTGATCCGCCACTTTCAAATTGGGCTGTTTTGACCACATGACTTAACTTTTCTAGGCTTCAGTTTCTACATCATTAAAATTACAGGACTTATGATTATTTCTAAGGTCTATTTCAACTAACTTCTATGTAAAAGCAGACACTTTTCATGAGTCCATGCCTTATGTTTTCAGCATCTAAGCTTTATGAGGAGGGTGTTTTTTTTTTCTGCATCTTCTAACATATATTTTTTGTCTTCAAAAGAGATTCAGAAAGAAGCAGTACTCACAAATTTACAGTTATTTCAGAGCTATGATACCAAAATCTTTGAAAGGCACTGTTGCAGGTTGAATCGTTGTTCTCAAAAAATGTCTAGCAACTCCTCAGCCAGATGCCTATGGAAAGAAGCTTGGAAAGAAGTTCTCTGTTAGCAACGTATAGGTCAAAGGTGTGAACCCATTAGCTACTCAGTCTGCCCCTGCAAATAATTTTTGTGGTGGCGGTGCTGGTGCTGCCCTCCCATTAATTACGATGAGTAGGACACAGTAGAACTGACAGTCGGGATTCAAAGGCTATAAGTCTTTGTGGTAACATCTCAGGACCTCTTCTACAGAGATGGTGAATTTGAACCTAAAAACATTCCGTTAGCAGCCAACCACTTAGCGACTGTAGTACAGATCTACTTCCTAAAAACATTAGCTGCTCAGAAGTTACATGGGCAATTCTACTCATTCCTATAGGGTGACTAAGAGTTAGAATCCACGATAATGGGTGTTTTAGGTTTCTGTTTTTTCTGTGTGACTGAAGGAGACATGGATGTGCAGTGGTTAAGACTCCATCTGCTCACTGCATGAATGAGAGTTTGAGCTCACCTGCTCTCTGATGGATAAATATGTGACAGCTGGCTTCCATAAAGATTTACAGCTATGGAAACCCTATAAGGCATTTCCAGTCTGTCCCATAGAGGCACAATCAGTTTGAATTGAATCCACAGCAATGACAAGGGGGAGGGAAATATATCTATATTACACAAGCTCATTTGGGGAAGAGGAGTTTCTTTGCAATGATAATGTGATGAGGCCATATCACTGTGCCTCGATGTCACCACTTTTGAGATTTCTACAGGTCCGATGAGACACAGAAGCATGGACACAGGATGAGAAAAGACAGGTGCTACCTGTAGATCTTCAAAGACCTCTAAAAATACTAGAGAATGTGGCATGAGTATTTCCTCCCAGAAGAAACTAAAAGAACCTTTCACTGGTATCAGTACCAAAAGCGCCAAGCCCACTACCATCGAGGACATTCTAACCCTAACAACCCTAGCGTGTCCCCATAAGTCAGAGTATCGCTGACCCCATAAGACACCGTAAGAGTGTTCACTCGGGTTTCTGGGACTGTCAATATTTATGGGGCCAGAAAGTTTTATCACTTCTCCCCCTCCCTGGATATTTAAACCTTGGCCTGCGAATTGCTGGGTTCGTGGTTGGTAGAGATCAGTGTTTCCTCTCAAACAGGCCCTCTGAACTCACACTTGTAGCCAGTGTGAATACAAGTCTCACATATTTCTATTATAGCAATGCTAGAAGTTAAGATAAAAACTATATAAATTGCTATGGTCAATTTAATACATTTTAGTACAGGAAAGTTTCCATTAACCATTGGTTTTTCTAAGTCTCCAAGGCTATTCACTTGTCTCAATAAACCGTATAGCTTATTGAAGTTTGGTGAAATCCTTTTGCGGACATGTGTGCGAGTGACAGGGATAACTCACCATATCCAAGTCAACAAAGACACGCTATTTCTAGGTCTTTGATTTTTTTTTAGATGACTCAGAGTCCATTTCGACATGCAGTCACAATGATCCTTGGGATGGAGCAGAATCATATCATGCAGTTTTCTCGGTTACGATCTTTCACCGAGCATATGGCCCAGCCTTTCTCCAATTTCCAATCCTCAATCTTTCCGCTAGCACTCATGTGGTCAAAGGTTGCTTCTGCTAGACCTTTCAGGATATTACTTTATGGCGTACAAATTGCTTCCCTCTTATTTTCATGAGCAGTTTCTACCAGGAGGTGGCTCAAAATAGTTTTCATCTATATGAATAAAAACATATCACTGTAGACCAGTGGTTTTCGTGTAGGGATCATTTCATTCTGCAAGGGGCCCTGGACAGTGTCTAGAGACTGTAGTCTAGAGACAGTGACTAGAGACAGTGTCTAGAGATTTTTTGGTCGCCACCAACTAGAGGAAGAGAAAGGTTTTAATAGAAGAAAGGCAAACTGTCACATTTTGTGTGTAAGGCTCCAGATGATGCTGACCACTGCACAGTGCACAGGAAGCCCTCCCTTCACCTGAGATCATCTGGCTCTGACTGTCACTCTGCTGAGAAGAAGATATGCACGTGTCCATGCCTTCTGTATTATGGCTACCAAGGAGGAAGAACATGAAAGAATGTTTGCCTCCATTTCCTTTGTTTATAAATCATGAACTTAGGCTTTTGTTCAATTCCCACGGTGTGTCTTTCCCTTTATTATTTTTTTGTCTTTCCCTTTATATTTCTGTTGCATTCTTTAGTAGTACGGAAAATATTTAAAGAGCTAATCTGAGCCACTACTCCTGCTATTTTATATACTACTTTCATTATAAATCTTGCTTAGTGATTTAATTTTTCAGAAAAGTTAATTCCTTTTGATTACTCTCAGACAGCATCTCTCCATATGTTGTGACTCTGTTAAATGAACCGCAACAATCACTGTCTTTTTAGTTTCAGTGTGCAAGTCAGGGTGCCTAAGGTCATAGGAGAATAAGTTGAGAGTGTTGGAAATTGTGGAAGATGGTCTCACTGTTTAGAGTGTGCTGTGCTTGTACATTTACTCCCAAGTTTTATAGACTTAATTTCCATTTTTTCCTATACTGAACAAATCCTTGTTTCTTACTGTTAACTATTTTTTTAAATCAGCATTTCCAGTTTGTGTAGGGGTCCAAAATCAGCACTCAAATTAACCATACTGGGCCCCCATTGGGTGCTCCATCATTATTCTGGCAGGATGGCAGCGCCACCTACAGGGGTCATGATGCATATCACTATTGCAGGAGCTGGCTCCGAGATGCTAAATAACAAAGAATTGAACAAGTCTAGGGCAAAATAAAGCACAACAAATAAACAACAACACAAGATAGCATTTTATCACATACTTTTTAGATTTGAACTTTCCTGAGACTACTTGCTAGAAAGTAATTTCTTGATTTTCAACTCTATAAGGGAATGAATATTGCTTTTAAATATTTGAATAGTTTACACATATATTGCTTTATCCTTAAACAATAAAACCAAGACATTATATAAAATAAATTTTTAAAAATGTTTAATGACTGCTGAGTGTCGAATAATAAACAAGCAATTTTATAGATGGAACTTTAAGAGCAAACTAGAAGATATTTTTATTTTCCTTTTCCTGCTTCCCACTGAAATTTGGATTTATTGAATTAAGTATGTTTATATGCTTAGTGTAGGCTATATTTTTATAAGACTAAAAGTAAAATTTTCTAATTTTCATGATGAAATGTGATATAGAGTGTGTCCTTCTTCCCAGTTTCCTCTATAAACCGCATGTGCCCATGGACTATGAAACTCATACAGCTACATACAGTACCTGTGTGAGCCGGCAAGAGTCAAAACTGGGTTTAAACTAAGTAACTTGTGAGTGTAGATGATGAATTCTTAATTGCAGGGAGAAGAGGGAAAAAGCAAAGAAGTCATGCAGTTCTTAGTAATGAAGAAGTTGTCATTCAGAAGTTATCATATATCTCCTATTGATGAGTATTAGAATACTAATCCCAGAAGGTCTAATTTTTTCACTCACCAAAGAGGGAACACATTGGTAAATACCACCATTAAAATCTATCTGCCCACAAGCACTGTGCCAGGCAGTCACACCTTTTATTAAATGAAAAGGCCATTACTGTAAATATGTTTCATTAGTGTAATGTCCATTGGTTCCTTTTAGTAATTTTATACAGTCAGGGTGAAGAGCAGGTTTTGCCTCTACCCATCCGGAAAGGCGAGCAGAAGGAGCAGCGGTATTTTTAGTGAAGACCAGCCAAGCACATTATATCGGACCATTAAGCTTAATGGAGTCTGAGACCGAGGGGCAATTATTAGTTCCAAATAATGACCTTCAGTCCAACTTGAAGGGAATGTGTAACTAATAGCAGATTTTGCATTTGTGTTCTCTGTCTTGCCATGTGTGTGCTGTGTGTGTGTGTGTGTGTGTGTGTGTGTCCCTTCCTCCCTGTCTCTTTCACTGTCTTGAGCTCAGCTAAGGGATGAAGTTGGTAGGGGTGAATAATAAGCCGATACACTGCACAGTACAATGGCATATCTTCCTATGCTTATTTTCCTGATAACACTAGTTCTTTCTGTTAAGATTAACATACTTTATTAAAAGACAGCCCTACAGAGCCGTCTAAGAATCCAGATATGATGATTCTCATCAAGGAGGCCCTCTAACATAAAGGGCTTTTCAACTATTTATAGTTTGAAAGTGTTAAACTGATTGTGCTAGAATAAAAGCTGTTGGATGTAGTGTCAAAAAAATAATGAAAAGAACTGCTTTCATAGAATGACATCAGTCTTAAAGGTCATAAGAGAAACCTTATCTTTTCTTGTGATGGCGGGGTGAAACACAGCACATAGGGAAGACAGGGTTGCCCAAATTAAAGACTTCAAAAAATCCACCAGGCAAGCAAAGTGGAAGTACAGTTACTGCAGAAACTCTTTTTGTAAGAGTTAGTGTTTATCTGCATGAGAATTTAAAAAAATCATTTTTGAAACATTAAGTCTTACTATGGAGTTGCTAAAGTCAAACCAAACCATCTAATAGAACTATGTTCTCTCCGTATGAAATTGCCTTGCTACCACTGTTAGCTGCCTTCAAATCTTACCTCTGCCCCAGTTTCACACTCCTGCTCCAACAATTGTGACTTCGCACATCATGGAGGAAGGTACTGCTCCTTGCGCATCATCCCCATGACGGGGAGCAGATGGGGCTGTGGAGATCCCTAAGATTCTAATTGATCAATTTTTAAACGGAAACAGGCGGAGTTTTCTTCCTATTTCATCTTAGTTGAGAAGTTAGCCTGGAACCCATTCAATATCATAAAGCCACACAAGCCGCCTCTGAGACATGAATTTCCAAGAAATCAAACCCAAATCTGATGGTAAGAAAAATCTTCTTATCAATGAACCAACACTGTTCTGTAATTGCTTTGGTAGACTTACTGCTTAATCTTGACTGCAGTTTGACTGATAATGGGAATTTAAGGCATATTGCCAGGCAGTATATAATGGCATTGTTATATAATAAAACATATTTAGCAGAACTTTTTGATTTTTTTATACATCAATCTCAAGGTAAAAAATCATTTACCTAATACAACACCCATTTTTCTATTTATAACTCTACTAGTGCATAAATATTTTTTCTCTAACCTTGAGAACATATCCTAGGCATTGATCATATGAAATAAACTGATCGTGGTCACTTTGAATCAGATAACCATATAGTTTCCTATTTTAGGAATAGCAAATCCAAGGAATTATGTTTCATTCAGTGTCAAAAAGAATATCTCATTCTCTATCGTGACCTGCAATACTATGTGTGATAATAGTTATATGTCTATAAGGAAGTTGGGGTACTATAACTCTTATGCAAACTTATACACCGAGCACTAAAGGTAGTGATGAAATTGAAGACATCTACCAATTTCCTCAGTCTGAAATGGATCAAATGTATAATGAGTAGACATTGATAATTAGTATGAATTGAAACTTGAAAGTGAGAGACAAAGACGCAAGGTCAGTAGTTGGACAATATGGCCTTGGGAATAGAAATAAAGCTGCAGACTGCATGATAGAGCTTCACATACATTACCCTAGTTCAACGACTTAAGTAGCAGCTCTACATGTGGACCTCGGTGGAATACAAACCAGTCAAATTGACTAAATATATGGGAAGAGGGGATGGAGAGGGTCCGCAACAGCAAAATGAGACCAGGAACTGATCGTGGAGGAAATCATCAATTGCTTACATACGAGTTCAAGTTCAAGCTTAAAACATTAAAATAAATGCATCTAAGCAAACACAGAACCTTGAGTATTTAGAGAATTTGGAGAATGTCTGAACTTAGAGAACTTAAGAAAAACTGACACATTGGGCATTGACAACAGAAGACTTGGTGAGGTGTGCCTAACATTAAGGTCATCATACATGAAGAAAGTGAAAGGCCATTAAAAACTGAGGAAAGAAGGACAGAAGAAAACGAAATGTCAGAAGAGACTCAAACCCAATGCGAAATGAAGAGTCACTACAGCCAATGGAAGGCACGGCAGAGTCAAAAAACAATGGAAAAATCAACAGGAAATGGGGGAAGACAATGAGGAATATTATGACGAAATGTGCAAAGGCTAGGAGGCTGAGAGGCCAGAGGGAAAAATATGTTCAGCACATTTCAAGTTGAAAGAACTGAAGTAAAAATCATACTGCCAGTGGTTTTTGTTTTATTTTCATTCTGTTGTCTATAGATAGGATCACTTTGAGTTGTAAAGGACCTAATGGAACTTAACAACACAAGATGCCAGATTGATAGCTAACTTGGGGCATGCTTGAAGTTATAAAGTAAATATTAAAATCCTCTTGAAAAGAAAAAAAGATGCTATTGTATGCTTTATTATCATTTTGCACCTTCACCTAAAAATACAACTTAAAAAATACTTCAAGCTTTTTTCACTTCTTCACAAAATAAACTAAAATTACTAAAATATAGTCTCATTGATTCCTCCCTCCAAAAATGGATTTCCATATCTCTCCTTTGTAAACATGCTGAGCTACAAATTGCTAAAAATAAAACAGTCGCAGGGGGAGCTCTTGTTGCCTGAGTAACAAAATCACTGTCTATTAGAAAGGAGATTTTAGTTTAGTTTTACCAGTCAGTGAAAAGTCAGCTAAAGATAAAAGACAACATGAACTTGCATGTGATGGAGCCACAATGTGGATGATTTGATTAAGCAATAGGAGACGTTGGGGAATCATTTATCATCTCCAAGCCTCCATTTACCCATTCAAAGCATAACTACAGCAGTAACTGTAACAGAAACAATATTTATTTCATAGGAAAGTTTTGTGTCTTTGGTGATCAGTGTGCGTAAATCCCTAGCATACTGTATAACGTCATATAAGATCGTTAATAGAATTGGTCTCAATATGTACCTCAAGCCAGTTCTCACAGACACACTGCGTGCTCTTGAATATGTATTTAAAGTCTTCTTTGTAAAATGCAAGAAACTGCAGCATATGCAAAAATACAAATGCAAGTTTTGATGCAGAAGAAGTATACCTTGCTACTTTCCTAAGCAGATAAGTCCTAAACTCTTACTGACTCTGTACGTTAAAATGCACTTCTCTGTGCCTTAGCCTCACTTAGGTTTTGGTGGCTCCCATGGCGCCTT